>OW285235.1:126222790-126822790 GCA_935421215.2 Melolontha melolontha
AGCATGCAATAACCTCACTAACACGCAAATATCAGTAAACTTACAAACAAGATCCTAACTATATTACGCAAGCAATCTTAAACATTAAAGAGAAAAAAAATTATCTAAGCTAGAATGAGAGAAGAAACATAATAATAAGGAAATCATCATATTGTATCGTAACTAGCCTATTCAGGATTACTAAACACAAAAAGTAAATTTTAACATTAAAACGGTTTTACCAATCCTCTCCACATATAAATAATTATTTAATTCATAAAATCTTCAAATTATTTAAGGTTTTAATGCTCGTGAAAATAATCGAACTTTATCAAATATTATCTATAATATCAAACACCCACGCCGAACTTAGAGGAAAACGCTTCGAATAATATATATCGAATTTTTGTAAGATCAAAGAACGGATACCAGAGCCTTTCAAACTTTTATACTTTGCCTTGCGCACATGCTCAATAAATGTGTTTGACGTAAAATTAATTAAACGATCCTGTTTATTATCATCACGAACCGGACCTACCAGAAGTGATATTAATATCACTTCTCACAATTAAACCAGTACAGCACAGGTAAGAAAAAGAAAACCATAGATGAATTAGATCGGTTAAAACAAGTAAAATATATGGAGAGGCGACACGCACATTCGCTCAGACTTAGCCATGCGTAATGGTTTTTGAAGAGAACATCATTTTTATATTGCATTTTCAGTAACAGCATTTACACTAAATTTGGTTTTGTTAGAAAACTGATTTTTTTATGGGTCACAACTATTATTGTTTCCAATGTTTGTTTATTTGGTTGTTCTGGTTTTTATTGCCTATTTCAGCATATGCAATATTTCTTAAAATTGTTTTTGTACGTTATATAAATACTAAATAATTTTGTGCAAGCAGTGTTTTTTGTATAAACCGTCAGTCTAAACGCAGAGGTCCCCAAGCTTTTTTTGTCTCGTTGACCACTTGCCATATTTGTAGTGCCACGCATTTTGAAAGATTTAAATTTGTAACTATAGTGTCAAAAACATAAAAAAAACACATTTTAAGTTTTATACATTTATTAATAGTAATAGTGGGAATCTACAAACTTTAAAGACTTCAGTAATAATAAATTGATACAATTTATTCCAATTAACCGTTGACAAGATTACATTAGTACATAAGATTTAGATTCAGTTTATATCTAGCATGTTCGTATGTAAGAAGTAGCTAAAGAAAATAATCTCGACTTCTTAAGCGAAAATTGAAATGAATAAAGTAATGAATATGGGCAAAATGTAATACCAGCTGTTTGTTTAATTTATTTGGTTTAACCAAAACAAGGCTAAACGATAGACTTAAGATTTAAAAAAATGTATAATTTTAATACTCATTTTGATTTATAATTCATGAAATGTATCAGGGTCATCAGAATACTTTCCGGTCAACACGCAAAAGAATAATCAAATATTCGGGAAAATCAATAGACCAAGCCTCCGGCAAAACTAGTAACCGGTACCTATTTCGGTTCAATATATAACTGTCTATTTTATAAGAAAACATTTTATATTAACAGTCACGAATATAGACCAATTGTATATACAGGGGCGAGCATCTAAATAACATAAGTATATAACAAAATTTATTGAATAACTAGCTGGAAAGATTTTTATTAACCTAACATGTACGAGTATATAGCCGTTAACTTCAACTTCACGTTCTCAATATTGTAGTTATACTCATTTTATACATCGAAGAAGAAATTTCATTTTTAAGATTTCACGAATATTAAGTCATTCTTGTAAACAAATAGAAAATACCGTAAATCTTGTTAATATAAAAAAATTTATAAAATAAGAAAAAAGCTAGATACTATAAATATTTCCAAAATAGGACAACTTTTATACCAGATTAATCTAAAGACATCGCTTATACAGTAATTCAAATAATGAATTTAATATAACATTCATTGTTAATATGTCAATGAGAAGAATTTAAGGTCGTCTACGCGGAAACATTGTAAAATAGTTGTATCAAATAAAAATTGTCAAAAAGGTTACCATTTATAAAAATACATACAGAGAAGTTGTTTTCTTTCTAGGTATCATACATCATTTCCGTTTCAGTAAAACAACTTTATCAAAAAGACAAAGAACAATTATATGATAATTGTGATTACTTGTAGTTGCCATTTATCAGGTATTTTGTTGAAGCCTTTGTCATAGGATTTAAATATATATATATATATATATATATATATATATATATATATATATATAGTATATTCGTGACCTTGGTATGATAAGGCAAAATTAATTTGTCGGCGACTAAAGGTCTGGTTATTACTACAAAGTGTATATATTTAAAATAATCCTACATGTTTCGGCAATGATGCCTTTGTCAAGGATATAAAAACATATAATTTATATTTTTTATATCCTTGACAAAGGCATCATTGCCGAAACATGTAGGATTATTTTAAATATATACACTTTGAAGTAATAACCAGACCTTTAATCGCCGACAAATTAAGTTTACCTTATATATATATATATATATATATATATATATATATATATATAAAGATAATTATTTCGTGACCTTTATATGATATGGTAAATAATTTGTTGGCGATTTAAGGTCTGGTTCCACTTCAAAATGTATATATTTAAAACAATCCTACATGTTTTGGCAAATGATGCCTTTTTCAAGGAATATAAAATATAAATGACAGTATTTTAATGTCATATGTATACATTTGTAGTTGCTATGGATAAAATTATTCAAAGATCCAATCCAATATAATAATAATAAATCATGCCTTAGTATCTAAAATAGATAGACAACAAAAACAGGGAAACACAAAACATGAGTTATTATTACATATGCACCAATGGAGCGACTTAAGATGTTAAGCTGTCGGCATTCGCCTTAAACGAGAAGAAAAACCACGAAAACCTACTCGGACAACCAGACAGGGATCAAAATACGGAACTGTCAGCATGATAAGCAAATGTATAGATATTTAAATAACATAAGATATATAATTATATAACAGCAACATATATTATGATGGTAAATTTCAGATCGTTACATAATTAAGTTATAGTATATACTGCTTAATTTTTGTATATCACTTCTGTTGTTAATTGAATTTTTTTCCTGTTTCCTAATCATTTCTTTAATTTCCCTTTTCAGAACCAGACCTTAAATCGCCAACAAATTGAATTTACTATATATATAACTACAGGTAATCACAATTATCATATAATTGTTCTTTGTCTTTTTAATAAAGTTGTTTTACTGAAACGGAAATGATGTATGATTTTCAAAAAGAAAACAACTTCTCTATGTATTCTTATAAACCGTAACCTTTTTGACAGATTTTATTTGATACAACTATTTTATAATGTTTCCACGTAGTTATATATATATATATATATATATATATATATATATATATATATATATATATTAGTAAATTTGAACAGAATATATAACAAAAGCTTCCTTCTGTTTTATTAAATACTCGTCAGAAGATCTAACATCAATTCGATATTAAAAGCAATTAATATGAATTATTCTTTTAGATACAGTCTTAAACAGTTGGAGTTTTAATAAAATTGCTTTGTATAAATAGAAACAAAGATAATATAGTTCTGTTCATTATCTTACAAAGCGCTACCCAGAAATTCCTGGAATTTGAATGTGGCGCGCGAAGGGATGGTAGCACAGCTTTATAGCGCTAGATGGTGTGAGCTATGGCTATCCTAAGTTAGTCTGTCACGCGGTATTTTGATAGGTGATGTGTTTGAATTATTCTGCGACACTACAATGTCTAATGTGAAAGAGCAAAGAACGTGCATCAAATTCTGCTTCAAATGTGGTAAAACGGCAGCAAAAACTCTGAAAAAGCTTAAACAATCGTTTGACGATGATGCTTTAGGCCAGACGCAAACTTATGAGTGGTACAATCTTTTTAAAAATGGACGTGTGTCGATTAATGATGATAAACGTTCCGGTCGTCCATCGACGAAAAATACGCCTAAAATGTGACAAAAGTGCGTGATGCTATCCAGCAAGATTGAAGGAGACTAATTCATGACATTTGTAGCATTGTCGGCTTGTCGTACGGCGTTTATCGGCGTATTTTGTCTGGTGAATTCAACATACGAAGATTACTTGGCACTGAACAAAAACGGCACCGTACCGTGTTCATGTGTGCACAGAGATGAAAGAAACTGTCGAAAGAGATGCGAACGTCAGTACCAGAATCATTACTGGCGATGAATCATGGGTGTACGGGTATGATCCCGAAACAAAACAGCAGTCATCGCACTAGAAGACGCCATCCTAACCACGACCTAAGAAAGCACGGAAAGTTCGAAGAATTTCTCCCAGCAGGTGAACCAGTTAATGGACGATTTCATTGCGATGTTTTTCGGCAACTAAGAGAAAATATTCGACATAAGGGGCTTGCCAAATGGCGCAACATCACGATAATGCACCAACCGTTGTGCGTCAGTTAGCCTCGACGAAGGCGACAGTACTACCTCACCCTCCGTATTCCCCAGATCTTGCCCCTTGTGACTTCATTTGTTTCTGAAGTTGAGACTGAAGCCCGAGTGGCGCCTTTTTGAGATGTTTGAGGAGTTCCAGACCGAATCGTTGGCAGTGTTGAACACGGTAATAACCTAAGACTTCCAGTTGTGGCCAAGTTGTTAAAATCGGTGTATTTATGCGAAAAGAGAGTTCTTTGAAGGGAATAGTAGTGAATAAGTTGTAAGAACAATTTATTTTGTATTTTTTAAAATTCCGGAAATTTCTGGGTAGCACATCGTACATATAGATATTAACGCCCTTCTATGTTTAAATATTAATATTTGAAGTAAAAGAAAAATAGTATTTAAACTATTTAATGTTATGTATTGAGAAAATGTTATTAATATTATAGAAATGTATGTCATATTATGTCATATATACGAGTAAAATAGACTTATTGAGAATCTAACAGCTTCTCACTGGAGTGGGTTAAATATTTAAAAAAGTGCTGTAAAAAGTATTTTCAGAATGATTAATGTAAAATGAAATGCAGAAGAATATAATTTCACGTAAATATAAAATAAAGACAATCTCTAGTTTATGCGACAAAGTACTATTTCCATAATTTTAGAAATGGCAATTACTTACTCTATCGCCTCTAATCCATGTTTGTGTTATCGTAGTTGTATCATGCTCAAGAGATTTATTAATGGCCATAGATTGTACAGGTACTCGATGTTTGTCGACATTAAGTTTCAATGATACAATAGGTCTTTCACATACACGCGAAGTAGCTATTGCAAAACTGTTTTGTTTTATTTGCCACAGTAGGTAGTCTCATTAGTTGTCCCATTAATTAATCAATTAAAAATATGTTTCACGAAAAGCTTTGTTCAATTACATATAAATTAATGATACTATATACTATATGTTTCAAAACACTTTTTATAAGTAGTGGCTGTGGATTACGTATATTTCAAAAAGACATATCTTAATTTAATTTACTTATCTGTCAAATGTGATTAATTTCAAATGTCAGAATTCTGGTTAGCTTGAATATTGCATTAACGTTAGGAGGAACTTATTATTTTGAATTAATTGATAACTAACTAAAAATGGTATTTACTGATCAACAAAAAGCATTCATTATTGAGTCAAATTTTCGCAATGGATACATCGAAAATGGTGAATGTCAACCAAGGTTACAAGAATTTCGTTTGAAATATCCAAACATAATAATTGATGAAGCCGTATTTTATAATAACATTCGTTATATAGTAAGTAAATTTCGAGACACTGGAAGTGTTCAACGAAAAATATGTGGCGACGGACCTACAATACGTACTCAAGATGCTGTTGCAGATGTGCAACAAAGGATGCTAGATAACCCTTCTTTATCTATTCGTCATATAGCACTTGCCAAAGAGTTAATAAGATAGATTTGGGATTATATCAGTACAAAATCAATTTATATAATGAACTATTGCCTCTAGATTATGAAAGCAGAGTAGCATATTGCAATTGGTTTATCAATACAATGGACGATGACAATTTAAATTTAACATTCTTTACAGATGAAGCATGGTCTCATCTGTGTGATTATATAAATATACAAACAATGAGAATATGGAGTGCTGATAATCCTCATTATTTTAGATTATTGGACCTATTTTCGATGAATCCGCGATACAGAGATAATATTTTAGAAATATTTGTCAATCAGCGATGATGGATTAACCCAAGGGTATTTCCAACAAGATGGTGCAACACATACGGTACAAACTACTCTCCATTATTTAAGGGAATTTTATGACAACCGTTTAATTAGCGCTAGAACAGAAAATTCGTATCCACCTCGGTCACCTGATTTAACACCATTAGACTATTTTCTATTTACTCATATAAAAAATACAGTTTATAAAGAGCCTATCCATACTATTGATGAATTAAAAGCAAAAGTTCAAGAAGAATGTAATAGCTTGAGGCGTTTAGAGGAGGGCAGGGTAAGTGGGGCAGTCAGGGCAAGTGAAGCATTTGCTGTAAACCATGTAACACATTCGAACTAACGTCAACCAGTAATATAAAGTACTACTACAAAAACGCGGCAAAGAAAGCCAAAGATCTGTTTACGGATACTTAGTTAATGGTAAGAGAATGGATTTATATTTCTACTTATATGAAATACAATATATAATAATATATTATAACGTGCATTAAAAAAACAAAATTTGAATCATTTTGTGAAACACGAGGTTGTTTTTGTTGTGTGCCTTAAGTTGTAGTTAAAAAAAATCTTGGTTGCCAGTTATAATTAAATCATTTTGAAGAAGAAAATTCGCATTATATATACCTATATATACCGTAATCGACAAATTTTAATTTCTGGTACGAAAGTAGAAGAGGAAAAGAGCGCGACAGAGAAAAATAAAGAAAGACATATAGCGAGGTTGCCAATGAATGCATAAGTACGATAAGGTTCAGTCAGATTATAGCTAGTCATTAAGTCTATTGCTTCAGAGGGTTGTAGACGCATCTTAGAAATACGTATAAAATTTGCCACGAATATTTACAGAAAAATATTTATTTCATGATGTATTACTTTTATGAGGATGTAGGTACAACAAACCTTATATTTTCCGCGTATAAATAAAATGAAATGAAATATTAATTCTAAATTATGTAAAAAAAAAATAAATATATCTCTTATGGAAAGAAAATAAATTAACTCTTCTCCGATAATAATAAAATATAAATATTCTAAATTAAAGGTTCAAATAATCCACCACATTGTTCTTGGCAGTATGCCAAGCTATAATAAAATTCTGGGCGGATATTACTGATACGTCCCTATAGAAAGAACGTCGGTTCTTTCTATATTGAATTATTTAAAATACCAGCCCATACATTTAATTTTTGTGGATATCGGGTATGTACAGGTACATTGAGGTGTCTACCGGCATAATACTATTTTATGATTTGTGTCTTTTCTTGAGTTCACATCCATGTTGAAATCGACTATTAATATACGCATGTAGCGAAATAAGTATTGTACACCCGGTAAGTGTTTGTTAGGGAATAGGGCATGTTAAATGTGTATGTGTGTCCACCACTCTGCTTCTCCCTCCAGTGTTTTTAAAGCATCGTTGGATATAACAAGCATACACTATATACGTCAACAGAAATTAAAATTTGTCGACTAGGGTGTATATATATATATATATATATATATATATATATATATACCGTAGTCGACAAATTATATATATATTGCCACATCTACATATATATATATATATATCGACCATTTCGCCTCTACCACCAGCTGCCTCCGCTTCTGGCATTTCCAACAGAAAAGTGAAAGAAAACAAGAAACTTCAGAAATTATTACAAGTACACCATACAAACGTCAACTAGAAGAAAATCTTCAGTTTAGGAAAGGTAAACAAAATGCAACTAAAGCACTGAATTCTGGCAAAAGTCTCCCGAAAACGGAGAAAAGAAACAAGAAAGCTATAAAGACTAAAACAACTGGTGATCACAAAAGAAAGTCAGATGAAGACAAAATACCGTATTTCTATTGTGGTGACTGTTATGGCGACACTCAATTTGAAGAGTGGATTATGTGCCAAAAGTGCATGAACTGGATGCACGAGAACTGTACCGACAATATAACAGGAAAAAAAGACTTTGTGTGCGACATTTGTCATTAATTATATGATTTATTGTGTTGCAACTCACTTACCCCCAACTAGCTGGGGCCAAATGAAACATTTACCTTCCAAAGAAAACAGGGGTTAGTTATTCTATACAAGAAACTTTATTTAAATTTTGTTTTGTAAGTATTTTATAGACAATAAATAATGTAACTGAAGTATAAAAAGTGACATTCTCCGAACACCTTTCCTGTAAATATTAATAGATGCTTAGTATGCCTCACTTGCCCCGCCCTCCTAAGGGCTTTTGAAAATATGAAACGTCGAGTTAGACTGTGCTTAAATCATAAGGGTTATCATTTTCAACAGTTCCTTTAATATATGTTCCTTTTTACTCTAATTTTAAATTGTTTCTTCAACATTTTTAATAAATAATTTATAACGGGTGTTCAGAAACATTCGAAGTCAAAGTAGTTCTTGAAAATATGAAGTCATGTCTGAGATAGATTGATTTTTGACAGACAACAGTTGACATTGAATAATTATTACAAATCAGATACTTAAGTAAAGATATACGATTTTTTGTTCAGAGCCCACTTGACTTCGAATGTTTCTGAACACCCGTTATATAAAAAGAAGATTTATAATTTACTAATACAATATTCGGACATTTCAAATTAATCAAATTTGACAGATAAGTAAATGATATTAAGTTAAGATATACCTTTTTGAAATATACGTAATCCACAGCCACCACTTATAAAAAGTGTTTTGAATCATATATTGTAATGTCTCATTTAATTCACTAATTATAGAATCCGATATCTAATGTATAGGTAAGTACATACTCGTATACCTACAGAGTCTTCATTTATAAGTAAAACCCACGTGACCCATGTGCAACCTAGATTACAAATTCGTAATATCTATCATCAAAATCCTTATGTTTTACTTTGTCGTACTTTATAATTATATAAATTAATATAACAGATATACAGATGTACAGGGCAATCCAAATTAAGTGTTCACCATTGGTAACTTTGTTATTATTAAAGATACAAGATTGTTTAAATTAGCAAACTAGTAGTACTTTTAACGCTCTTTAAGATGGAAGAATTAAAAAAAACAAATGAGCAGCGCGTTTTCGAGTTTTCCCGAAAAATATGTTTTTTTCAAATGGAAACCCCTGTATATTATATCATTTTCTGTTAGAAATTCAATTTTTAAACAAAAAATCTTATAAGAGCTTTTTTACTGGGATTAAAAACACTTGAGTTATAATGTATAAACAAAAACAGCTAAATAATTTTTAGAAACTTTATTTTATACATAAACATATCATTAAAAGAAAATAAAAATCACTGATTTTTTCATAGAAGATGTTCAAAAATACCACCTTGTTGTTCAATACATTTTTGAACACGTTTCTGAACTTGTCGAACTGCTTTTAGTATGGTCCTACCATCTATTTGGTTTATCTTTTCACTAACTGCAATTTTTAGGGCGTTTACGTTTTCGTACCTTTGCTTATAAATCTCTGTCTTTAAAAAAACCCATAAAAAAAAATCAAGCGGTGTTAAATCTGGCGATAGGGGAGGCCACTGAATAGGACCATTTGTTCCTATCCATGAATTGTTAAAAATAGTATTTAAAATTTGATGAGTACGTCTGTAGTTGTGCGCAGGTGCGCCATCCTGCTGAAAATGCAGATTCTGTCTACTTATGAGATCAATATCGTCTAAGAAATTATTCAAAATTTCAGTCAAAAATTCTATGTTCCTTTCACCAGTTAGAGTGCCCTCATAAAAGAAAGGACCAACAATCCTTGAACCAATTAAACCGCACCAAACATTAAAACTGTAACGGACTTGCGGGCGTCTTGGATGTACTAAAAGAAGATTTTCCTTTGACCAGTAATGATGATTTTTTGTATTGTACATTCCAGAATTTGAGAAATTTGATTCATCGGTCCATAAAATATAACGAAAGTTGTTTACATTTTGGCGACAAAAGTTAAGATACCAGTGGCAAAAAAACATTCTTCTCTCTGGATCCCCAGGCAAGAAAACTTGAACTGGTTTGTACTTATAAGGAATGAATTTGTGTTTCTTCAGAATCCTATGCACAGTACCGTGACTCAAATCAGATTCCTTGATAATATCTAGTATGGAATTCTCACGGTTGGCCTCAAAATATGCAAGAACTAGAATTTCCGTGGCCTCGCTTATTATAAAAGTCCTTCTTGTTCTTGTTTTGGCAAAAACACTCTCATTGCCTCTAAATTTTCGGTACAGTCTCAGAAAAAATTGCTCATTTGGTTGTGTTCGGAGTGGATATAATTCAGCGTAGTGTTCTTTTGCCCTCCTTTTTCTGCACACTAAATAAGATTCTAACATATCACACTTTTCTGCATGGGTAAAAATAATTTTTTTGTCAAATTAATAACTAGCAAAATGAAATTTATGAGTGAAAGACTAATAAAGCTGTACTAATATTTGACGTTTACTAGAAAGAATTAACGTCGTTATCATAGAAACATAGAAATGCACTTGACTTAGCTGTTTTTGTTTATTCACTATAACTCAAGTATTTTTAATCCCAGTAAAAAATTTCTTGTAAGATTTTTTGTTTAAAAATTGAATTTCTAACAGAAAATGATATAATATACAGGGGTTTCCATTTGAAAAAAACATATTTTTTTTTTAAATTCTTCCATCTTAAAGAGTGTTAAAAGTACTACTAGTTTGCTAATTTAAACAATCTTGTATCTTTAATAATAACAAAGTTACCAATGGTGAACACTTAATTTGGATTGACCTGTATATATAATTCTTTAGTACTTTTTTTCTAAATAACTCCAGCAAAGTATGCAAAATTATACCTGTATTAATTGAAATTAATAACTACAATAAATATTGACAATGTTCCTCTTTATTTTCTAAGTAAATATTTAGGTATTCGTTTTCGCTTTAAATTTTCAAACATATTATAAATCTTCTCCCTTAATATTATTAATTTAATTGTACGTTGTTGCTAGCAGTTTTACCAAATTATAAAATTGTGATTTAAGTTCATTAAAACCATTGACAAAAAGTTATTTGTTTCCAAAATCAGGTAGTCAATAGTTGCAAAACGCTTACTTTATAAGGATGCATATGACGTTTAGTTGGTAAGTACCTTATGGCAAGTTCCCACAAGAAGCTCTAAAAATAATATTGAATAATATTTAAATGAATGAATATAGTACAGTACGCACCAAAATATACAGTACTGGAGCAATACATACATTACTTATTACTTATACATTTTTATTTCTCTAATATACATAGTCAAAATGTGCGCCATTGCGCTGTAGATATTATTCATAACGATCAAACATATTTGAGGACACAGGTTACTGCAGGTTCCTGAAAAACGAGACGATCTTCTCATCTAATGCATTCACAGTTTGGGTGGATCTGTACCTACCGCTAAACACTTTCTCCTTTAACATTCCCCATAGGTAGGCGTCTGGTGGTGTAAGAGCAGGAGAATGTGATGGGTAATTGAAATCAGCCCCACGGGATATGATTCGTTCTTGAAAAATTTCCTGCAGCACTGGTATAGACTGATGAGCGGTGTGGCTGGTCGCCCCGTGCTGTTAAAGCCACTGTTTCCATCCGGAGGTTCCTGCCACGGCAAAACCTTATATCTCGAATAAATGGTCTGAGCACCATGTTCCTAAAACGTTCCTGGGTAATAGTAAGAGGTATACCATCATCATCCTCAATATGGACCAAGCACACAGTGTGCTGACGGTGCACATCATATTGTCACACGCTCAGTATGTAGCGGTTTCTAGGCGATAACGTCTGGTTTCCAAAACCAAGGAAACGAATTGTTTACTTATTGATGTAACCCTCCAAGTGAATGTGACTTTCGTCCGAGAACCACATATTACGCAAAAAATCTGGACATTCGTACACCATAGCCAAAACTCGTCCACAATAGATAACCCTGACATGCAAATCTTGGTTTGTCAATCGTTCCCCAACCTGAATTCGGTACCGAAATTCACCTACGTCTTTAAACAATTGCCGAAGCGACGTATTGCTGATATTAAATTTCAAGGGCGTTCGTGGAAGACTTCGCTCAGGTGACTCCAAAACCTGATTGACTACACGTCCATGATTCTCATTTATTTTCACAGTTACTAGCCTACCAGACCTTCCCTTCCATTGGCACAATACACTGCCAGTATCACGAAATTTCTTAACAATAGAAAGCATAACTGTGTTGCTTGGTGCTGCTTTATGAAATTGTTCATGATATTGTTTCGCTACGAACTTCAACCTCGGGCCACCCTGCCATCCGGGCCATCCATTTTCGACTCCAACCTCACAGTACAATGTTATTTGCACTTCTACGAACACATAACGCTGACACAATAATACGCTGATAATAGCGGCACGAAATCCAGTACTGTATATTTTGGCGCATACTGTATTTTAATATCCATCCAATTTGTTAATTTTGTTACAACTTGTGAAGATTACGTTGTAAGCAAGTTTGAATATCATCTAACACACTTTCTCTAAGCATAGCAGGTGTAATCTTAGGATTTTATTTGCAAATACAATGTCTTTCGATCGATTAATAATAGCATGTCATCGCTATTTGAAGACATCGTTATTAACAAGAAAATTAGAAATGTTGTAGAAACTGATCAATGCAGTTTAAGTGAATAATCTTGGATCCCTTCGGGATCCTGAGTTCAACTTCTATTAAAAACAAGTTCACATTATATTTTTTAATTGTGCCAATAACGTCCGTGACTTACAGCACAAGGAGATTAATACCCGCACGGAAACTCTTTAAAGAACTGTTACAATGAAATAAAATGTATACGAAAATAATGAAAATAATAACAGGAAACCATTTTATTAATGTCGATATTACTATCACGCTATTTGTCATTTGTTAAAACTTTAAGTGAAAAATAATCGTAATTGCGTAATACGTAATAAATGAAGGCTCTGTAGTAGGCTTTATAAAACTTTGAATTCTATCTATTTTCCGCACCTTTTTAATAGAAAAGTTTTTATTTTCTAAGCTATTGTAATAGTTATATTTGTATCATGTTGGATGCCCAAAAAAAATTAATAATGTATGAATAATTTCATTGAAATAAATACTTGATCGTCGTTCTTGTCAAGAAATTAAATTTCTTAAATTTTTTATTAAATGTTTCAAATAAACAGTTTTACATTAAATTATAGTTCCGTATATTATAAATTCTTTAAAACCCGTTTATAAACTAATCAAAGTTCCTGTCCTAATTCCTGTCACCTTCCTATCAAAAATGAATGTCATCTATTCAAATAATTTTGTCGTTGTTGAGTGAGCCACAAAAAAAGATTTCCGAGTATGCCATGGATTAAATCAGTTATGTCTTAGATTGATTAACGGCCGTATTCACCATTGAGTTTAGCCCACTGTTAAAATTTAAGTGACTGTCAGGCCACTAACTGGTATTCACCATTTGTAATTTAGTACTAGCCACCTGTTAACCCTTAACTGTGCTAGTGGGGTCCGCGCGGACCCGGCGGTATAGTTTTCTGTTAGCATTCTTTAGAGTATTAAACAGATGGAGTTGTGGGTCAAAGTAATCTTAAATTAGTTTAGTTATAAGAGACGTGTGTAGCTGTAAAGTCAACAGCTAAATTATTTTGAAAATTATAAGACCTCGAATCTTTAAAGACCCCACCAACACGTAAGTGTACAGTGAAATTATTATGAGCTCTTCAAAAACCTAACTATATAATGCATTATTTTTAGTGTATTTTTGTCAATTTTACCATGTCAATGAATGAGTGGAGTAGACCTTTGACAGAATCAGAATTAAATGAAATAGCGAATGATCCAAATTTTTATTCCGATGAAGAAAGCGCAGCTGAAGAAAACGAATTTCAAGCTAGCGATCATGAAACAAATTCAGAAGCTTCTTCAGATGGCGATGAAAGCCATTTTGATAACGATTCCGATGATAGTAATGTATTTTATGGTAAGGATAAAAATTTTAAATGGCAGAAGGCATGTAAAAGTCGTTCACGTACTCGCACTCACAATCTGATTATACATCTACCAGGCCCCAAAGGGAGAGCCAAAAATATCGATAAAAATGACATTACAGCAGTCTGGAAGTTATTTTTTACTGATAATATGCTAGAGATCATCTTGTTGCATACAAATGTGAAAATAAGGAACAGACATGAGCAATTTCAAGTACCTCGGCCATCGTACACAGCTGAACTGGATATGATTGAACTAAACGCTTTCCTTGGTCTTTTATATCTATCAGGTGTTATGAAATCTAATCACGAGGATATATCTGCTTTATTTGCCAATGATGGAACTGGTCGGGATGTTTTTCGGGCTAAAATGAGTGTAACTCGTTTTCTGTTTATTTTGTCATGTTTGCGATTTGATGATGCACTTACAAGAGATCAAAGAAAAGAGCATAATAAATTGGCTGCAATACAGGAATGTTGGGATATTTTTATTGCGAATTGTGAATCTTTATATACTCCAGGAGAATATCTCACCATCGATGAGATGTTGGTACCATTTCGAGGCAGATGTTCATTTAAAATGTACATGCCCAAGAAACCGGCGAAGTATGGTCTAAAAATTATGTGCCTCTGCGATGCACGTACTTTCTACCTGTGTAATGCATTTGTTTATACTGGCAAGGAAAATACAGTATCAATAGATAAAGTATCTGTACCAACCCGCGACGTCCTAAAGCTCATACCTCCCATACAAAACACAAATCGGAATGTCACAACTGATAATTGGTTCTCGTCAGTCGAGTTATGTAACAAACTGAGAGAACAAGGCTTGACCCTTTTAGGAACTATAAGAATCAACAAACCGCAATTACCACTTGAGTTTAAGCCTAACAGAAGGAGACAAGTGGGTTCTACGATATTTGGACATAACAATGATATAACAATAGCTTCATATGTGCCTAAAAAAAACCGATCGGTGTCATTGATATCTACCATGCACCACGATCAAAAAATAAGCACTGAAAATGGAAAACCTGATATGATCAATGATTATAATAGGACCAAAGTTGGCGTAGATGTATTAGATCAGTTATGCGCCAATTATTCAGTAGCTAGACGTACCAGGCGTTTTTTTACGCTCTGATAAATATAGCAGGTGTAAATAGTATGGTAGTATTGAACTTTGGGCGAGAAGAAACATTTAAAAGGCGACATTTGCTGGTAAGCCTCGGAAAAAGCCTCATTACTGCGCATATGCAACGAAGAAATCTCAGCCGATTACCGCGTGAACTGCAAACAATAATTTGCAAGCAGTTGGGTAAAGAGCTACCTACAACCTTTACGAACAATGAGCCAACACGAAAAAAGCGATGCGATCTCTGCTCCAGGGACAAAGACCGAAAGGTTAAGAGTGTATGCAAAAAATGCGGCAAACACATTTGCCCAGATCACACCAGTTTAGTTTGCAATATATGTTTTAATAACGCTTAATCGCTTATAAATATTACTGTTTGTTGTATTTCTTTAAAAAAATAAATAAGCAATGAAAACGTTTTTTGTTTTTATCAACTGGAAATTGTGGTTCGGACGGACCCCACCAGCAGATAAGTGTTAGCTTATTTCACCAGCACTGTTAAGGGTTAATCTCTCTGTTAGTTAGCCGAGAAAAATCGGACGCTGACGTTTTATAAATAACAAATACTATATAACCAAGAATATTTATATAATTTTTGAGACTTGCATTCTTTGTTCATATTCATATTATAAATTATTGTAAAATGTATAAAAATAAAGTATTTTTAAATACTATTCTGTCGACGTTACTATTTACATATACACAAAAGACAGATCTCTTATAAATTTTTATTTAATTACAATTCTATAACTAATATACAGAAGAATAACATTACATACTATACAAAACAAGAATTATTTATTTAAATTCAGTATCTGCTCTAACTTTTTTTAATTCACCTTCTAGCTCAGCAGCTCTTTTTTGTATGACTTTGATTTCATTATCCAGCTTCTTACTTTTAAGATTTGTCCTCTCTTAGATTAAACTCTGAATTCTATAGAATAATGTAATGATTACCACTTATAAATGCTTCTTTTATTAACACAAAATAAACTCATAAATACATATTGTTGTAGTTTTTTCCCCGAAGAATAATTTTAAAAACAATTATTATTTATGTATAATTTATTTACAGGTTTATATATAGTAATTTGCAATATTTTATTTAAAATTTATATTGGCGTGTATTTTGGATTCTGGCTGTATAATGTTCGAAGATTGAATTGATTTACGTTGTGGTCTCTTACCGGACGTGATATCGTTTGTAGCTTGATTTATTTTTTATTTGGGGACGAAGGTTATCTTTTCCCGCTAGAGATCGATGTTCATTCAGATGAGTTGCACATGTTAATATTAAATAAAGACTTTCTCTTTATTTAAAAAGTTTATAGTTTCGGTTGATGTTAAGTGTGGTTTATTGATGTGTTTAAAGTAATTATCGAGTTATTACGAGTATTTTTACTTGTAATTTATATTTGAAATATGCAATTCATCTGAAAAATCTCTCATTTAAGTTTGTTTTTTGTGTGCTACGGTTGCATTGATTAATTAATGTAAGTAGGTTTTTTTTGTAATTTAATTTCTTTTGATATTATTCTTGATGACTAATTTCATGATTTTGAGCTCATTAGTTAAGTGAATATATATATATATATATATATATATATATATATATATATATATATATATATATATATAAGTAGACAACGAGTCTTTGCCGTTAAAACAAGTATGTAAAATAAAAATTGTTGGGGAATCCGGCAATAAAAACCTTTAATTAGTCAATTAGAGTCCTTTATTTTATACCTTATATTTCGCCCTGTAGATTTAGAGCTTCATCAGAGGTCAAAAAGCAGACTAGTTGTTGTGAGATATATACATTTTCAAAAAAAAAAAAACACAAACCGATAGAGAACAGGAAATCCACGAAATACAAACAAAACGTCATATTAATTAAAAATTGTGTCTTTAAAAGCTTATTGTTATTACATATTAAAAACCATTTGAAAAAAATTCTTTTTTCAGCAAACACATTAAAAAAAAAAAAAAAAGGAAACACGTAGCAAAAAGACTACTTGTCTTGATGTAAATTACATTTTAACCTAAAATGTAATTTACATCAAGACAAGTAGTCTCTTTGCTACGTGTTTCCTTTTTTTAATGTGTTTGCTGAAAAAAGAGTTTTTTTCAAATGGTTTTTAATATGTAATAACAATAAGCTTTTAAAGACACAATTTTTAATTAATATGACGTTTTGTTTGTATTTCGTGGATTTCCTGTTCTCTATCGGTTTGTGTTTTTTTGAAAATGTATATATCTCTCACAACAACTAGTCTGCTTTTTGACCTCTGATGTAGCTCTAAATATACAGAGCGAAATATAAGGTATAAAATAAAGGACTCTAATTGACTAATTAAAGGTTTTTATTGCCGGATTCCCCAACAATTTTTATTTTACATATATATATATATATATATATATATATATATATATATATATATATATATATATATTGTAGATGAAGAGCAAGGAAAATTTTCATAGTTTTTAAGGGTTTTTTTTCTTTATTCAGGTATAAGACATTTATTGAAATAAGGTTTTGGAGGGATAATTCATATTCATGTTGAAGTGCGCATGATTGGTTTTCAGACACGCGTATTGCAGTTTGTATCTGTTTGACGTTTGATTTTGGGGGTTAACGTAAATAATAATAAAAATGAAAGTTTTCTATGCTATTTAATTAGGTTATTTTGCTCGCGATTAATTGGAGGTTTTCATTACGTGCGTGTCATTTATCTCGTAATCTTTTTCCTCCTGCTTCTTGCGTTTGTTTGCAATTAGCGATCTTAATATTTAATTAAGATATTTTTTTTGTGTTTTTTTTTAAATAAATATTTTAGGCAAAGTGTTTGTTTTAATGCTTGTATATTTTTGTTTTTCTGTCCACGTTCTTAAATGTACCTGAGACGTTAAGGGACTCTATTAAAAGAAATAAACTCTCCGAAGAGCAGCTCGGACTCATTGTGGTGCATTGTGGACTATCTTCAACGAGATCCAACAATACACAGCAATATGTAATAGGCGGCAGAACAGCAGTATACCTGCATAATTTCTATTTCTTTGTGATCATGTGACATATACTGTCGTTAGCAAAAAAAAAAACGGGACAGTGTCAAAATCGTTATGTCAATTTCCTTTATTTTTAGCGTTGTAATTTTAACATTTGATTAACTTTCAAACTCTAACGTCAAATTATATATCATAGTTGATAATTCAAAATTGAAAATGCCGCATTTTTCGAAAACTGATAAAGCTAGACTTGTTACTAGTTTGAAAAATGGGAAATCATTAAGAAGTGTATCGGTTCAATTTAATATTGGTAAAAGTTCAGCAGCAAGTTTATATAAAAAAAATGGAGGGAAGAGGATAATTTAAATCGGAAAATAATTTCCCCACCTAACAAAATTTTGAATACGCAGGAAGACGAAACATTAGTTACTGAGATTAGGCACAACCCTTTCAAAACATTAAAGGAAGCTATAAGAACAACACAATTTCCTGTCTCATCTTGAAACACAATGTTACAAGAGAATGAAATTTACGTGACTATGTGATATGTAACAAGTGTTCATTTGAAAAGTCAATCTAGGTTACTTTGAAATTTTGATAGAATAAGACGCAAATATATTAGTATGTGTGTGTTGTTCCGTAAACGTAAATCCAAATGACATTTGATAATGTCAATCACAAATATCTGTTAGTGCATAAAATAATCGTGCGTCGATTCTGGTTTAAATAAATTGCTTCTCAGTTTTAAAATGGCTTTCACTTTAGAACATAAATTTGTTTTAGTCCAGCCTTATTTTCGGAGTGGTAATAAAATTGATGGTTTATGGGTTTATTCAGTTCAAGATTGCATGGTAGAATTTCAAGTTGAGTTTCCACATTTTGTAATAGATTATATACAATTTAAGAATACTTTGGATAGAAATTTCAAACTTTTTTCTGAAACTGGTAGTCTCTTAAGAAAATCAGGCAGCGGAGCGGTTAAGAAACGTACACCTCAAGTTGTCAATCGTGTTAGAAATAATGGAAAATGAACCACAAACATCTGTTCGACATTTGAGTCAACAAATAAACCTCTCTGTTGGTACAACTCACAAGTTATTAAAAAAAGATATGCAACTTTATCCATACCGTGTCACAGCAGTACAAGAATTGTTAGAAATTGATTACCCACGTAGACTACAGATTTGTAATTGGATTGTAAATATGAACAATAATGGAGAACTTTCGCAAAGAGTTATCTTTACTGACGAAGCATGATTTTATGAAACGGGATACCTAAATTTACAAAATACAAGAATTTGGATTAGTGAAAATCTTGGATAAACTTAATTCGATGTATTTACTTTATGTACTATATGTGTTCTGAATAGGCAACCCAATATAACTTGAAAGAAGGGCTATAGGGTTTACATGCAACCCTATATTGTCTTGTGTATATTTTAGCATATTAGGTGCATGTTGAAATTTAATTATTTGTATCTTGTATAATTAACGACAAATTATCATTCAATATAAATATATTTATTTTTCTATAATATCGTTTTATTTTATGTATGTATGTGCTCTGTCTGAGGATCTAGAACCTACCTTGAGATCTGAGATTAAGAAGTGTTTTTGCTGATTTTAGTTTATTTTTAAAATTATCGAATTTGAGCTAGCTATTCAGTTATATTTTATTTTATTTCATATAGCTTTTTCTCTGCGTAGCCATTCTGCATTATATAAATATACCGACAGGACCAGATCAGAACGGGCCATAACAAGCAATAAGTGGCAACAGCGAATCCCCTCTACGCGCAGTACTTTAAATTGCCGCACATAGCAGTTATGAATTTAGTAAGACTCAAGCCGCGCAAGGATATAGTCGTTTGCATATTCGTTCTGTATACGTAATTTGCCCATTTTCTTCAGACATAACAAGGTCCAATTTATTATTATTATTGTATTCTTAGCTGCTACGGAAAAGTAATTTTAAGTAATAAAAAAACAATAACGTTTTCTAAAAGATAAAAGTAAAAAAATCAATAATTCTGCAAAATAAATTTAAATTTTAAGAAAGTCACTCAATATAGGATATTTCGTCTGCAATTTGCCGTGTACACTTAAGGTCGCCCATTTCAACTAACGAACAAACCCTCACGTCTCTCTCCTCCCGATCGGCAGGTATTAGAGTGATATGAGGCTGTTCGTCAATTTGTTGGCATTTGCGGCAATTTCCGACTACACAGCCATATTTCCTAAACGCATTTACGATCCTTTCAATATTCGAATGCGTCGATTTACGTACGCTACAGCAAATAAATCAGCGGTTGTTCGACAGGAATTGCCGGCAAGATACCACGAAACTATTTGTACCTTCTCTGCGGTTGTATACACCGACATGATAACTACCTTTACGTTTGCACAGCTAAATACGAATGACGGGCAATCTGTAGCTCTCGATCATCGGACTTATGATCCGTTGCCACATCGCATTACGTTCCATACGTATATTGTTGCGTATGGCCCGTAGCGGGTTGAACCTATCGGTATATATACATCCCACTATCATTTTGACGTCCGTAGAAGCTGCATACAATTCGGCGTCCACCAAGAGGAATGGGTATTATAGAGTATACTTCATAAAATATTACTACTTTTGCATGCTGTTTGTTCGCTAACGAAAGTATATTCGCAAACCTTATTTTTAAAATTCTTTCTTTTTCATTATGGTATCAATATGAACTCCGTTTAAAATAACGTAACTGGCGTCCGAGAAGTATCTATCTTTCACTTTGCCGACAATGTGGAATCCATTGAGTATATTTTGTATAGGTTGCGATTAATTTGACGTCCTACAGTGTTGTAGTCGTTCGGCAAACTGATTTTCTTTCTATTATTATAGATATTTAAATACGACATTCGCACACATTTTTTTTTACTACAAACGCTTCAGAATTTTATTTAATGGTAGATTTTTTGCTTATAATAATTAAATTCAATAATTTACTTATTATTATTTTGTTTTCATAGACCAATAAAATCACTTATTAAAGAATAGTTTAATAAATCGTTTCTCAATACTATTACTTGATGTTTACGGTAATTATTGCGTTTATTGTGGAATTTAAACATTTATTTTGAAAAAAAAATTGCCGAGCAGTTCTTAGCTAACAATTATCAATAATATTTATATCAACAGATCAGTTATTAACGTAATTTTTAATTTAATTTTTGTCGAATCTGTTATTAAATATCTAATCTATCTAAAATTTAAAGAAATTATACTATTTTCTACATAAACAAAGGTTATTTATATTGTTGATTTACTTATTTTGTAAATGATAAATTATACATTTTTTATATTTCTTCTTATCTGCATATTTATTTTGCACAAATACCTTTAATTTTAAACCAATTTTTATTTTTTAATTCTTTCGAGTATGCGCTTATCAATTCTTCACATTCTTTTTTTTTTCTGGTGCTTTTAAAACCGTACCGATAAGGGCAATCAATGAATGTAAACTGTTAACCTATGACATTAAAGAAGAATACTATTCTGTGATGGTGCTCACCAGCAAAGAAGAAGGTACTTACGCGGATTTCTGGTAAATTTTCCAAGTTAATCGACTCAAACTAGCAAGAAAAGAACTAATATCGTCATAATAATGAAGTTCAGCAATGCAGTTCCAATACAACAAGGACCAACGAGGCTGCCACCGGCAAGACGTGAGGAAGGCGAGCAAATTATACGAGATATAGAAAGCCAGGGAATAATTAAACCTTCAAATAAATTGTCCATGGGCTTCACCAGTGGTTCTTCTAATGAAGAAGGATGGATCTACCGAAGTTAGTGATCCGGACTGATCACGCCGCTTTGAAGTGTCTGTTGCAATTCAGGAATCCCGAGGGTCACGTAGCTGAATGGATTAAGAGGTTACAGGAGCAAGCATCGAAATGCTGATGCTCTTTCCAGAAGGCCCTGTCCAGAAGACTGTCGACATTGCAACCGAATCGAAGACAAATCGGCCAACTCTCTTCGAACCACCGTGGTTGATAATAAAGGGCAACTTCACAATTTACGGGCAGATCAAGAAGCTGTTCCCGATCTCCCAGTCTCAAGAGCCTGGTAGGGAAACCAAAGGCAAATACCAACCTGGCAAGAAATCGATCCCCGTTCATGAAAATTTAAGTCATATTGGGCACAATTGGATTCCTGGGCGATGATCTCTTGAATCGCGAAATGGAGAATTATGATGGAAGCGAGCGCAAAACACAAATGCTGATTCCCAGGAAAAAGATAACAGAAGTTTTGCGATAACTTCACAACAATGTTTCTGGAGGACATTTTGGTATTCATAAAACGCTGGAGAAGGTACGCCAGTGATTTTTCTAGATAAATTGCCCTCAAAATGTGAAGGAGTGGTGCAGAAAATACGCTAATTGTGCTAGAAGTAATGAAGCGCAGAGATGTCGATGTGCACCTATGCGCCAATAAAATATGGGAAGTCCGTTAGAAAGAATCGCCATAAATGCTGTTGACCCTCTCCCAGAAAGCGACAAAAAACATAAGTACATCATAGTTGTTATGGACTAGTTTACAACAACTTCCTTGCATCGATAATTAGATGGCACGGTAGAGCTCATAAACAAGACCATGGTCGAGCACTTATCCAATGTGGTCTCCGAATAATCTCTCTGAGATTGGGACAAGTACTTACCATTATTCCTAATGGCGTACTGGGCATCTGTTTAAGAACCTACTAGGAAATTGTCAGCAAACATGCTATTTGGCAGAAAACTCCGGCTGCTCTGTGATTTGAAGTTTGGTAGCAGGCCTGGAGGAGATTTTGAAGGAGAATATTATGTCAGCACTCTTCTAAAAATGCTAGGCTATGTCCATGATCGAGTACGATATAATATCCAGGATGCCAGCGACAGGGTGAAGAGGAGCTACGTCGTCAACCCCAAGAGGGGCGGTTACCACGTAAGCGATCGAGTTTAGTTGTATAATCCACAACGTCAGCGGGGCCTGTCTCCAAAACTTCAGAAAAATTGGGTGGGACCATACGAGGTGTTAAACGGATTAACGATGTAATTTACCGCATAAGGCGAGCACTTCATAGTAAACTAGGAAGTCGTACGTTTTAATCGATTCGCCCCATACTCTGGTGATAATAATGACGGAATGGCTGACTTGTTTCAATTAGATACATACTACAAAGAACTAATCTTTGAAGACTTTATGGAGGAATACTCCATAAAGTCTTCAAAGGTTGGTTCTAGAAAAGCTCGACCTGGGGTGACCATTGAGAAGCAGCAAGATTTTAATTACCGTGTGTTTTATTAATAGAATCCGAACAGAATATTTATCGCAATATTACTACTGTATAACTTCATATATTTAAGTTAAAATTTACTCATTTTCACTAAACATTTGCTAATGAGTTACTTATGACGAACATAAATATATCATGTTTATGAAGACGATGAAAGTATACAATCCTTTATTTTAATCATTGCCTAATTTATCCAAATGCGCTATGTGCCAAACTGATTCGAATATCAGAATCTACTGTATTCGATTTTTATTTACATGCCGTAGATAAAAATCAATTAATAAATATAAATTTATGAGATAACTATAGATAAATAAATTAAAACATTTGGAACATGTAACGGGTGTTCATTTGAAAAGTCAATCTAGTAGCATGTGATTTAGTAAAATTTACTACTTAACCTACGAAGTCGTATATTTTGACAGTTTCATACATACAAATAAATAACAAATGTGATTGACATTATCAAATGTCATTTGGATTTACGTTTACGGAACAACAAATACATACTAATATATTCTATCAAAATTTCTTATTCTTATTCTTATTCTATCAAAATTTCAAAGTAACCTAGATTGACTTTTCAAATGAACACACGTTATTACTAGTTACTGTAACATAAGCTAAATTATCAAAAATAAATTTATAGATTATTTTTTTAAATTTACACATTTTAAAGTAAATATGCAAAATTTCAAAAATGAAACTTCCTTAAATGTGATAAAAACTTACGGGAATCCAATGCAAAGGTATCATTACTAGAGATTGGACTTTAGGTCAGAATTTAGGTCGACAGCAAATAAAATGAGTGAAGGACATAGGCGCACGCACATAGATTCATTTTTGGAAACATATTTTATTATTATACAAATTATTATATTTTTTTTTGTACAATATACGTGTATCACATCATTCTCAAAAACAATGTATATCTAAGCGTCAGTATTTATTTTTTTAGCAACAATATAAGATTCTAACACAAATCGTTTTAATCATTTTAAAATAAAATAATTTTATGAAATGAATGGAGAAGTTGTTTGAATGTATAATAACTAATAAGCATATGTGGGTATGCGATCCTAAAATAAATATATATCTAAAATAAGTGTACAGAGTTCGCTATAGCGAATTCTTTCCCAGGATTTACCGACTTCATTATACAGACATTCAATTGTTAATATTTATTTCTTTGATTACTTATAAGCATATATTATGCGTTAAAGTGGAAAACGTCGCGTTTGATAAACTCCTAGTAAGGTTTAAATGATTTTTAAAATGTCGAAAAGAATTAAGTATGATTGGGTAATCCCGTATTCTGACTTTTTACTACCTAGTGATGGAGAAATATTGTCCACTATATGCAATAATAATGAATTTAAGTTCTACAAAAAAAGTCGCATAGATCAATGAAGCTATTGAATATTTAGAAAAACAAAACCTACCTATTGTAGACGCAATAACTCAATTTAATAACATAGTGTCACTATTAGAAAAAACTCTCGAAGAAATTGGAAGAAAGCTCTACCAATATATTCAAAGGGTTAAAGCAAGAAATCCTGGATATGAGAAATTAAACGAGATAGTTAATGCATTTCAGAAAAGTCCAGCATATTTTGAATGTCTAAATCTATCAGCAGAATTTGAAGATTTTCGTTTTGCACCCGTTACGAGTTGTGATGTCGAGCGGTTATTTTCCTTATTTAAATATATTTGTGCAGAGAGAATGCGTCTTACAACGGAAAATATTGAAAAATATTTGGTAGTATATTACAACAGAGAATTGTTTAATTAAAAATTATCATTTTTTACGTTATTATATTGTGTATATAGTTAATAAATTATTTTCGACTTCTTTATTTATATTTTGTTAATGCATTTACTATTAAATATTCCATTTATTATTCTATTCAGTTACTAAATGTACATCTACATTGTAAATGTATATACACACATCTTGTTTTGAAAACAAGTGACTCTACTTTTACGACAATGAATTCAATGTGACGAATATAGGCATCAAAACATGTCTAAAAACACATGTCCATCATTTTATTTTTTCATAATTATTTTATTATAGATAGAATAGATAGTATGAATTCATTGAATAAGGGAAATAGACGCCAATGAGATTTACCGAAAAGATAGATTCGAATCCTTATATAAACAAATTTTATTGCTGGTAATCGACCAGTGGGATATTTACGTCTACACGTTGAGGTACAGATCAAAGCTTTTCTGATCAACTTTATACAATGCAGTTACTCTGTCGATTACATCACCTTTTTCCGTTCAATAGTAATGAAATCATCCTTAAAATGCGGCAATTGTATTTCTATAATAATATCAATAATTTCTTTAGTGAGAACGTGCGTATTCTATAAACGCTTCATATCAACTAGGCTCCCATACTAATGCTTATTTTTTGCGAATGTCCGATTTCTGATCATTACATTAATTCTAGTAATGTATATATTTATTCCCAAGCAAATATGCCGAACAAAAACATTTCATGTTTATAATGTCTTGAAATATGTGTTTACGAATCAGTCTTTATCATTGTTTAAATCTCTCTCTCTCTCTCTCTCTCTATATATATATATATATATATATATATATATATATATATATATATATATATATATATATTCTATATATATATATATATATATATATATATATATATTAATGCTGCTTAAATATGTATGAAGTAGAAATATTTTACCCTATTGGACGCCAATGAGATTTACCGAAAAGATAGATTCGAATCCTTATATAAACAAATTTTATTGCTGGTAATCGACCAGTGGGATATTTACGTCTACACGTTGAGGTACAGATCAAAGCTTTTCTGATCAACTTTATACAATGCAGTTACTCTGTCGATTACATCACCTTTTTCCGTTCAATAGTAATGAAATCATCCTTAAAATGCGGCAATTGTATTTCTATAATAATATCAATAATTTCTTTAGTGTGAACGTGCGTATTCTATAAACGCTTCATATCAACTAGGATCCCATACTAATGCTTATTTTTTGCGAATGTCCGATTTCTGATCATTACATTAATTCTAGTAATGTATATATTTATTCCCAAGCAAATATGCCGAACAAAAACATTTCATGTTTATAATGTCTTGAAATATGTGTTTACGAATCAGTCTTTATTCACACACGTGCATAATAAACAAGTACTGCATCAGATTCATGATAAAGCAATGTTGACAAATTTGCGGATTCCAAATAGGCGGCACTTTAGAAAATAAATACGTTTTGCGGATATACACTCGGTAGTACTAACTCCTCTGCCGACGAAAGCGTGAACTAAAAATATTTTCCAAAAATCTATCATTTGGACGTCCATACGAAATTTCAAGAACTGATTGTAGGCCGAGATAATGCTGTAAAACAAATTTTATGGACTTGGTAATTCGGCGTCCGTATACGGACATTGAATTACATCGGACGCCAGATTAAATGTAAATGGTTAATTGATGGACGTCCGATTGATGTAATACAGTAGATCAGTCTCGTTATTTTTATAGCTACACCTTGTAATATATGCGATGTGTCATTACGAAATATCGCACACGTTCAATTAATTGAGGATTTTTTGCTGGGTAAGTTGTACATGAATTCTCTATACATTTTATTCACAATTGGCGCATATAGAAGAGTTGAATTATATATAATGTATGTAAAATTGAATTATTCTTTCTCTTTCGTATCCTTAACCCATTAGCACATTTTACAGGCATGCATTTATGTAAACAAACCGTGTTGATTTTAATAATCAGCAACTTTTTTGAAAGTATTGACAACTTCATCTTAAAATTAAATATACCTTTTTATACATATGAAATACTTATTATTGGGTAGTACAATGATTTCAAATATTGATCATATGTCAGGTAAGAAGTGCATATTCTTTAATTATAACATTTAATAAATTCAATAGTATTTTTTTGTAAGAAGAATGAGATGTAACAGAAACATTTTTGAGAAAATTTTCTCGATTATTTGAAGATATTTAAAACTGGCAAGTAGAATGCAAGTATATAATTAGTTTTCGTCCTCTTTTATTGTAATACCTTCTTCTGGAAAGAATGTCGTTGATGTGAATCTCTCCAAATCTTGATAAATATTATGTAATAGATTGAATTAGTAAATCATATTTAAGTAAAATATGATTTAATAATATGATTTATTGTATATATATTTTGAAACCATCACCATATACAAGCGCTAAACAGGTTGGAGAATTCAGTAGGTTATTTATATGGATTAAAAATAATAACGGGCTTAAGTTTGATTCTTGGCGAATATCCGATGAGAAGACGAACTCCGAAGAGTGATAACTAGAGCTGAGGATGTTTGCGGTACGGCAGGACCGTATGTAGTGCATCCCCACATTTAACTATTTATCTAAATATTCTCTGAAATGATTTGCCGGATCTCATAAATTAATAGAGTGATATTTTAGTATGCACTGGATATTGTTATTATACAAAATCATAATAGCCATTTGTATTTATGGATCATAAATAATAATACGCATGTATTTGTATTTGGTTGTGAATTCAATTTAAACTTAAAACGAATCGTAATATTTTAACGACAAGCCGTCCTTACAATACATGCATTCGAGACAAAGTGAACAACTCTACGAATAACTTCCATAATTGATCGAAAATGGACATTTTGGAGCTGAAGTAAAGCCCCTATTCTTAGAAAATTTTATTACTGTCGTTAAGAACTATTATTATAAACAACAAAGGCCTTTTATTAGTGTTGAAGTTTTAGTTTCATTGAATTTCCATGTTGTAAGTAGTCAATTGTAAAGTGTTCATTCACAATATTCTAAAACAAGGTGTAAATTTAACTAAAATCCAGAAAAACACATTCTGATAATATATTACTAGATTAGAAGCTGTGTTTATTACTATTTATTATATTATTTTTATAACCAAATGCAATAAAAGCTACGAAAACAAAAGAAACCTCGATTTATTAAAATCTTGTCACACAGCCTTTCAAAGCCTGGCAGCACATATTTTGCATATATTTTATATATACTACCTACTTGAACTAGGTGAATGAAGTTAGAAGTTATAAGTTATAAGTTATAACTTCTAACTTCATTCACCTAGTTCAAGTAGGTAGTATATATAAAATATATGCAAAATATGTGCTGCCAGGCTTTGAAAGGCTGTGTGACAAGATTTTAATAAATCGAGGTTTCTTTTGTTTTCGTAGCTTTTATTGCATTTGGTTATAAAAATAATATAATAAATAGTAATAAACACAGCTCTAATCAAGTAATATATTATCAGAATGTGTTTTTCTGGATTTTAGTTAAATTTACACCTTGTTTTAAAATATTGTGAATGAACACTTTACAATTGACTACTTACAATATGGAAATTCAATGAAACTAAAACTTCAACACTAATAAAAGGCCTTTGTTGTTTATAATAATAGTTCTTAACGACAGTAATAAAATTTTCTAAGAATAGGGGCTTTACTTCAGCTCCAAAATGTCCATTTTCGATCAATTATGGAAGTTATTCGTAGAGTTGCTCACTTTGTCTCGAATGCATGTATTGTAAGGACGGCTTGTCGTTAAAATATTACGATTCGTTTTAAGTTTAAATTGAATTCACAACCAAATACAAATACATGCGTATTATTATTTATGATCCATAAATACAAATGGCTATTATGATTTTGTATAATAACAATATCCAGTGCATACTAAAATATCACTCTATTAATTTATGAGATCCGGCAAATCATTTCAGAGAATATTTAGATAAATAGTTAAATGTGGGGATGCACTACATACGGTCCTGCCGTACCGCAAACATCCTCAGCTCATAACCATTATAAAACACATAACACACAACAAGCAAATATTACATTCTAAATTATTTAATTTTCCTAATAACATTGCATGGCTAACTGTATTGAAAGCTCGACTAAAATCTTTCTAAAATAATATCCATTAGAACATTAGAATCTATCGCGGTACATATTGCTGTGTAACTTGACTCTAAAAGTTGTGCTAATATAATATGAAATGTAAATCGTTACACGCACACACACACACACACATATATATCTCTTTTGGCTCTTTATGTAAGTATTGCTCTCAGGGTTTGCTTTTGGGTTCTCTATAACTAGGTCTAGTATCCAATGTAAACTCAAATAAATAATAGAAGATATCAATTTAAATACATTTATCGTTATACTTTCAATGTGTATTTACTTATCACGTATTCAATAATATATCATTTATTAACGTAAATCAAATTGTCATCTTATAAAATTATGAGGATTGTCAGATGTACACACGAATGACTTTGTTCTTTTCAGATTTTTATAAATCTTGCAATTTACACGCCTATGTATTGTTTTAGTCCTGGGGTTTAGAAACCCTCCAAACACTAAGCTATGGCACAATGCGTTTTGTCTAATTCTAAAAGTATAACCTTTATATATCTTTGGATTTACTGATATTATTTTACTAAAAGAGTGTGTTATTCAATACTCATTTTGTGGAAAATAATCCCTACCAAATGATATATATATATCTTCGTGGAACTAAGTCCGTACGTGTTTATTAAGATACCTTGTTATTATTCCGTTGTAACACAGAAATTATTATTAATTGACTGCAAATTAATTATCTATGTACACTTAAAAACATTGATTCTAGATTTATGAACTTCCGATATTATCATGTTTCGAGTTTCATACGGACCTTTCTTCCTCATATAATATTAAACTCTTCGTGGTATACTGTACTCATGTGTTAATATATATTTAATAAAGTAGTAATTTGGAACAAAATTTTACGTTAGAAATATAGAAAACTATAATATATCTTGCTTTACATGAAATTAATCTTAAAAATTGATTCAATAGTAATAATTACATACAAGTTATTTAGCGAAGTAAATTTTAAACTGTTTTAAGACGTTGCTTGCAATAGAATCTCTCTTTTTTCTATCCAAATGATCCCTTATATAGTCTCGGTTACGCCAATTTCAGACGTAGAAAATCTTATATAACGTATTTTTCACCTGTACATCTGCATTCTAAAAAGTTGCGTTCTTATATTGTGTTTGAAATGTTTTATAAACTTTGTAACCAATTAAATTTGATTATCAGCGAAATGTTACAATTTGGATATTTTCATTGCCTCTCAAACTTCGTATGCTAAACATAAAAATCTCGTATTTTATCGCACTTTTCCTTTCTTTGTTTTGTTCACAGTATTGTATATCTTTTCCATGTGTTCAACGCGTTTTTAAAAACCAGAAACTCGCATTCAGATGTAGGTCAAACGACATTCTCACTCCAACGCGTTATTTTATACATCTTCCAGTAATGGAATATCGTATAGTTTGACATTTTATCACATATATAACGTAAATGGGTGAAAAGACTAGCACAAACATTATTCAAGCCTTTGTAAAAAAACTGTAGCCCATCGTCAATAAAATCTTTCCTAATTTTTCCGATTCTACTAAATTCATGATAAAGCACAAACGAACAGTAATTTTTCTGTTAATCAGCTTTGAGAAATTCCTTATAATATTAAATAAATGGATCAGTAAATACTTTAATATGAAACAGCAACGCTTTATATTATTTTTCAACATATTTCCTATAAATTTTAACGCAATTCCAGTGCACGTTGTTCTTCTTCTTCCTCGTCTGACCAAAACTTCTTTCCAGTAAGGAGAAGTTTTGAGTTTAGGGAAAGTCACTTGGGGCTAGAAATGAGTCGTCATATCTAGCCCCTTTCGTAAAACACAATCTGAAATCTTAAATGATCCAAGTTCTCCGAAAAACTTGGCTGGCGTAAGAAAGTGCGTTGTCTTGATAAAAAATAACTCTTTTATTGGCAATTTCAGGTCGTTCTTTAGAAATAGTTTACTATAATTTGTCTAGTAGAGCAGCATAATACGATCCGTTAACGATTTGACCCTTTGCACGATAGTTTACAAAAATTATTCCTTCGAATTCCAAAAACTCGTAACCATTACCTCACTTACCCATAGAAATGTCTTAGCTTTACTTTAAGGAGGGCTACCATGATGCATCTACTTTCCGTAGGTTTTATTAATTGTAATAAATCTTTGATCACAATTCAAGTTTTGTGGCACCCACCTTACTAACAGCCAGGACATGCTCAAATGTTTATGTAAAACGTGATGTATGAGTCCAATCGGTATGCTTACGATGCTACTTAACTACTTGATGCAAATTCTTCGGCCGTTCATAACAATATTATTAATTTTATTGGTAATTTCTAGAGTTTTTTCAGTTTTTAATAGTTCTTGATCGTATATCATTTTCAATACGCGTTTAAATTGTGCAACTCAGTGACAAATGTAGCTTTCGAAAGATCATTGCCATCCAAATTTTGTTTCATATCAGGCATACTTTTAGATATGTTGAGTTCTTCTGTAAGTATTGGACTGCGCCAAGAATGAATTAAATTTCAGCATTTTACACCCTTTTTTCATTGTAACTGTCACCATAAAAAAATCGAATAATTACGATATAATACTATACATTTTTCGGAAAGATGGAGCTAGTAGCTGAGGCTCAATACCCCTAAATCATCCTCCTATTTTCAGGCAAGTACTTCCTTCCTGTTTCTTCTAATATTTTTATACTTTTCAATGTATTAACTTTTAACTGTTTTGGGTTCGTAATTATTGTATAATGTGTATTTTTATATAACCTAATCAAATTATGTATAAAATTCTAGGTATGCATGTATATTTGTGTATGTATGTATTCAATATTTTATATTAATAAAAGCAATTTATTAAATCGTTTGCGTCTACATTGATTTGCACGATCGACCTACTTTTACTAGATAATATTAAAGTGAGGATTAAATATTTTCAGTGGGAGAGTTAATACCTACTTATTTTGTATTTACCGATTTGCTTTAATATAAATACGACAAATATGTATATAATTTATTAATTTCAGTTCCTAATGATTTGTGGAGCGGAGACCATTAAATATTTTGTTTCTCCTGAAGTGAGTATATTTAATACTGATATGTATAGTGTACACAGAAATTATAAAACATACTTCATACCATACTAAATATGTAGATATTTAACAGGTTAATAATATATGTAATTGTTTATATGAATAAATAATATATATTAAAATATACAAATGGAAATTATTTTTCTTTTTATACTAAACGCGTATCAATGTTCGGAGGATAATATTAATAGGTTTACACAGATTTTTTTTAGTTAGATGTTTTTACCGTTTATATGTCTCTATTGCCCTCCAACGAACGCAGTTAAGATAGTTGATTCTGGGATTCTGATCTGGAGCCACGCCCCTGACACTGCTTCCTTCTAGGCCGACGTTGGCCCTGAAAATGTCTCTTATAACAGTGGACAAGAAGGAAACACTATCATAGACGTGGTTTCACCCTGGAATGCCAAAAGCAATCATAGATAATGGCCACGAAAGCCTACAAGCCACAGTAGTTGGGAAAGTTCTTTAAATAATATAGTTACAGACATAATTTATTATTTATGTTTATTTAAAGATTTCGCGCTTGAGAACTTTATGATTACATGAGTTTACTGCTTATGATGTAATTTGTTGATTTTTAGTTTATATTAATTTTTGTATTAATTATTTGTTTCAATATAAATTATCTTCAGGGAACTACCGTTTGGATTCATCGGACTCATGGAGATTTCGTATATAAGTGAACGATAATTAGGGACTTCTCCAGTATATGTATATTATGCAAAGGCAGAGACTTCCCCAAATTCCACAAGCTGTTCACTGTTCAGTAGGGTTTCAGCTATTGTGAAGGGTGCTCATATACATATTGTATCTCGTTAAAAATTTGTGGTGTCATTGATTTTGTTTAGTTCCTGCCTTTTGTTGTTGAATCCGGTAAGTCTACAGTTTTAGTTTAGCTTCTTTAGTTGAAAGTCGCTACTCATAGGATCTAAAAATATAAAGAAAATGGATAACCGACGACCTTTGAAACCTGAAGAATTGGAAGCAATTATAAATGAAATAAGCGACATTGAATATCACAGTGATGACAGTGTATATGTTTCATCCGATGACGATGGGGAAATCGACATAATTGAACGTATGACATAGAATGAAGAATTTTCAGAGTGATATTGTTTCGTTTTATAAGCGAAACCAATTTATATATTATATATTAAACATAAATATTATTAATTTTACATTATATATTAAATATAAGTATTATTCATTTTAATATTACACATGAAATATAAAGAAATAATAGATTATAGTATTTAAATACATATAAGAGTCAGAAACAAAATTAAAACCTTCTGTATATGTAATTATTATATTCTTCTTATTGTATTAAGATGCAAACGTTTCACGATAAAATTTATGATACCGCATATTACATATTTGTCATCAGATATGCATGCCCGGTACTTATTTATTTGTGGCACACATATATGTCATCAATGTTATTATACCGGCACTTATTTATCGCTGCATTTTTCTAGATAAGTTTCAAGTTATATTTATTAGTTAACGTGCCTCCACATGTATACAGTTAGATTCAAAAACTAGATGCAACGTTTGCTGATTTGTAGGCACAATTTATACAAGTAAGGCGTTTCTTTGTAACTTGCCGACCTTTGTTCGTCATTTAGCCGCATGTGGCCTATTTTGTTAATTGAAGGGAAGGGTAAATTTTGCTTACAATGTTTAAAAAGTTTTTAAATAGTTCCGCACGCGATGACTACAGAAGCAATTCGCTAAAGCAAGCCGCGAACTCAAGTCACTAAGACAAGTCGAGTAGCAATTCGCCACAGAACAACGTTCTTACAATACTCGTAAGAACAATGTTCAAGACAACAATCCACATTAATTAATAACAGTCGCGAGTCTTAACATAATAAAGTTCTAGACAAACAGTCGTAAGAACAATGTTAAAGAGAGCAATCGACTTTTAATATCAAGAGACACCAGTCTCATATTTTATCAAAAGACAACCGTCTTTCATTATACAACAAATTTTATGTATGAAGTAATGTAAATATGTAAATAAAGGTGTTAAATTGGATGTGCCGCATTTCATTAATAACTGTCACCGAAGATTAAAAAATTAGTGCGTATACGGCCTTACAACCCGTGCGTGGTGAGTCAACATAGGAGCGACGACCAAAAACACTAGTTGCCCCAACATATGGTCCTTCGAGGTCGGATAACAGCGACACATAGCATCGAGCTATCATCATTGAAGACAAAGAGGTAGGTCTCCAATCAATTCCTTTATTTCATAAACATATCATAACCATCCTTATTCAAAATGTTAGATGCCGATACATTAAAGGCGTTAAAATGCAAAAGAGGTGTCATTAAAGCAGCTCTCATCAAATTTGAAGCTTACTTAGACAGTTTCAATGAAAACAAAAATACTAATATATTTGAACTGAAAAAGCGTTATCAAAAAATAGAAAATTATTTTGATCAGTTCCACGAATTACAAATTCAAATTAGCTGTTTAGAAAATGTTAAAACGCAAGAAACAGATTTAGATGACTTTGAAAATACATATTTCAAGCTGGTAGGTCGCGTAGACCAATTATTAAAAAATCATGCAAATATTAATTCGAATGCTACAATTAACTCAATTAACACAGACAACTATCAAACTAATAGCGTACGGTTACCGCAAATTACGTTGCCTGAGTTCACCGGTTTGTATGAAGAATGGACATCATTTCATGACACATTTTCATCATTAATACATTTTAATGATTCAATACCCAATGTGCAAAAGTTTCATTATCTAAAATCAGCCTTAAAAGGAGATGCTAGTAAAATACTACAGTCACTTTCAATTTCTAATGAAAATTACACTATTGCTTGGGACATGTTAAAATGTAGATATAATAATAAGAAAATAATTGTTCAAAAACACATTAAAGCCATCTTTGATCTGCCCACAATGTCAAGGGAAAACCTAGGACAATTACGACAAATTCAAGACGGTATTTTAAAAAATACACGTGCCTTAGAGTCACTTGGTCTTCCCACAAACAACTGTGATCATTTCCTAATTTATATTATCACAACTAAATTAGATTCGGTTACAAATAGAGAATGGGAAAATCAGTTACCAATATCAGACATTCTTCCCACACTTGCACAATTGACTGACTTTCTAAACAAAAAATGCTTAACGTTAGAGTCGATATCAAGACAGTACCTACACACAACAAGTGAATAGTTCATCAACAAAAGATAATAAAATCAATAAACATACTTCATATATTACAACTAATATAGTTTGCAAAGTCTGTTCTGGAAATCACTTAATATATCAATGCGATAAATTTCTCAAAATGAAACCAGAACAAAGATTCAAAGAAATAAAAGGCAAACGAATTTGTATTAATTGTTTGCGAGAAAATCATTCAGTTCAACAATGCAGAGGTAGGTCTTGTAAAAAATGTAACAAAAGACACCACACTTTATTACATTATACACAAGAAAACGCTCCATCTCAACCATCCACATCATCAGAAGCTACAAATGCAACTATCAATAATCATTGCTCTAATGAACAAGTAGCTTCAGAGGTATTTTTATCCACGGCTATAATTCACATATATGGCAACAATCGTACTCTGCATTCATGCAGAGCCTTGCTAGATTCTGGTTCGCAGTCGAACTTTATATCCAAATCATGCGTTGATCGATTAGGATTACAACCTGATCCATTTCAAATACCAGTTGTTGGTATAAATCAGTCACCTACACAAATAAATAGTGCCGTGCATGTTAAAATCAAATCAAGATACAATGCATTTCAATCCCACATTAAATGTTTGGTAATTAATAAAATTACTGAAAACCTTCCAATCAGAACGACTGATTGTAACAAATTTAATATTCCAAAAAATATTAGATTAGCAGATCCCGATTTTAACATTTCAAGGCCTATTGATATGCTGTTAGGAGCAGATTTGTTCTGGAAAATCTTGTGTATAGGCCAAATCAAGTCTAACGACAAACATCCATGTTTGCAAAAAACGCACTTTGGTTGGATAGTATCAGGTTCTCTCACTGGTAACATGTCACTGTCAACCGGGTCACTTTGTAATTTTTCACTGGAAACGTCATTAGATGAAAGGCTTAAGTTATTCTGGAAGTTAGAAGAATGTTCAAAAAAAATCAATTTTACACCAGAGGGACAAAGCTGCGAAAACAATTTCCTAGAAAATACCACTCGCGATAATAACGGGCGCTTTATAGTAAGCCTGCCGTTTACAAACCATAGCAATCCACTAGGTGAATCTTATAGCCTTGCACTAAAACGGTTTTATAACTTAGAAGAAGCAAAAAACACAATCACACAAACAGCAGCTCTTCTTCAAACAGGTTGCTTTGAATTGCGTAAATGACGTTCAAATTATCCTGAAATCTTCAACGATTTATCAATAAATTCCACTGACAATCCCCTTCAGTCATTAGAAAAGGAAAACAGTAAAACACTAGGCCTTTCATGGGACTCAGAGCAAGATAATTTCATGTATAATTTGCCAAATACGATTTCAAACACAAAAATAACAAAACGCTCGATACTTTCCTTTATCGCCAGTTTATTTGATCCATTGGGAACAATCGGCCCTGTTATTGTCATAGGTAAAATATTAATCCAAAAACTGTGACAATTGAAAATTGCATGGGATGAATCCGTTCCTCATGACATACACGTGCAATTCGAACAATACAAGAAAGACATATACCACATATCGTCTCGAACAATTTCTAGAAAGGTAATACACACAAAAAACATATCTGTTTTAGAAATGCATGGCTTCAGTGACGCTAGTGAAGTGGCTTACGGGGCGTGCATTTACATCAAGGGTATTGATTACGAAGGAAACATTTCTTGTAATCTATTATGCGGCAAATCAAAGGTGGCTCCTATAAAAAGTACCTCATTACCAAGACTTGAATTATGCGCAGCATTATTACTAGCTCAATTAATTGATAAGGTTACTGAAACAATCAATCGAGAATTTCAATCAATTCATTATTGGACTGCTTCAGCAATCGTTTTAGCATGGCTCAAGGCAACTAACAAAAAATAGAAAACCTTTGTAGCTAATCGCGTTAGTGAAATAAGGGAATTAACCAATGTTGCTGCTTGGAAGCATGTAAAATCAAGCGACAACCCTGCCGATATCATATCACGGGGCATGTTACCAGATGCTTTATTTGATAATAACTTATGGTGGCATGGTCCTAACTGGCTACAAACAGATTGTGTCATTCCTGCTGAAATTCCAGAAATTATAAACGTTCCAGAAGAAAAGTCAGCAACTCTTATTTGCGCTCAAAATTCAGTAGCATCATTCAAGTCTATATTAGTCAAGTATTCAAGTTTATCAAAACTTTTAAGAGTAGTAGCGTATTGTCTGCGCTTTAAATGTAATATTATGTCCCGACAAAAAACCGGCACATATGCCTTTACAGGCTCACTTCTCTCGTCAGAAATTACCGCCGCTCAGAAATGCATAGTTAAGTTAGTTCAAACTGAGTGCTTCAGCAATGAATTAAAACAACTACAAAAAAATAACGCGGTGAACTCGAAGGCTCACATTATTTGTTTAAATCCTTTTATCGACGACGAAGGCATTATCAGAGTTGGAGGTCGACTCAAGAACGCAAAACTAGCATACTCACATCAACATCCGATATTACTTCCGGGAAAACACATTGTTACAAAGTTGGTAATTGAATATTTCCACAAAAAACAGCTACACGCAGGGGTACAAGGAACCATGGCAGCGATCAGAACAGAATATTGGCCGCTATCGTTAAAATCTAACGTACGGCAAATTGTGAGGCGATGCATTAGTTGCTTTAAGGCAAAACCATATGGAAATCAATATTTGATAGGAAATTTGCCAGCTCACCGTATACAGCCTGCACGTCCCTTTGCAAACTGTGGCGTTGACTATTGCGGACCGTTCCAAGTTCGCGAAAGCAAGCGAAGAAACAGCAAAAACATTAAAATGTATGTAGCTATATTTGTATGCCTATCTACAAAGGCAGTACATATAGAACCCGTCTGCGATTTATCTACAGAAGCATTTCTAAATACATTGAAACGTTTTATAGCACGCAGAGGAAAAATTCAGAATTTATATTCCGATACTGCGACAAACTTTGTAGGCGCTAATAAGAAACTGGAAGGCATGCGCAAATTATTATCGCAAAATAACAAGCGATTATCTGAATTACTGATCGAAGAACGTATAAGTTGGCATTTCATTCCTCCAAGAGCTCCTCATTTTGGAGGTCTTTGGGAGGCTGCAGTAAAGTCAATGAAACAGCACCTAATCAAAACAGCAGGTAAGGCATGCCTAACGTATGAAATGTTTTATACCTTGCTAACCGAAATCGAATCAGTCCTTAACTCACGTCCTCTCACTCCTCTAACCAACGATCCTAATGATTTATCTGTCTTAACCCCCAGTCATTTCCTGATTGGAGACTCTCTTGTGGCGATACCAGAACCTGATTTAACTCATACAAAATTAAATCGTTTGTCATGTTGGCAGCATATTCAAAAAATCAAACAGCATTTCTGGAAGAGATGGGTCAATGAATATTTAAGTCAGCTTCAGCCGAGAGGGAAATGGAAGCAGAACCTCGAAAACGCTTTCTCCATAGGACAACTCGTGCTTGTCAAGGAAGACAATGTTCCCCCGCTGCACTGGATTACCGGACGCATCGTGGAACTGCATCCCGGGCAGGATGGTGTTATCCATACGGCAAGTGTTCGCCTCCACAACAACATTTTGAAGAGACCTACAGCCAAATTATATATACTTCCGCTAGAGACAAGTGACAATTAAAACAAGTGCAGTGTCGCCCGTTTCATATCAGAGCATTGTTTTATTGAAAGTGCATACTTTCAAGGCGGGCAGTATGTTTCGTCTTAAAAGCGAAACCAATTTATATATTATATATTAAACATAAATATTATTAATTTTACATTATATGTTAAATATAAGTATTATTCATTTTAATATTACACATGAAATATAAAGAAATAATAGATTATAGTATTTAAATACATATAAGAGTCAGAAACAAAATTAAAACCTTCTGTATATGTAATTATTATATTCTTCTTATTGTATTAAGATGCAAACGTTTCACGATAAAATTTATGATACCGCGTATTACATATTTGTCATCAGATATGCATGCCCGGTACTTATTTATTTGTGGCACACATATATGTCATCAATGTTATTATACCGGCACTTATTTATCGCTGCATTTTTCTAGATAAGTTTCAAGTTATATTTATTAGTTAACGTGCCTCCACATGTATACAGTTAGATTCAAAAACTAGATGCAACGTTTGCTGATTTGTAGGCACAATTTATACAAGCAAGGCGTTTCTTTGTAACTTGCCGACCTTTGTTCGTCATTTAGCCGCATGTGGCCTATTTTGTTAATTGAAGGGAAGGGTAAATTTTGCTTACAATGTTTAAAAAGTTTTTAAATAGTTCTGCACGCGATGAGTACAGAAGCAATTCGCTAAAGCAAGCCGCGAACTCAAGTCACTAAGACAAGTCGAGTAGCAATTCGCCACAGAACAACGTTCTTACAATACTCGTAAGAACAATGTTCAAGACAACAGTCCACATTAATTAATAACAGTCGCGAGTCTTAACATAATAAAGTTCTAGACAAACAGTCGTAAGAACAATGTTAAAGAGAGCAATCGACTTTTAATATCAAGAGACACCAGTCTCATATTTTATCAAAAGACAACCGTCTTTCATTATACAACAAATTTTATGTATGAAGTAATGTAAATATGTAAATAAAGGTGTTAAATTGGATGTGCCGCATTTCATTAATAACTGTCACCGAAGATTAAAAAATTAGTGCGTATACGGCCTTACAACCCGTGCGTGGTGAGTCAACATAGGAGCGACGACCAAAAACACTAGTTGCCCCAACAGATATGATGAAGACAATTCAGAATCAGAAATTAACTCTAGCGATTCTGAGGCTAATAATGAAGATTCTGATGATCAACCAAAGTCTAAGGGATAAACTTTTGTTTAAAAAAATAAACAAGTGTGGTATGAAACTCCTCTCAATTTGCCACAAGGTTGATTAGGGCGACAAAATGTTTTACGCGAAATGTCAGGATCTACAAGATATGCTAACCTAGAAGTTAATAGTATATCCTCTGCGTTTTTTATTTACCTCAGAAAACCACTCATGGCAGTTATTATGAAATGGACAAATTAAGAAGGAAATATGTATTTGGAAATAGATGGAAACAACTAGATGAAAACGAACTAAAAAAATTATGGGCGTCCTAATAGTCATAGGAGTACCTATATAAATAAAAAAAAATCGAAAAAATATCTCAGTTATAGAGTAAGAAGAACAGACGTCGCAATTTCAACGATATTTTGAGCCGCACTAGGTTTCAAAATATACTTGGAATAATAAGATTTGATAATGCAGCTGAAAGAAGAAAAAAAGGTCTTCTGAAAAACTTCAACCAATTCGTGAGTGTTTCGAACTCTGAAATGATTATCTGCAAGATGGATATATTCCAAGCTGGTGTGAATGACTGTAAATGAGCAATTGGTGACCTTTAGAGGAAAATTTTCCTTTTCGCCAATATATACCGTCAAAGTCAAGTAGATATGATATAAAATTTGTGCAATTTGTGATAGCATCACATCCTATGCATGGAAATAGGAAGTCTATGCCGGAAAAATAGGCGAAACAAGGGAGAAAAATCAAGTTGAGAATGTAGTGAAAAAATTAGTAAAAGATATAGAAGGATCTGCGAGAAATTTAACACGCGACATTTTTTTACGTCCTATTCACTTTCTTACTATCTACTGCCAAAAACATTGACCATTGTTGGAATCATTCGTAAAAATAAGCCAGATTTGCCCACCTGCTTCACAAATCCCAAGAATCGAGAAATCTTGTCGACATTATTTGGTTTTCAAAATAATTAATGATACTTTCATATTGTCCAAAGAACGGAAAAGTAGTTACATTACTTAGTCCAGTACACAATGACACCAAAGTTAGTGGTACAAATAGAAAGCCAGAAGTAATCCTAGATTATAACAAAACTAAAGGCGGTGTAGACACTATGGATAAAATGACTAGAAGTTACAGTGTGAAACCAATGACAAGCAGGTGGCCATTAAATATTTTTTATAATATGATAGACATTAGCTATTTGAATGCATTCATAGTGTGTCTGTCTTTCAACAGAAACTAGTAAAAAGTTAGGCAAGAGAGCAATTTTATTATAGAGTTGGTTAAACAATTAGCTCAGTACCATGAAAATCTAGAACCAGCTGAAGCAGTAGGGAAACTGAACCGTTGTCATGTTTGTTCATACAGTTTTGCCGACTTGAGAAACGGCAAATCTGTATGAACAAATGTGACGACGAACAGCGTTTGCCAGACACATGGAAGCCAGCCTTGTTCAATAGACAGATTACACATAAACGACGTAATGATAATAACTTGCGACAAACTAGTTATTCCAACACTGACCGAACGCAAACTTATCGACCAATAGCCGAAAGCGACAGAACAACCGACAGACCAATCACAAGGAGCCAGACACGCGGTCCCACTACTAAATAAAAGCAACACTTCGTTTAATAATACAGAATATCATTTATTTGAGGGTGAATCAACATAGAATATTGCATGTGTGGATGTAAATTTGAAAGTTTGATTCCTAAGGTAAGCGCTATGAAATCGTATGTATAAAATAACAATATTTACAATTAGAGTACTATATTACTATCAGAAATTGTAATCAAGCTTTGTCATAAAGAAATATAAGCAATTTGGTCTAATTATGTATAAAAACGTATGTGAACTAATCGACCTCAAATCAAAATAGAGATATCGGAGATCAATATACCTTTACGAGGTATACCAAATGAAAATTTTTAAATATGTAGATTTTAGTATTGGACAGATCAATTATCTGTGCATAATAATTTTGAATAAACTCAGATATGCTGATACGGTGAGTATTTGAATAGTATTTACTTGAATCGTGCAATTTACGATTAAATTATTGAAGTAGATTTGATTAAATGAAATAAATAGTTAAATAGCAAGTAAAGAGGTTAATTGTAGGTACCTTCTACTTTAATAAACAGGACTGACGATATAAAAAGGAGGTTCTGGGAAGGAGTACTCCGGAATTGGTAGGAAATAAGGAAAAGCTTCTCGGTTTTCTTTAAAACTGGTCCAAATTAATAGCTGGATGTTCAGGATTAATTAAAATGCTCCTTCAGGTACCAAATTTGTAGTAATGTTCTTTTAATAATAAGATATTATTAAAAATCTGGTGTGAAGAACACAAATGCAGGTTCACTATTAATATTTTCTGTGATATAATACCTTTGTATTATACAAAACTGGTGGGGTTTACCTACTCATGTATGTTTCAATTATTCTGGTAATGTTCTTAATAAATTTTATTTTTAATTCAAATCTCAATGGTCGCCATTTTGAATTCTCACAATAAAAATGATGCTTTAGTAAATAATGAATAAAATGCAATGTCGAAGTTGATTAAATTGATTAGAATAAATAACTAACATTGAAGGCAAACTTTTATAAATATTTTTGAAGATTTTTTGTCGTTGTTTATTATTTTACCTCGATTTTGAGAATTCTCGGAGCGCAGAAGACGCTTTGAAATTTTGAAAAATGGCGTTCGTAACTTACGGAATATGAACAACGGCTGTTGGGGACGCTATATCCAACAAAAGACGAAAATTGAGAATTATCTCACCTCCCATTGGTCAGAATAACACAGCGGAGGTGAAACGGTAATAAATATTAGTTTTGTATACATTTTTTAAAATTTCCAATTACTTCAGAGTCAAATTAACTTAAAACTAATAAATATTTTAAACTTAATGATAAAAACTATTCAAATATTGCATATATTTTCTTTCACCTTTATTTTATGTCGTAAACCTTTAAGATCTGAAAATTTATATATATTTTAATTGTAAATATTTTCAAAATTTTATTTTTAAATTAAAATCAATTAATTATTGTTGTTGGGGTAATTTGCCCCACAACAATATATATATGTTTTCATTAATAATACTCTTCTATTTTTTTATTAGATGTACATTTGTTATAATGTTACATGTTCTGCAATTACGAGATGTAAAACTACTTTATTTTACTTTGCCCCGTAATTGGACCCCGGTCTGTTAAGATTATTATTATTAAATATTTATCTTTATTATATTACAGAAATACAGATGTTGACAATATACATTGTTAATACCCATAAAATAACATTAGAAATGTTATTTAATACTTTGTTTCAATAAAATCTCAGGAACTTTGTAATTGATGACCAAAACAGTAAACAGTTAATATGTGCGTGTGGTATAGAGTACATGTTTATATTTATATGTTGTGTTCAGTAATGTTAGATTAGAATGAAGGCAGTGTAAAGAATTTACTGTTTAATATGAAATTTATTACATATGAAGTAATATTATTCTATGATTGCTGTCTTAAATACTTTTTTTGTTGAGGAATTATAGCCCGTTTTGACTACTTAATTAAAGACTTTTATATTTTTTTACATTTCGTGAATAAGTCATCTGTTTGCATTATAGACTGTTATTGCCTTATTTCAAAACTATGTAGTAGCCCTATTTATTATCTTTCTTTTATTTTAAATTTAATCTTCTTAATTAACTGTTATAATAATAAAATTGACACCTTTGTAAGTGTTTTTTTTTATCATTTGTATATAAAGTGTTTTAAGAAGAGGTACCCATGCTTACATATAGCATGGAGCATGATTTCATTCTTCCAACTCAAGTTGAAATAGTAAGTAATAAAGCCAGCGCTAAATTTTTTTGAAACAACGTTTCAATTCAATGATTTTCAAATCTTAGACGCAGTTTTGTTTAGGTTGCTGGTTGTTGCATCTGCATTAGGTACAGTTTTGTTAGCTTTTCAGTTTTTCACTTGATCTACCGAGCGCAATTATGTAGTCATTTATAATCGTTGAGTAGCCTATCTTCCAGACATTTAGTCCAGGGCTCGAAACTGGTACTCGCCACACTTTGGGCCAGTTCTCTAACAATTGGATGTTTAATATTAAATGTTGGCTTAATTTAATGTATTTAGAAAATATGTATACATTTTCATAACTTCCTGACTTTATATAATTTCTGAAAGTACGACGTGGCGCTTACGTCGTAGAAGATCGCCGTTTGAAAGTGAAGGAATTATCAGCAATGCCTAATATTTCTGAAACAAGTGTTCGTCAAATTCCACGAATGCCACAAACTTTTATTAAAGTTATAATAAAACTGTCAACAGCACATATTATACTTTTTGGTTTCATAAATTGCAATATTTATGAAAAACGACGAGAAAAATCGTCAAAAGCTGCTCGATTACTAGACGACAATGGGCGTGTTCATACTGCTGAAGTTCCATAGGCTGCACTGAACATTTATGTAATCCTGGTATGACTTCTAGTGACTATTATTTATTTTCCTATAAAAAAAAAACTTACGGACATAATTTTCATGACGATATTGAGCGATATGCAACATTTTCAGGGAAAACATCAAATTATTTTTACAAGGGTACAGAATTATTATTTAAACATTTTAATAAATGCATTAAAATTAGTGCAAATTATATTGTAAAATAAAAATTACAAAATTTTCAAAACTTTATATTTTGTTTGTCATCATCATCATTTTTACTATCTAGTTACTTCTTCTTATGCCTTTGGAAATTTGTGGATCTGTTCTGAAACAGATTATTTCTATCTTCCTGCGACATCGATTTCCAGCTGTCTTGCCATCTTTTTAGTGGTCTCTCCCCTCTGGAAGCGCCCCTCTGCGCTGTCCTCTCGGGATTTCTACACAGACGACGCCGCTATCGTGGCGAGACAGAAAACGATCTATGTATATATACAACTATTCGTCTTTTATAAAATTACACAAAAACTTAACATGACTATACCTGTCGGAAATACAAAATGTTTAACCCTCGCTAAAGAACCAGTAAGATACAAACTGATGATTCAAGATAAACCTATAGAACAGGTTATGCAATTTAAATATCTAGGAGTAAACATATACAGCCACCAGAACTTGGCTTCTGCCACGGGCTATCCTGTTTGTGTCCATTCTTTCTATGTGCCCATGTCATTGTTTTCTTCGCTGCCTTCCTCCCATCTTACTATGTCTTGAACTCCGCATGCCTGTCTAATATCATCGTTTCTTACTCGATCACAAAGGCTTGTGCCTGCTATTGCCGTCAGAGTCTTCATTTCGGATGATCGCACTGTCTTTTTTGTTCTGCTGGTGTCTGCTCTGGCTGTGATGCTGTAGGTCAGTACGGGTCTCACACATGTTTTGTAAATGCGTACTTTGCTTTCTATTCTCATGTGTTTATTTCTACGAATGACGTCGCGTAGATATTCAGAAATTGCAGCCGCTTTATTAATCTGTTTTTTTGAGATCATTTGCCAAGTTCTGGTTTCTGAATATGTTTATTCCTAGATATTTAAATTGCATAACCTGTTCTATAGGTTTATCTTGAATCATCAGCTTGTATCTTACTGGTTCTTCAGCAAGGGTTAAACATTTTGTATTTCCGACAGGTATAGTCATGTTAAGTTTTTGTGTAATTTTATAAAAGGCGAATAGTTGTATATATAGATCGTTTTCTGTCTCGTCACGATAGCGGCGTCGTCTGTGTAGAACATTATGCTTATTGTACTATTACCCAGTCGGTATCTTCTTTTTATTTCTGTTACCTCTTTTATTATCATATCCATCAGCAGATTAAATAGAAAAGCGCTCAATCTGTCGCTTTGTCTAATGCCCCCATGCGCGAACATTTCTGTAGATGTTTCGTTTCCTATTCGTATCGTTGTTGTAGTATTCTTATTCAACTGTTGTACTATCCCGATAATTTCCGACGATGTCTGATATCTTTTCAGTTCTCTGATTTCATCTTTTAGTTGTGCTCTACTGGACACTTTGGTAAGTCGATGCAGTAGGCGTATCCAGCGATTGCAAATTCGATGGTTTTTTTCTTTAATTTTTTGGATAATGAACATAGCATCTGTAGTAGATCTGTCTTCGGAAGCCTTGCTGTTTGTCCCTTATTTCAGTTTGTTCTTCTAATCTGCTTTTTATGAGATTCGTGAATAACTTAATCGTTGTAGATAGAAGACTAATCCCCCTATAGTTCTCTGGGTTCATTTCTTTCTCTTTTAAAATATGGGAATAGTAATGGTTTTATGTTATTTCTTGGGTATTTCTGATGTTTCCATTATTTTATTAAATAGGCACGTTAGATGTTTCGACATGGGACCACCATACTTTAGTAGTTTGTTAGGGACGTTATCGCAGCGCGGAGCTTTACGGTTTTCAGCTTTTTTATTGCTTTTGTTACTACTTCATGTGTAAAGGGTGGGTTTCGTGTTGTTGATTCCACCATCTGATCTTCATTATTATCTTCTTCCGAGTGGTACAGTGGTTAAAAATAAGCTTCGCATATATCTAAAGGTATGTTCTTTGTCTGTACGAATTTATTTATCGGTTTCTTCCTATTTTTCAACATTTTCCAGATCTTTCGTTGGGTTCCTTACAGGCATTTGTCCATATCACAGGTAACCTTGGACCAGTATTCTCTATTAATCTTTCTTATTTCTGCACTGTATTTCTTATTTCAACGTATGTTCTATAGTTATCTTAAGATGGATTACTTTCATAATTCAGGTATGCTTTCCGTTTTTGTTCTGTAAATTGTTTGACCTCTGGTGCAAACCATGGGTTCGTTTGTCTCTGAGCGTTAGTATTGACGCGTCCGGTGCCAATGACTTTTGTTGCGTTTTCCATTGCTTTTTGTATCATTAACCATTTTTTTTCGACATCATTATCGTCGGTGTCAACTGTTTGCAGTTTTTCTATCAGTCATTTATTGTACAGTCTTGTGAACTTTCATACGTTAGAGACTCCAAGTTGTATTTCTCTACGATTAGGGGAGATCGGGGCAAGAGTGAACGGTTTTACAAAATAAATTACCTGTTGGGATAACAATGTGCAGAAATAACTTTATTAGGCAGAACATCAATAACCACTCTTTTAGAAATTCATAAAAAAAATATATTCTTTAAAGAAAAACATTAAACAAGATACATATTATTAATAAAATAGTTGCATGTGTCTACTCTTGCCTCCTGTGGTGGGGCAAAAGTAAACATGAATGATAATACTATTACGCCCTACAAAAATCACACAGGAATGCTTCAGTCGTTGATTCTGCATCTGTACATGCTTCGTGAGACCATTTTCGACATCCTTCACAACGTATCCACTGCTCATTTACAGAAGAACATATGTCTCATCGCAGTAAAGACAAGTGCAATCTTCATCAACAGATGTGTTGCACTTTTCTAACTTCTTGGTCTTCTTTGATATCAGCCCTGAAGTAGAAGGTTTTGCAGTAATATTTCTTGTGACCTTTGACTTCTTGGCTTCTTTTTCAACTAAACCTTGTTTATATGGACTACTTGTTATGATATCAGATTTTTGTTGCAATCTTTTGGTTTTCTTCGCGGGCTGGTGTTTTGCGTGTGGAAGAGGAAAGATGTCGGAGACGGAAATCTCTAAATGTTGTTGTTTATGTTCTCGTTCAGGGGTTCTTTCGTGTTCTCTTTCAGGTGTTCTTTCATGTTCTCTGTCAGGAGTTCTTTCGTGTGCAATACTTATTTCATCACTTGTGCCCTGCTGACTCGAATTGCCTTCAGCACGAGGATTGAGAGCTTCTGCAGGAGCAAAGTCACTGTCAGTAAAAATATTTGGATTAAAGTTGTGTATGCCAGCTTTCTCAAAGCCATGGGTTATGTTGTCCATGATTGCTGCCCTCTTAAAGGCACTAGCAATCATAGGACCCATATCATACTCCGTTATTCTTTTGCCTGGATTGTTAATCATCCATGTGTCCATTTCTGAATTTAAGTAGATCTTAAAAGGACCAAAGACAGTTAGGTCTAGTGGTTGCATACGATTTGTTGTGTGTGGTGGCAAAGTTAACATTATAATTCCATGTTCTCTGCATAATTCTATAGCCTTCAATGATTTATGACTGGAATGGCCGTCTACAATTAGTAATTTTGGATCGTCTTTTCTAGCATGAGTTGATTTAATAAAATGTTCAAGAACTTTATAAAATATGTCGGTGTCTATCCATCCAGTACTACTTGGTATTCCTATGGTCCCGGATATTGCTCCATTTAGCAACAGTGGGTTCATCCGGACTCGTTTGTAAATTATAACTGGAGGAATAAATGATGCATAGGCATTAACACAGGCTACAACTGTTGCAGTTTGCCCTCTTTCTGCGGATGTAGCTCTGCCTACTTGTTTTTTTTCCTTTAGCAGCTATAATTTTCTTCGGACGTTGAACAACAGTGACCCCAGTTTCGTCCAGATTATAAATGTTAATCCGGTTGAAAGTTATATCTGTTCTTTAATTCTCGCAAATGTTTAAAGAATCCATCAACTTGTGTTCTGGAAAATCCCGCAATACGGGCTAAACTTGTAGGCTCTGGCGTGCGAATTGATAAACCGCCAACCCTTCTTAAAAAATTTGCAGCCCATTGCTCCCCAGCCATTTTCTTAGTTCTATTAAATTTATGTGCAATTTTGTTTGCTTCTACATATTCAAAGGCAAGTTTCCGAAATTCTGTTAAATTTATTCCATAAAATAATCTTTCAAGAGTCAATATATGCTTTTTGAATTCTCTTTCTTGAGTTGGACTGAAGATAGGTTTAAATCGCCCAATATTGACGGCAGTTTCGAATTATGTCTTCATTTGACCAAGAAGCTCTCTGGGATTTTCTGATATAACGTCGAACCATTCTGAAAGAGAAAAAACAACCATGAGGCAAGAATAGACACAATGAGGCAAGGGTGGACACTGATGAGGCAAGAGTGAAAGCAGCGTTCACTCTTGCCTCCCATGCATGGTTCACAAAATGCATTTTTTACCCAATCACACGCCACTGCAGTGAGTTACGGTTTGGTGAAATTATAGGTTATATCATAAAAGATCATCTCGTAGCCATGAAAATATTGGCAATCGTGATAGGCGTGAATAGAATAATCAATATTGTAAAGAAACCTTACATCAGAAATATCATAAACTCAAGCTTACCTGTTTTTTCTAACAAACTCGCACAATATACGCACAGTTCACTGCGTGGCTTTGACGCATCGACCACCTTCAATTACACTTGATCTACGGTTCAAATGGTCTACCATAGCGCGCTAAATTCAAAAAGTCTACTCTTGCCTCGCGTTTACTTTTGCCCCGGTCTCCCCTACTGCTGATTTCCTTATTTTAATCGGTTGTTTTATTTTAAGTTTAGCTAGTACCAGGTTGTGGTCAGTTCCGATATTCGCAGAGGTCAGTGCTCTGACGTCTAGTACTTGGGGTGGTTGTATTATCCGGTTCGTTATTATGTAATCTATGGTCGATTTTTGACCTCTAGTGTTTTTAAATGTGAATTTATGATGTTCTTTATGTGGGAAGAATGTGTTGTTAATGTGTAACTCATTTCTTGCACACAGGTCGATCAGCAGGTCTACATTTTCATTACATGTTAATTAGTTGTATTTCTGTTTTACTCCAGGAATTTCAAAGTCTCCAATGCGTGCGTTGAGGTCTCCCATCAATATTTTATTCTGGCTTTTATCCATTTTGTTTATTATATTCTGAAGTTTTGTGTAAAATTTGTCGGCTTCTTCTTTTGGTCTTGATCTAGTTACTAAGTTTTTTTAATTAAGTTTTCAATAAATATATTGTTAAAATTCGAAACAAATGAATGAAACAAATTAAGATTTTCTAGCAATTCATTATAGAAAAGGAAGTCGCTATAATACTAATCTGATATAACAAAATTAATAATTCTTCTAGAAATTAAATTAAATTTTAAAATTCTTAGGTTGCAAAAAACTTAAGTAAATGATGAAATGAAATAGAATATTATAGGCAACATTCCAATGACATTTCTCTATTTTCTCTGGCTTTTAATATGTAATTATTCTCCTGTAACGGTACTTTGGGTATTCTAAAAAGTTACTTATAAATTGGATTTTTAGTTATTTGTCAATAATAAAGTATGTTGTTATTTGAAGAATAAGTAGGTTATAAATTAATCAACAATAAGATTTATAAAATTGTAAAAATACACAAAACGACAACTTTATTCGCTTAACCGTACATGCAGCTGAATTTAAATGTGAAAAAGAAATCCTCTCCTTTGCGTTTAACAAAGTCCAAAATCTATTAATATATTAAATAATTCGTAGAAATAAACAACATATATTACATTAAATGAAAACTACTTACAGTAAACAATATAATTGGATTGATTCGGCTTTTGCATGATGAATATTAATAATTTAAAATAGAAATAAAGCTAATAGTTAAAATCTTCACTTCAAAACGCCAACACAGTGGCTTCGTCAGGTACGTACTAGAGCAAGTTACAAACTAAAATCGGTATACATAAATACAAAAAGGTTAATATTATTTTACACTGTTTAGAATGTGAGAATTTACAAATATGTACTCGAATAAAAATGTGTGATCTAGCTGGTGAACCCTTACTGTTATACTATTTCGAATTATGTTTACAAATACAATTTTTTTAATAAACTAATAAAGTGCATTTTGTTATCGTCTACCCAGTCCCTTTAAACGAATAAATTTTACAAAGGTGAGTTATTTAAATCCAATTGATTGTCAAGGCAAATTTGTGATTGTCTTAATTTGTGTGATATTCTTCTATTAAATGATTGGCAAAAGCGAAATTTTGTATTTTTTAAATTTTTTAATGAAGAACAATGTTCAGCAATATGTTTTTCAAATGATCTACATGTTTGACCAACATATATCTTACCGTATCAAGACGTTAACTTTTAGATTCCATATTTCTCATTCTTATATGTTCTATTTTGTTGTTTTTGATGTATTTGGATAAATTATTATTTGTTTTGAAAACCGTTTTTGTATTAAGTTGCTGTCTGCTTCTACGAGCAATAGGCGCAACAAAATAAACAATAACAATGGAGAATTTATTGTAATCCAAAATAAACACAACAAACAAATAGATCTGGTATCCCAGAATGTAAAAAATAAAGGTTATGCCAACTTAGCTAATATGAATTTGACCAAAGTAATAATTACGTTACAAATGACGATATAATTTCTCAATAAACAAAGTAATGTCTGGTCATGAGTAAAAGACTCACCCAGTATATTAAGTGAATGAAATAATTTCAAATGCAGACAATAAACTTACTAATATGTGAAGTTAAAATATATGCACATAAAATCAGGTGTTTAAGATACATTCTAAAAATTAGATCATAAGATTTAAAAAAAATTAAGGTCAACGTCTGAAATGATTTGACCAAATATGGAAAAGTAATAAAATTAAGTAAGGATCTTAAGCTAGAAATTGCTTAAGTAATTTATCAAAAATCTTTAATAAATCTCACATCGAGGGGGATACACACGGTATATGCCGAAAATATATTAATTATAATTCCAATAATAATTAAAGAAATTATTTTACTCAATTAATCCCAAAATTTTCCACACAGTATATGTAGAAATTATTCTTATGAAATAAAACAAATAATTGAATAGTGATATGTTCTACTAAGAAAAAACAAAAGGCAAATTTATACTGAATTGAATGACACCAATATCGTAATACAGAACAAAAACTAATTATTTCATTTATATACTTATATATATATGTTACGGCCAAAGCCCGAAGTTCGGCCAGTTCGGGAATTGGCCGGCCATTTCGCACTTTGGCCGAGGTGTGTGCCCCATTTAACGGCATTTCAATTTCAATAATTTGTATTGTTTTCTATAGGTTTTCCCATGGCTTCTTCTGTCGAGACTGGGCTGCTGGGCGAAGTTGGCGTACATGTAAATGCGGAACCGACATTTGATATGAAAATTAGGTTCTCAGATACGCTGAATACGTTACTGCAAGAAAAAGCACATAACAGCGCGATCCTCAGCAAAGACAAGTACTGTGCTTTTATAGAGGATGATAAACAGGCTAAAGCAAAGCAGAAAAAAGAATGTGTTGACTATCGTCGACTAAGAAAATATGATGTTATTGAAGTTGACGGCAAAGAAAAACTTATTGTGCCAGTAAAAGAAGACAATAGCGTTATTTTGTATTATGTGCACACAGAAGAGTTATTCGACTTGCTGAATGATACTCACTTGAAAATTGGACATGGAGGTCGCACACGGATGGAAAAGGAGCTACAAACTAAGTACAAAAATGTCACCAAGGAAATCATTACATTGTATCTCCGCTTATGCAAGCCATGTCAGACCAAATTATCTAATCCTAAGAATGGTCTAGTTTCTAAACCTTTGATATTTAAAGAATTTAACTCAAGATGCCAGGTAGATGCCAAGTGATGATAATTTACTGTAATATAAACTTTGATTTTGGTAATTTAGTAGAATTTATAATCAATGCAATGTGATTATCATTTCGGTATACAACACCCCGAAACCTTCTTCTTAACCTTCTTCTTCCGACTTTGGCCGGACGCCCTATGCCATTTCGCAAACTGGCCAAATCCCGAAATTAAGAAAAAGTCGGATATTGGCCGGTCAATGTGAGGCGATATTGGCCATTTCCCGATTTGGACGGCCAATTCCCGAACTGGCCGATTTCGGACTTTTACCGTAACATATACAAATTTATTCGGTTGACGATGACGACTAATTATATCGTAGTCTTCAATAATATACTTAAGATAATTACTACCTTTTCACATGCCGCTTACAAGGGAAAAAACTACGTTCTCATGGTCAAAATCAAATGACTTGGAAATTTTCAGACTGTCGGTCCTTTTAGAATCGGCGGAAACTGATTACGTCCGATTTATTAAATTTTTGGGGATGTTAGCGCCCTTTCCAGTTTCTCTTGTTCAATGATATATTTGCAGTCATAAAATGAAGAATTCCCGCATTGTTGAAAAATTCATCTTCCCCAACCCGTGAATCTACACGATAAAATAACAGTAGGACAATTTCTTGTTATTTGTACCAGATTAATTAGAACTTATAAACCGCTATTGCGAACAGAAAACACTGTTTTTTAAAATTCTAATCATTAAGACAATTCTTCACCATAAAGCAATGGAAACTGACCACTCACTTGAAGCAAAAGCAAAAATTAGAGAGAATCTCGCCCAATTCGCATATTCATTAGGACTGTTGCTACATCATACGAGGAAAAAACAATATTTGGAAGAATATTTCAATTACCCTATATTTAATTATTTTCGAAAAGGAAATCGACCGCAAAGAACACCTACTACCAATTTACAATATCTTTACTTTTAAATTTCACTAATAAAGATCAATAAATCGTTAATTACACATCGTACTATAACACCAATAACTATGTATAGATGTACCTGTATGCCTACTTCAATTAGCTTCCAAATTGAAATACCAAAATGAGTTACACCAACCAAATATAATTAAATTATATCTTCAAGAATTTCGATAAAATACTAAGTTCCTAATTTTACATTAAACAGTATTGTTTAATTACAATTTAAAATACAGTTTCGATGACTTGCATAAATTCTATATTTGAACGCACACATATGTAAATTCTATGTCCAAGTGACTCTAGCAACAATTCGCAAATAGCTTGACAGGATGAAAAATATTTAACCTGTATTCGGTAAACAAACAATAAGAAAAATGAATTTCAGTAAACTAAAGATCACGCAAAAAGCCCAATGGACTAAAGTATTTATAAAATGACATCTAAATAACCCTGTAATATAATATGAATTATAGAACACCCAATATGCATATTCGCTTGTACGTGCAAATTGAAAATCGCATGTACTTAAATGTCAAAAGTATATTATTTATCTGTGTAAACAACACACAAGGAAAAAAGAAAAAGATCTAGTTAACTATAAAACCCGTACAAAAATTACGAATTTAAGCACTGGTAAAATTAGAAGACACTAATCTTCCTCTGTTCTAATTAACACCTTTACAGATAACCAACGTTAGATCGATTAATGGAAGTAAATTAACCATTAACTAAACAATGCAAGAAGCCGTTATTGAAAGATCTAATAAATGTGTAAACTAGTCATACCAACAAAAGTAGTGAATCTATCATATATAACCTGTGGTTCAAAAATAACCAACAGACTAAAATGCAAAATAAGGTAATTTAAATTTAAGAAATTAGGAGTACGATATATTAGTAAATAAACATAGCAGATACTAAAAATATACAAGTGTCGAAATCGACGTATAACAAAGTTCTTCCAAATATATTAAAATATCTTCATTAGGTTTGATTATTATTATTATAATTGAATGGAATGTATATGTATATCTTGCAATAGACAAAATTGTCCATAAGCAAATTTCTGTATTAATAAAATACATTTAAAATGTTTGATAAATAATTATTAAAGGAATAACTAATAATAATCATATAAATAATAAGGTTGAAATTTAAGAACGTAGACATTTTCAAATTTCTGGGGAAGCGTTTTAAAAAAAAAATTATGGAAAATAAATTAAAAAAAAATTAAAACAACATTAAAAACATCAAATTAGTTATATAATTTACATTAAAATACGTGATTTTATAAATTTGAAAATGAAATTAATTAAAAATTTATCTCTTATGCAAAATATAATTTATATATAATTTATATATAATTCATATATAATTATATATAATTTATTCATTGAAATGTTGAATTTATAATATGCATATAAAATTGATGTGGTTGTATATAAGCAAAAGCTGTTCAAAAGTGTTGTCGTGTGTAAAATATAATTTATATTTTTTTAAAGTACTGTCCGTTTTTATCAATGCATTCTTTCAAACGCGTAAACCAGTCATTGAACCACTGGTTCCATTTCTATTTCGGTATTGAAGTATCAACGATTTGACAAAATATTATACTCATAAATGGTGAATATAATAAAAAAATTCATCTGCTGGAGTTGATAGGGTTGCTATTGCTGCACATTCTAAAAATGTAGACTTATGTAGAATGTTCCGTAAGTCGCTGGCACAAAAAGATACATTTTTTAATTAAATGGCCTGTATATAAGTTTAATTTTTGATTAGACGTTAAATTTGGAATAGTTTTTATTAAGGATACTTAGCAGCTAGAGCCAATAGTGACAATTGAAGAGGAAAAGTGACATTTCTATGCACGTTTTTAATTTACAATAATTCAAGAGTGCCATGGCTTAAAATAAAATAATTTGGTATGGCGTTTGCACAAGGTGTGCCATGAAATACTTTTATACGGAAATTGTTCTAATGTTTATTGGGTATTCGCGAAGGTTCGATAAAGTGAACTATATGGCAACTGCTCCACAAACCAATTCGAAATATTGAAATATGTATGCTGACTAAGTTTTCCCTCAATAAAGTATGGTCCATTTACACCACAACTATAGAAAATTGTACACCAGATGTTAACCTTTTTAAAATATTGACGCTTAGAATTTATTACATAATCGGGATTATGTTCAGACCAATATCGACAATTCTGTGAGTAAGGTACAAAGCAAGACAAAATTACAACCTTCGGGCTTCATCCCCCTCTTCAAACGTATGAGGAAATCTGACACAATCTATGGTTTAGCATTTCTTATTTTATAAATGCGTTACAAATGTGATCTGGTAATGAGAGTCTGCTCTGACTGCATTCTTTTGGATTGTTCGCGTAGCCAATCCATTGCTAACACAGGACTTAGGTCATCTTCATCAAACTTTTTTTTTGTATATTATGTACACCGCCGGTAGTCAGACATTTTTTAGCTGGTCTGGATGCTGTAGATTGGACCCAATACTGTGTTTAGAAATTTCACATTAAATAGTCTAATAACCGCTGGAATAGATAATTCTCTTGTACCATTGAATTAGGTAGATCCATTCTGGAAGATTACTCTTCCATAACTTTTGTGATATTTCGCAGTGGTTTTTACGAAATTTTAGATAAATTTTGGAGCACAGAAGGCACTACGTCAATTTAGAATGAACTATTTTTGATAAGTATCAAAACGTTATTTTTTATTTTATATTCTTATATTCATAGCACACTATTCGTTTTGGAAAATAAGACAATACAAACATTTCCAAAACATACTTCATCTTGTAGAAATTTGACATGCTTGCGTAATTTATCAGTCTAAACAACTTTTCTTAATAACATTTTGTCGTATCTCCTACAGAAAAAGCATTTTATCTTTGATTTTTCAAAAGCTAAAAGTATGGCACGAATTAGTTTTTATCCAATCAGGACTGAAACCCAGAACATGAAATTTTAACTCGAAAATTTCGAAAATATTAATTATATAGTAATTCAAGCAATTATGGTATTGAGTATATATGTAAATATAATTGACGTGAGATTGTTGACAGTTGAGTACTATTTTAATTATTGTTAGAACTATTTCGTCGTTTTGAAGATTAAAACCTACGCACAGTGGTTTAGGATCTGATATACGCGATCGAAACCTCTAGCTCCTTAAATAGTTGACCAAACGAGATAAAAATTTAACCACAAGCACCTCAGGTCATGTAGAATCGATTTAGTAAAAGGTCCAATTATACAAGAGATGCAATGTTTGCTACACAAACATAGCAAGTCATGCTTGAAGTGTTTGTTAGCGCACTGCACACTTTCCCGTTCACCATTGTTAAGCACACTTTTTTTCGGAGATTGAAATTTGCGGTGGATAAAAAAGTTTCTTCCTTTCTAGAACATTATAATATGGCGGATACAAATCATGTCCGTGCTGGATAGCTTCACTTCCTAATGTGTTGTACTGTTTCTTAGTAAAATTTGCTGAAATTAGAAGTACCATGGCTTCTTCTCATGAATAACTTGACTGTTAATTTTCTGGAGACCTCCAATGAGTTAAAATTCGGATCGAGAAGGAGTTGTTGTGGTCATTTTGTCGAGAAACTGTGCTCCAACTGGATCACCACTTTCTCTTAGCTTCATTGATGTTGCAAAAGTTAATTCGGCAATTGATGTATCTTTTTTAAACTATTGAGTTTTTCGACGTTTAGCTATCACCGAAGCATGCTAAAAGTCTTCCGATGGTCGGCGAAGAAGAACCAGGAATGCAAAGAAGAACCACATCAGGAAACTTTATTTCTTCTTACAACCAGGCGCCAAATTTTGCCAAGAAGCGATTTTTCGTTCTCTGCGCACTTTTCCAATATCGATAATAGGGAGAAAAAAGATTCTCTGGTAAAATTCACAATAGTTTTTGTTGCAATTTCATCACCATTTGTTTAAAAATGCTCTTTCAGGAAATCAAGATCTCGATTTTTTCGCAATTCCGTGAATTCTTCATGAAATTCCATAATCTTTTCATGCGGTCCCGTGGCGCCATGGCTAAAATACGGCAATTCGAAAAGAAAAATTCAAAAACACAAGAAACTAACAAAGTTAACAATTGAAACGCCGATATAAAGTCTCATAGAAACATAAACATTTCATAAGACAAACCTCTGCGAAATGATTTTATTTATCCATGACTCGGGCTCTAGCACCTTCAGGGGCAGATAGGGGCAGGTAAATAAACATTCATTATATTTAAAACTCATTAAGGAACAATAATATCTTGACCAGGTTCCGTCTTAAGTTCTCCTTCTTAATGATTCATCGATTAATTACATAATTCATAAGAAAAATGCATATAATTTCGGATAGGGCAGGGAGCAAACAAATGATAAATTTATAATACCGTTAATCACACTAAATGATACTATTAAGACAGGACTTTCATTTATAATCATAGAACAGTATTATATGTTGAGCACTTGTACTACTGATGATGTGTGCAGAGCACACGAAATGTACATTTGGTTTATTAAAACTATTTTTGTGAAAAAAGTGTTTTGTTTTATTTCGTTAATCATAGAACAGTTATATTTCAAAGAATTTCTTTGGACAAAGACAGAAATCTGAAGAATTTATAACATTAAAATCGCATTATTTAAAAGATGTGAACTTTACTATGTTTGAAACCTTGTATCTTTAATTTGCGCGATGTATCAGTTACAATTCCCAGCCTAAAACTTGATTTAATGTTATAAGAATATCATATCACAATTTTGCCACGATTGGGAAAACTCGTAATTGTTGGTTTTGGTTACGTATATCAGATCCTAAACCGCTGTGCTACGTTTCGACAGTTCTTCTACTGACGTTATCGATGAAGAGCTGCTTCTTGGAAAACTTGTTTCAATGGAAATTAGATTTAATTCCATAATCCAACGAGATAAAAAGAAACCAAACTAAATATATTATGATGTGCGTCATGAGACGTCACGTCAGCCGATGAGCTAAGTCATAGGACTTTCTGGAATACTCTAGACACGGATTAATCGAGAAACAGGAACGTATATATATAAACGTTCAAAGAAAGGATCATTCAATTTGACCAGTAATCATCGTAAAATAAACATCGTGGACATAAATGTGAATAGAAATAAAAATAAATACTGTTATTATGAACAGAAAATTTATGACAGTATATAGAAACAAATAATTAATCTAATTCCAATATTGTAAGATATTCTAAATTATTTTGTCTATTCAATAAAATCTAAGTTTAGGTTTGGAAAGGTTCAAATTCAATACCAGGTTACTTTTAAGGCAAACAAAACTATATAATTAATCTTGTTTAATGATATTAACTTTTTAATAAGTGTTTAATGGTAGAACCGTATAGCAAAAAATAATTGTAAAATAGAGACAGGATGACCTGCACGGTAAATATTTACGTATAGAACGGTTAAATTTTTAATGTAGATATTACGCTTCTGTCTTATTAAAATATTTAATCTTTTTATACAGTTGTAATTTCATTCATACTCACATCAAAACATCAAGTTTGACAATCAATGCATCAAGTATCTCCGTTAAGTTACCTTACGTAATACCATAATTTATGGCTATTACCTACTTAAAGCATATTTATGATACATTATTATAGCTCATAACGTTGTATTGTAGTGAATGCGATAGAACAGAGAGTAATTGATTTGTTTTGGTATACCGTATGTATTAAACTATAAAGTTGCATGTAATCTTATGATAAATAAGGAATAAAAGAAATCATAAAACACTTTTAAAAAATCAAATATAAAAGATATTAGTAAATCAGAAGTAACTGTGTGTCTAAAATTGGATATTCTTTTATATTATAAAATATATCATCTCAAAGTGAACCCGAAATATGTTTTATAATTTAAAATAAATAAGGAAAATTCTAAAATTAAACCGAAGTTACTTCAAATTAGTGTATTAAATATTCAAATCATAGTCTGCAACTGCAGTTCTAAAACTAATCGAACTTTATGAACTATGTATAATAACATATTAAAAACAATTAAAAAGAAATTATTTCGGAATATAAAAACAAGATATTAAAATAAATTATTTATTTAAATAACAAAAAATAACAAGGAAGCTAAATAAAATTCCTAATGACTGAAAAAAGCATATATTCTATATCACACAATAAAGTATATATAAAGTATAAAAGTCTGCAAAGATTTTCAGCAGGCAAATATTGCAATAGTGCATATCTATTGTTTCCGGCCCTGTATATATAATTATTTCACTTACATGTTAAGATGAGCGTCGTTAATTCTGGATTTGACAGGAGACGTACTTCCCTTATACTGGCTTATACGTATAAATAACTGCTCGCACTGATAAATACGAGGGTGGATCCCTTTGCTTCACCTCTGACCTACTCACAATAAAAAACTGGCAAATATCTAACTTTTATTTTTCAACATAGTCTCCATTAAGGTTAACACATTTTTCCCATCGATGTACTAGCATTTCTAATACTTCTCGAAAAAAATATTGTTCAACCTCAGCAAACCACTGATTTACGGCCCATACCACATCATTATTTGACGAAAATCGTTCACACGCAAGTGTTCTTTATGTTTTGTAAACAGTCGGTAATCGTTGGCGAATATGGCAGATGTTCAACTAATTCGAAGCCTACTTGAACAATTGCAGCTGTTGCAATGGCGGACCTGTGACTGTCACAGGTCCGCAAAAAAAAATAAGAAAAATGTCCGGAGAACTTGCGCAATAGTGTTCTTTTGCATTAGGATAACGGACCTAGGACACTATTGCGCAAGTTCTCCGGACATTTTTCTTTTAACAAATCATGTAATTTGGGAATTAAATTGGCATAAGAAGTATCTGTAATTGTGGCCACCTTCCACAGGAAATCTACTAAAATTACGCCTACAGCATCCCAAATATTGATAGCTTCCCTGCTGAAGGTTGCATCTTGAATTTTTTCAGCGATAGTCCATTCCTTACCCTGTATTTTGGTCTCTACATCATAATGATGGATTCGGGACTGATCCATTATCATTAACCTTGCAAATGTCTTTTCGAGCTTACTTGTGTGCATCTGTTAACATTCGTGGTGCCCATCTTGCGGACAATTTTTTCATGTTAAATTCGACTCTAATTATATTGTACCACATGGTATGAGAGACCCGTATATTCAACTATTTGTCTAATAGTCACACGTCGATCTTGCAGCATGAGGGCATGGACCTTTTTAACAGTTTCTTGAGTAGTGACAGTTGTGTACGCTCCACCTGCATGTTCGTCTGTAAACGACTCCCTACCACATTTAAATTCACGACACCACATTTTAACTATGTCGTATAATATTGCAGATTCCTATAATATATCCACCAAATATTGATGAATTCTAGTTGGGGTCATCTCTTCTAAACGTAAGTATTTAATTTAGTTCGTTGATCGACACGATCCATTTTGATACTGATATGTGACTCTCTCGATCTCGGGCGTCTACTGTAGGCACGCTTGAACATATTCAGACTTGTAAGTTTCTAGCGTTAGTCTATACATAGCAAGTTACAATACGACGTGAAAATAAATAATTGTTTTGGTTTATAAATTGATCAGGGTATATTTTCAATCCTGACTGATAAATATCTGTAAAATTCAGGGACGCTAACTTCAATTAATTTTGCATTCAAATTTAAATAGCACTGAATCTCAATCGCCTTTATTTGCACACAATTAGGTATTAATTCTATATTTATTGAGAAAGTCGAAGAAAACAAAGGGAATTTGTCTTCCAAAGAATTAAAACCTGCGTCAAATTCAGTTCTAAGACTTTTTTCTACATATTTTTGATACGATGCAGTTCATGTTGCATGTCGGAAAGTGCGTTTTTCAATAACGCTGCAAGGAAAATATCAGATCATTTCGAATATGTATGACAAAGTTAAAGCATTCAAATATAAGCTAGTTCTTTGTTTAAATCGTATAAGTGTTTTGTTGTCTACCTATAAGTGGGCTTGCGTCTTAATTTTTAATTATTAAAAAATTACAACTTTCTTCTTTCGACTCCCAAAATTATTTAATAATATTGGACCCCCGCTGTAGTGAGACAAACCGTAAAATTCGCATTCAAATTCACTAAAGATAATGGAGAATTGTCACTGAGATCTTATGAAATTAATAACTTTTTTGATATATGACAATCCATTTCTCATGTTTATAGATGTATAAAACAATGCGTATGATGAATGTTGGATATAAATTTCGCCTTGTTTTCATTTTGTAGTAATACCAGGAAGCCCTCGAATTTTCCAATCATTGAAGGAGCGCCATTTGTATCTACAGAAGTTAATTTTGACAGGAGTATATTATATTATAATACTACCACGCATGGGTACTCGTTTCAATAAATCGTCAATAATGTTGAAATCTGTGTCACAAGTGTGAAGAAACTTAGCTAATTGAACCACGCACCCAAGTCCATACATTCGTTGCAAACAATTGAAAATAGTTCGACTTTAGATGACTTTGCTTCTATTTGATTACTTAAATTGGTGGCTAACTCAGTAACTCTTTCTGCAGCTGTATTTTGAGACAAAGAGATTGCTTGAAAAGGCTTTACATTTCCCGGATAAACAATTTCTGTAGCTTTAATTAGGCACTCTAACTTCAGTAAAAGCTTTCGAGTACATACACCACTAGTTTACGTTCTCGTAATACTTTAGTAAACATTAATTGTTGTTTTTTAAGTCTTAACTTGAGCCCTTTCGACGTTTGTTGTCTTATTGTCTTATCTTCGTAATTATCATATTTTGATTTAGGTTTCTCATGGTGACGTTTAAGGTTATATAACTTTGCTACATTGATAGCATTATTATTATATCAAGTAGATTATAAATTTTTCTTCACAGCAAAAATATTCCAATTCCCATTTTTCTTGGAAGTTTCGATATTCATTAGCGATTTTTCGTTTAGTTTTACTACAACTTGGTTTTGATAAAGATTTACTGAATATAAAGGGCTAGAAATAAATAAATAGCAATTAGCAACAAATAATAAAACATTTTTATAAAAATTAATTGTTTTTTTCTTGAACATTAACTTATCAAACATATAACTACACAAATTAATGCGTAAAGTAAATATATGTTAGACATACCAAGCACTTCAGTACAAAACGTGATAGGCTAAAATATTGGCTGCTAATATTAAAGAGGAAGGAAAATGGTGCGCCATACGTGCAAAACATGGTAGTTATTATTATTATAGTGTAGGTTTTGTTGGTTGGGCCGCAAAAATTATTGTTGTGGGTCGAACGCGGCCCGCGGACCACCAGTTTGACACCTTTGTTGTAGAATATGTATTAATCTTGATGATGTTACATTTTGTACTTATTATAATGAAAATATTTTAATTAGAACATATGGTATACATTCCAAGAAAAAATGTATAAGATATAATATGTATTTACATAGATGTAAATAAATATTACATAGCTGGTAGAAAAAGAATTTACAAAGTTAATGTTTATTTATGTATGCCTGTCGAAATGGTAGCAATACAGCTAGCGAAAATCTTGGCAAAAATGTTGAAAACAAGAAAATTCTTTTCGCTACGGACGTCGAATGATAGCTCCAAACAAATCAAACATCGAGAGCAAATTGTTCATCCTAGGCACAATTATTATCAAAAAAGGTATGATTAATAGGAATAGAATTAAATATCTTGATTATATAAATGCGAAAAAATTAATATTCGAAAGCAGTGGAAATTAAATTTCTGCAAACAAACAAATGCAAACAAAGTGCAATAGTACAATAAATTCACCAACTACGAGACCCATACTTATACAGAGAACACCACAACTTATATTGTGGGAGATAAGTTTCGTATTTTGTTAACGCAGCACTACCTGTCAGTCGCCTCCTAGCGGATAATAGGGCAATCACACAACCATCATCCATTTATATTGTTGTTGTATGTATTTACTTTTAATTTAAGGACAATGATTTTTCTTTTTGCGTGGTGTTTAACTGCTGAGTGTATTAGTTCATTTCATATTAATTTCAAGAGCAAATATATTGTTCTGTGAAAAGTTTAATTTTTTCCAAATTTTTTAAAAAATTTTTGTTTGTTTGTATTATTATATGTTTGTTAATAAAAGAAAGTTCTTCAAAAACTGCTATCCGTGGGAAAAAAAATCATTTGCAAGAAACGCAACAAATGGAAAAGGTGTGGCTTGAAAAAGCTGAGAAGAGACAAGCAATGAAACACGTAGTATAGAAAAGAACTACGTGCGAACAAAGGCTCTCTGGAATGCGTGAGCATGTTACTCAATGTTTGTGGAGAAACTATGCGTGAAAAAAGTGTTATCTGCATTTAATGCATAAGCATCTTTCAAGTGAGACTGCCGAGCAACATACCTACTCATCGGCTTAGTTTAGTACATGAGCGTCTTTTAAATGAGACGGTCAAATAACCGCCTGTTTCTGAAACTGAAGAAGTGGCACCATACAAAAGAAGAAGATGACTTATCTGTAATTATATAAACGACAGAAAAATGAATCTACGATGTATTAGATAAAAAAAGCCAGTCTGTTTACCGTGCAGAGAAAAAATATGCATTTATTGTGCAAGAGACTGATTTTTCAGCATCATTGGTTTCAGGCACTGCAGTTTTTCATAAGCTTTGTTATCTATTGTCTTTATTTTATACTTCAGTTACATACGTTTTATTTTGCAAAATCATATTGTCCTACGAAAGATTTGTTATAAGCAAAGAAATAATAATAAATACTATGAATAAACTTACAGTATTTTTCTTTCATTTTAGTATAAAGAAGACCTATTTTCTAATTAATGTCATACAACTGTGTCATCAATTGAAAAATATAATTTGTTGCATTTGGTTATATATTGAATAAGCACTTGAATGTAAAAGATTAATCTACCAAATAATTCACTCCATAGAGAATTATGCTATTAAATTTTATACTGCGAACAAAATCAACTAACTGTAGTTGGCTGCATCAACATTCCTAGATTAAAACATTGTAATATCTTAGTAGTTGGCGGCATTGCTCAGGTTTGTATTTGTGCTTGATTGCCTGTGATTATTGCTTGTTGTTGATCGTTGTGTTCTATATTTTATTGTCCTTCTCCTTGTGTATTCTTTTGAAAAATAGTTTTTAAAAACTATCTTTATAAAGACAGAATAATGGCTTTTACGAAGCAACATGACATCTTTATTATTTTCGAATTGGACCAAAATAAAGAATATAGCTGGAGAATATTTAAAAAAATAATTACTGGGACAGTTAAAGGACCTTTAAAGAAACCATTTAGGAATACAAAGCGAATATGACGTATGAACATATTCTCTGAGCAGTTTTCAGTAGAATATCCAAAAGTCTTTAAACCTGCCTATTGCTATGACGTTAAAATGTGTGAAACTAGACACATTTGGTAAGAAGCTGGTTGGCAGGCTTTTGGAAACTGAAATGAAAAAATGTAAACGGTGTTGACAGGTGATATTGTGAAAAATATTGGAAATAGAATGGAGATTAGTCCAAACAAGTCTCTTAGAAAAGTAACTGCTCAAACAGCTATGATATATAGGAAGTCAAAATATGGTTTTGTTATATTTTTAATTTTTTTAGACTGTATTGAAAAAGGAAACTGCATATGCATCCGTACAAAGTATATATTACATCACCTATCTGAACAAGGCATTGAGCAGCGACAAACTTATTGTCATTGGTTTAACAATACCCTTAACGACGCAGATTTGGAATGATCTTCTTTCTCTGATGAATCGTGGTTTTATTTGTCGGATTATCCCAACTCACAGAATTATCGCACTTGGTCAACAGACAATCCTCATATTTTTTTTTGAAACAGAGATAATTATTCAATCAAAATTGGTGTTTGGATTCCCATTAGTAGGAGACGGATTGTAGGACCTATTTTCTTGACTGATACAATAAATGCTGCTTGTTATACGATGAAATAAGAAATTAATTTTATCAACAAGACAGAGTTTCACCACATATTACTGCGGAAACTACAATTCATTATTTGGAACTATTTTATGACTATAAATTAGATTTTCGTTGTTCGGTGATTCATTAGACTTCATAATTTAGATGATTTAGAAGATGCAATTAAAGAAGCAATAAATAATATCTTTACAGAGATATTGAAGAACATTTTTAGTAATATGAGAAGACGGACAAATCCCTGTTTTGAAGGGAATGAGGTGATTTTGAGCATCTATTATAATTAGAGAACGGACATGCTTACCACCTAGTGCAGTACTAGCGAAAGGCTGTATTTCTAAAATATTTAATTTTATTTATATAATTGGAAAACGAACGGGTGGTGATCTATAAAATTACGAAATACATATTTATTTGTTGAAAAGTTGTATTTATAAAGTTTTTAATTTTATTTATATAATTGGAAAACAAACGGGTGGTGATCTATAAAATTACGAAATACATATGTATTTGTTGAAAAGTTGTATTTTTAAAGTTTTTAATTTTATTTCTATAATTGGAACATTTTTATTTGTTCATTTTGTCGTTCAAGTTGAGTAAAGGAGTATTAATATTGACTAGCAATAGTTTCTCAAGGTTTTCTTCTGTCAATTTTGTTCTCTTTGAATTAAGTACATCCCTATAAATAGAAAACGTCCTTTCTACATCGCAACTGGTTATAGGTGCATACTGGAAATATTCTTTTATTTCTTCATATTTAGCCTTTAGATTTTGTGGAATTGTCTCCATACATAATTGCTGCAATGTAATTAAATCTGAATTTCTATTAAGAATTGCTTCAAACTTTTGCCGAAGGCCACATCCGAAGTCACTTGGAATACTTTTCAAATTATTAACAGCCACATCTAATGTGGTTAATCCGTCATTTAATTTGAGATTTCGATTTTCAAAATAAGTGATTAGTTTTGGCAATTTTCCAAAGTGTTCGTGAAGAAAGTACAACTGATTTTTTAAATTTGGGATTTGTGTGAGCTCCTTGCACTCACCAATACTTCTAGCATCCTCCTTTAGCAGTGTTACGAAATGTTTTAGACTATCGAAATTCTCAGCATAATAACTATTAGCTTCCAGCCATGTTCCCTATTTAGTTATTACTGGAGTGGGAGGCAGTGACAGAGATGGAAATTTTTCCCTGAAAAGAGCTACTCTCAATGGTGCTTTTCTGAAAACTTTTTTAAAAGCTGATACAAGTCTATCAACTTCCGGAAAAGTGTCTCTGATATATTCACAGATTCTGTGGAAAGCATGTGCTACACAAGTAATATGCAGCATATTAGGATATGTTTTCTTCAATAGTCTGCCTGTTTTTAACATATACGCAGCACTATCACTGACAAATACAAGTATTTTTTCTTTGTACGTGGCGTACGAATGAAGCATTTTTTGCATATTCTCCTTAATGGCTTCAGCAACTGTTTCCGCATCAACTCTATTTATAACACTTGTTGCTATTATATATGAGTTATAGGGAATAGTTGGATGTAGTACACCAGCTACAACATTTACCACACAGCGTCCTAACATATCCACCGTTTCGTCGGCGCTTATCCATATGTATTGATTTAAAATATAGCTTCTAATGCGTTCTACTGTTCTCGTATAGCACCTAGAAACATAATATTTTCGTAAAGTTGATTCATCAGGAACATTTCGACCAGTATATTTTTGAAGAAATATTTTTAAAGTGGGATTGCTAAGTTTATTTAATGGAATATTAGCCGCCATAAAAGTTTTACAGAGTTCAGATGTGTTTGCGATCCTAAGTGACGAATTTTTGACGATATTTTACGGATTTTGTAATAAATTTCGGAATCACTGACAATGGACATACAATCAGTATGACCGTCAATCCAACTCGCCATTGTTTTACAATGCCGTTCTCGGCATTCTTCCATATCATGTCTGAAAAAGTAAGTTAAACAATGCTCTAGATCTAAATAAATGAAAACTAAAAATGTGTGCGTAAGTTATTGAAACTGAACGAAATTCAATGCATACATACGTCGAATTAATTGGTAGAAATAGATTCAATCAAACGATATTAAACAGGATCTATCACAAAAATTACGATGTAATTAACAGTTAAAACTATGAAAACAAGAAACTTACTCACAGCACTTTATTTATCTTACGAAATATAAACTAATAAATAAAATAAATTATAAAAACCCCGCTTCTATCTACGCTCATGAAAACACTTTAAAAAACACTATATTCTCCGAATACAATAGCTGGCTTGTCCATTGTTATCGCAGCGAGACCATGTGTCCGAGTAAGTCAAACAAATACTTCATTGAATTGCGCCGGGATGTACTGAGCGACGTTATACACAATTACAATTGCCGATTGCGTTTTATGGAAATTGCGTCCGTTCTCTAATTATAATGCATAATACTTTAGATGTACAGTACATTAGTTTTTTAAATCTTTGTGTCAAGTAAAGGATAATAATTATTGGAAACGAACATATGGCTTTTTATTAATCTAGGACTGTAGTATTTTGTATATGATGAACTGAAATACATTTCTTGAAATACTTTAATAAAAGTATGTAATATAGTGTACTGAACGGCTCATGTTGTAACAAGCCCACCATGTTACTACCCCAAGGGCCTGCAAGCCTAGTTACAGGGATTATTATTATTCTTATATAAAAATGCCTTGTATTATTGAATTGTCAATTAATCAACTTACACACATTATTATGATAGGTTAGTGTCATCCCAGCCTGATCATATCTGTCAGAAACGACAAATGTCGAAAACAGTAAACAGATGTAAGATAAGCATAACTGTACAAAACAAGTAACAAAAATATAACTTATAAAATATGTGTTGTTTTATTCCATAGTATTTTAATTTAGTTTTAGTAATGCTTTTTATATTATTGGCCATAGGTATACTGCTAATATTATTTACAGAAAAATACAAATATGCAATTTCAGTTTTGCTGAAAGAGCTACCGTAATTTATCACATAGCATAAGCTCATAGTAAAATACAATTAATATTTTCCTATTACTTATTTTACTTGATCATATGTTTTAAAATATCCAAATTTAATTTTCTAGTCTATTATATTTATTTGAGGAATTATTATTACGAGATTTTTTTCTGCTTTTTCTTTACAATAGTGCCCCTAAATCTAAAAATTGGTTAATTCTGTAATTGAGATTATCGTGATTTAACTGAACGCATTATTTTAGGAAGGATATCGTCATCTTGTATTGATAGTTTCGCTTTGTAGTACTTTATTTCTAAATAAATTTACGCATCCAATTGTGAAATGTATTTTTATTAATACATTATTTATTGCTATATTAATTTCTAAATACATAATTGCCGTAGATAATTAATAGAAATCAGACTCCTCGAAGTTATTACTGAACTAAATCGTATCGAAAATTACGGATGCAACGATTTACTGTCGATACTTCCTGTGAAAATTAAAAATTAGCCTGAAATAATCGTTGAAAGAAACTACCGTAAAATCAATTATTTCTAGAAAAGGAAAGTTTTTTAATTTATGATTTAATTATTTCGAATAGATAATATAGCTATAAATGAGGTAAATAACAAATCAAGCATAATATAACAAACATTTGTCAGTAAAAGTTTATTTATTTTTTTTTCGTTATAAGATTCATGTTAAATTTTAATTCAAGATCTCACCGTATTTTGTATAAAACAAAAACATTCTTAATAATATAAAAATATTATTCAAAATCGGGTGTGAAGAACGCAATAGTTCATATTTGCGTATCTTTCCAGACATGCAGCCACGCGTTTCACTTCGTTATGGAATCATCAGTACATGCTGCTGGTGAGATATTTTCACACAAATATGAACTTTGCTATTTTTATATTATTAAAAAATTTTTGTTTTATACAAAATATGGTAAGGTTTTACCTACTAAAGTATGTTACATATTGTTTTGTTATATACGCTATCGGTTGCGGTAGATGTAGAGTGGAGTAACGTTAATACAGTTTCCGCCAGTTGGGGCTGTGTCCGTCAGATGGAAACTCCTAGCTAAATCTTACACTTGTTAGGGAGACAGTGATAATTGTTTTTGTAACAATGCAAATATGAACTTGTATTGTGTTCTACACACCCAATTTATAATATTATTTTTAAATTATTAAAAATATTTTTGTTTTATACAAAATATGGCGAGGTTTTACTACTCAAGTATGTTTCAAAATATTTTGTTAACTGACGATTGTTAAATTATTATTTTGGCACGAATATATTTTTAAATTTGGCTATGATATACTAGACGCGATAATTAAATATGAAACATACGAGGGTTATTTTTTTTATTTTGCAAAGAGAGCTGAAATAAAATAGTACATAGCTTTTAAAGACTTTATTGCTTTTCGAAGTATTCTCCATGATTATTAATGTACTCGAACGAACTCTGGAAGCAGTTGTTCTACTCGTTTGTTGGTACATACAAAATTGCGTTTTTGAAGGCACCGACTGCTCCTTCTGACGACTGAAACCTTTGACCACGCAGTCCGTCCTAGATCTTCGGAAAGGTAAAAACACGTTTCGTTGCGTTAAAAATTCAATTGTCTTGCGAGCTGTTTTCGAACTTGCATTGTGTTGGTGGAGGATGGTTCGTCGTTGTGTGTTAGTTTCTTGGAACTTAGCGATGACTTGCGGCAAACGAATGGTTGTATACCAATAGTCAGTAACAGTTCTTTGATTTTGTAGAGAAATTGTTGCTACATGACCTGCTTACGAGACAAATGTCGCGACCATCTTTTTGGAAACACTTTGAGAACCCATGACTTTTGTCAGCTTTTCTTCATCTTGAAACACCCAAACAGACAACTGGCGTTTATTTTCTGGCTCGTATGAGTAAATCCAAGATTCGTCACAACTCACGATGTTGTACACGTTTTAGAGATTCCTGCGTTTAAACGGTATAGAGTTTTTTGACATCAATTCACCCTAGCCGTTTTCTGTTCTTCGATCAACAGATGCGGTATTCAACGGGAAACTAATTTTTTTACACACAATTCTTCATGAATTTTTTTTTTAATTGAGCTCTTTGAAATCCTAAATGAAGCCTCAATTTCGCGTTATGTGACATGTCGACCTTCGTTGATGGGCTTGCTCACAACATCGATGTTTTCCTGAGTGATTATCGTTTTTGGTTCATCCGCTCTTGGATCGTCGCTAATACTAATTCGCCACGTTTGAATTCTCCATACCAACGAGAAATTGTTGACTAATGTGGCGCTTCATTACCGAATACAGAAACTAACTCGGCGAAGCATTCTTGTTGAAATAATTACCTTCGAGAATTACAAGAAATTATTGCGCGAAAATTTTCACTGTTTAATTCCATTTTTCGACTAACTTGTCAACTTTGACAGTTCGTTATAGCTACAACACTACATGTATCGCACGGAAACTTTGGATTTAGGCTAACTAAAGATGAAGGTTAATTTTTAGTTCCAGTATGCAAAACATAAAAGACAACCTTCTTATGTTGAACATTGTTATGAAATTATCGTATTATGCAATATATTTTTGCTTACACTTGAACTTGAGGCAAACAAACTGTAGCATACGATTCTGTATTAAGGGTACGACAGTAGTTTAGCCTTTTAGCAGAAACATGTCCACTTTTTTTTATGTGGTAATTAACTTTTTGGTTCGAGCATTTTCTCAATTTTTGTTGGAGTCAACTAACTTACAGAGATCTAAACTTGTGAATCTATATTAATCATTGCGTTTTTTCGGGGTCATAGCAGTATTTCAAGTTTTATAACCTGTAATGATATTGTACACTAGATGAGACACACCATTGACAAAGCAATCTATTGTAGATCTGCACCACCTGGTCTTCTTTCTGAAATGTTGTGGAGAATCCAATGTGAACAAAGCATACATACCTACAAATGCTTGTTTAAGATGTTGTTAATTGCCTTTATAACAATTTTCTTAAATGCCCTGAACAAGACTTAAATAATTTTTGGTAACAGCCATCTTTGGCTTAGAAACTTGAAACATATCATTTAGAGAAAGTCGGCCACGTTGAAATTAATTGTGCTACCGTTTTACAGTAGCTGAAGCCGATTGATTTCCTCAAAACATTCCTTGCGGTTTAAGCCACATTTCAAAATTTAAAAAATCACAGCTTTATAATACTCTTTGTTTAATAATCCAGATTTGTTGTGCAAATGACTACCTTTATAATTTATACTCAAGTATATTTTTCAACTAAGCCTGCATTTAAACTAAATTAAAATGTCAAACAATATTTGTAACAAAGTATCTTGGCCTGCAGGCGAAGCTCAGAGGAAAGACAACATCCTGATGTAATAATCGTAATTAAATTTGAGGAAATAGATTTCCGATTTCATAATATTTCTGGGAATTCAAAAAATAAGTTAAAATATTCTCTAATTTTAAGGTTGATTGCGATAACAGTAAATTATTATATGTAATAACGCAATATAGTCATGTATATGCATAACACTTTCGGCGAGGCCACAGCCTCGCTCTTTTTAATACAAACGGTAACGTGTTATATAAACACAATCGTTCTTTGTGTATATTGCATATACAAGATTATATGTCAGGGTTTGTGTTATATTCTAGAAAGATTACAAGGATCTTCTCGAATATATAAAGACAGTAATGTAAGTGAGAGATATTCACTTTCACATATACAGTCATAGCAATAGTACTCGATGTAAATACTTTGTTAACCAGTTGTAAGTGTTAAATTAATTATAATATGTTACCCGAACTTTGTGCGTATCATTTACTACGATAAGTCGCCCCAACCTGCTATCCAATGTGGCCGCCCAAACGGCTCACATTACATGGCGATTCTGCCTTAGGGCTTAAGGCCCCACCTTTATTACATGGCGATCCTGGCAGGATCGCCATGTAATGATAGTGCCGTTTGTGCAAGTTCGTGGCAGGGCGCCATGTAATAATGTAGGGCGCTATGCCCTAAGGAAGGCAGAGATCACCATGTAATAATCTGTGCCCTAAAGGGCTGGCCTGGATCGCCATGTAATGATAGTGCCGTTTGTGCAAGTTCGTGGCAGGGCGCCATGTAATAATGTAGGGCCCTATGCCCTAAGGAAGGCAGAGATCACCATGTAATAAAGGTGGGGCCTTAAGCCCTAAGGCAGAATCGCCATGTAATGTGAGCCGTTTGGGCGGCCACATTGGATAGCAGGTTGGGGCGACTTATCGTAGTAAATGATACGCACAAAGTTCGGGTAACATATTATAATAAATTTAACACTTACAACTGGTTAACAAAGTATTTACATCGAGTACTATTGCTATGACTGTATATGTGAAAGTGAATATCTCTCACTTACATTACTGTCTTTATATATTCGAGAAGATCCTTGTAATCTTTCTAGAATATAACACAAACCCTGACATATAATCTTGTATATGCAATATACACAAAGAACGGTTGTGTTTATATAACACGTTACCGTTTGTATTAAAAAGAGCGAGGCTGTGGCCTCGCCGAAAGTGTTATGCATATACATGACTATATTGCGTTATTACATATATATACGTTCATATAATTTTGGAGTCGAATTGATGGTAAATATAAAATCTCAAGATATATGTACATTAATACAGCTTCCTGTAAACAGATGATTACTGGTTTTATTTGAAAGTGAATCGATTTATGTTATTAATGAGCACATAACCGAATTTTTATTTAATTTACTTGATAAAAAAGTATTTCGCTTTTCAGTTGAAGAAATGTTTGTTAAATAGAATAACTCCAAATAGTTTGCTGTAATTAAATATGCCGAAATAGTATCTGTTTAAGTAATTTCTGTTTTATTCAAAAAGTATATTTATACCGGGTGACATAAAAAACGCCGCAAGCTGTAACTCTGTTATTTACATTCTGTTTTTCATGAGACAGCTACCAAATACAATGGTTTGATGAATACTATGTTTAAGGCTACGTTTACTATTTTCCAGCGCCATCTTCAATTTCTAGCAATTGTTAACTTTTTTTTTCAAATTGATCCATTTATTTTTTTTTTGCATCATTGGATAGAGATGTTTTCCATTTCCATTGATGTGCAATACATAAACTGATGTGCAATGATGCATTGTGCAATGATGCATTGCAATGCATTGCATGTGCAATACATAAATTTAGAAGAAGAAAATTATTAAAACACTATCTGTATATTTTCTTAGTCATTTGTGTTATACATAGTGTGCGATGAAAAAATAGCGCATTACGCATATGTAACTGTCATCTTTGACTTTTCTTTACTAAGCAAGCATGTTTTGACATTTTTTAAATAAATCGTGAATTTCAATCAACTTACTGAGATGCTTCAAGTATATTTTGAATGTCCTAAAGACTCTTACCAGGCGTTGCGAATTTACATGGAACCTTTTTCTGAAAGAGTAGCTCCAGAGCGTCGTAAGTTGAAGAAAATTTAAGATTTGGATGTTTCAACAAACCGAAAGTAGTGCGTAGGAAATTTTCTGAAAACGTGGAACTGGACGTTTTGTTACTTGTTGAAGAAAATGCCAAAACTTCTGTTCGTGAAGTTGCGAACATAGTTGGTACGTCCCGAAGTACGTCTGCAGTACTTAAAAAACACAAATTTAAGCCATACATTGCCCAAAAAGTGCAAGAAATAGATGAAAATGATCCAATTCGAAGAACATAGTTTTGTAATTTTTACATAACAACTTTGCAACAAGACCCGTTGTTTTATCGCAAAATTATTTGGACGGATGAATGTACTTTCACTAATTATTGAATTTCTAATCGTAACATTCATCGCCAATGGAGCCAAAAATCCCTAGATATGTAGCCCACAATAATTTTCAACGTCGTTTTAGCTGTAATGTTTGGTGTGGCCTACTTGACCACTAGATTGGACCATTTTTATCGACGGTTTCTTAAATCAATTAAGATATCACCAACTATTAAGCGAAGATGTTGATAGTTTTTTGGATAAATTACCGCTTGCAGAACTGCGTGAAGTATATTTCCAACAAGACGATGCTACTCCCTATAATGAACGAATAAATGTTGGTTGCTTGAAGAGAAATTTTAATAAACAATGGATTGACACATATGGACCTATTCGTTGGCTTGCGCGCTTACCTTTACGCTTCTAGATTTTTGGTTTTGGAGATATCTCAAGATAGAATTTATTTAACAGTGCCACAAAACGTAAACGATTTACGAAATCGAATAATTGAAACTTGTCGGGAAATACCTAATAATTTCGTATTAAATGCTAAATGCTAAGTATGTATGAAAGTGTTACATTTTTTTAGTTTTGAATTAATTTTTTAGTTTTGTTATTTATATTTCTTTGTGAATTAAAATTAGTTACATATGAGCAATGCGTTATTTTTTACACTTATTTTTTCATGGCACCCTACAATATAACTAACACAACTGACTTTAAGGGAATGTTCGGAAAGTGTTTTAATTATTTTATTTTCTCTTCTAAATTTATAATTAAAATGGATGTATTGTGCATCAATGGATTCAGAAAAAAAATCTATCTATCCAATGATGCAAAAATAGTATATTAAAACATAAGTTCCATAAGGCACTATTTTGTGTCTCGAGTTCAGTTTAGGAAACGAACCGCAATAGCGGCGAGTTTTCCAAAGAACGAGTGCGACAAAAAGCCTTATGAAACAAGTTTTTTATACTATTTTTTCTATTTTGCATTTTTTTACATTAATAAATTGAAATTAATTAATTCAGAGATTCAGAAAGTTCAGAGTTTTATTTTTATATAAAGTATGCAGTTGATCACATTGATGCTTAACATTTTCAAATCTAAATGTCGCTCCCGCGAAATATTATTTAGGTATTCATTTTCGTTACTTTACATTACTTGATATTTTATTTAAAAATATAAACATGAGTGACATAGAAACTAATATATCTTGTGAATTGTATTCAATATACGTTGTTTGTGTAGCATTTTTCTACGTATATCAATCTGTCATATGTAGGTATATTAATTATTAATATACTGTCATTTATACTTTATATTCCTTGAAAAAGGCATCATTTGCCGAAACATGTAGGATTGTTTTAAATATATATATTTTGAAGTAAAACCAGACCTTAAATCGCCAACAAATTGAATTTACCTTATTTATATATGTATATAGTCACACACAAAATATATAGTTGTATATAAGAATAATTAAAGTACATAATATGTTTGAGCTAACCTTGCTTTTAATTGAAATAAAAAGCATATTTGTTAGGTATATGCCTACTGCATGTTTTATAAAATCCTAAAATTTGGCCGAACAGCCGGGTCTGTTCGGATCATTATTAAATAGTAACGCAAAACCCATAAACTTTCTTTATATTATATTATCTCGAATGTTTACAGATCGCTTATTATCCTACTTTTCTTTTATTAAATCGAATATTTATTCAAAGAAATATACTGTCAAAACTAATTATATTTTGATTGTATTTAAACATGTTCAAAAATGAATTTTCAATTGCTTTAAGATATTTATTTTATTTGTATTACACCTGGTCCTATTTCAAATCTAAAATTAAAATATCTCGATTATTAATTTTAGATAAAATTAATTATCGTGTTTATTAGAGCTTTTCATATGTTGAGGATTTCTTTGTTTTTATTTTACTAAATGCGATTTGAGCAATTACGGTGACACCAAATAAACCGCAGTGAAAGTGTCACGTTTTACACTAATGAATCGTTTAAATCATGAATTATTAAGGACAGATCACGACAAAATCTGAAAATATAATTTGCGCAAGTGACAAAAATTATGATTGCTTATATATTAAGTGTTTGAATAGAAAAGTTTTTAATAGATTGTATCACACTAATACAAATATAGATATGTTATACAGGGTTTGAATAGAAAAGCTTTTAATAGACTGTATCACACTAATACAAATATAGATATGATATACAGGGTGTTACAAAACTCGCGGACACGGACTATGACATGACGTTAATGTTCGTAAACTGAAACGAATGTTTCTTTACCATATGACTGATATTTTCTGAATTTAAGCATACTTTAAAATAAAAAATTAAATATGTAAACTTTTTTAATATTACACGATTGAAAACGCATAACACGAAACACTTCATAACATTTGTTTGAATTAACTTCCGGCAGCAGCTCTACATACTTCGCACGTCTTGTTATTGCCTGAACGGCGCGGCAACGCGTAACATTTGCGGTGTTACTTGTTGTGCCGCACAGGTGTTTGATAAACTAACGATTTCAAAAAAACCCACAAAAGAAATCGCAAGGTGTCAGATCTGGCGATCGAAGTGGTCAAGGTATTGAACCAACCTATCCAACGGTCATGGAAAGTTTTATCCAAGTAATCCCGTACAATTTGTGGAAAGTGGAGACCTGCTCTGTCATGTATAAGTATAAAAATCATATTTTGGCGGAGATTTAGGGACACGTCAACCAAAAATTCTGGAAGCTGTTGTAGAAAATCTAAATAATTTTCTTCATTTATGCGGTTCGGCAAAATATTAATAAACTAAAAAATATAAATAAAAAATAGTAATTTTGACGTAATCTTACCAGTCGTTCATCCAATAAACCACCCAAAATATGCAATCCAAAGCGACATTGGCGGTTTCTAGGGATAATTAAATGTGAATTCTCATTAACTCCAGTGATGTTGATGATGAATATTGAAAATACCATCTTGGGCAAATAAACATTCATCTGTTCATAGAATAGAATTTCGGATGTTTCGATCGATATTTAAATACCATTCACAGAACGCTTGCCGAAGTGCATCTTCCAAATGCTGGACTCTCGTGAAATGATATGGATGCTGTTGGTTGCGTCTCAGCACATGCCACACGCGAACTTGATTTGTGCTCAGTTTCATCGCAATTTACGTAGCACTTCTTGAAAGATCGTTTGTTATCAAATCAATGATTGCATCTACACGTAAACGAGGACGACCAGCATTTCTGCGTGGTTGTATTGTAATGCATTCGGTGAAAAGAGTCTTCTAGTCATCTAAAGACTTTGGCATGCAATTGGTAAACGACGCCCAGGAAATCGTATCGCATACAATTGCGCTGCTTTACTTGCGTGATTATTCGTAATACTTATGATTTGAGAAGTTTTAAGGCATGATTTCGCTGCTAAAATTTAAAATACAAGCAGCGTATCTTTTTAATGACACTTGTAGAAGTGTCAACTAGTATATGTATTAATTGCAAATCCTTTTTTTTCATGTTTATTCATTGCCGGAAAACAAATCGAACAAATGTTATAAAGTGTTACGAGTTATACGTTTTTAATTGTGTAATATTAAAAAAAAGTAAGTAAGCATGTATACTTATTGATTCTTAAATTTGCTAAAATTTAGAAAATATCAGTCACATTAAAAAATGGTAAAGAAACATTCATTTCAGTTTATGATGATTAACGTTATTCCATAGTCCTTGTCCGCGAATTTTATAACACCCTGTATAAGTAATATCTCTTCGTATAGATACCAGATACATCAAATCGTGAATGATATTTTCTAATAATTGTAAGATTGTTCTAGGACCTTCAGATATACTTCTGGGTCCAGAAATCCAGCATTATACTCTTCTGAGAGGGTTCTACCTTTCAAAAGATAGCGGATGTGTTCTATACTACGTGCATCCCGAAAAACAGTAATTTTACTTTTCTAGACGATGGAATTTGTTTTTGACTTCTCCGGAACACTTGGAAAAACTTCTATCCATTGTCTACATTGTAAGAACGCCGAATATGTCGACTACATAAAGTAATATAAAGATTGTCAAAAAACATAATGCATAAAAATGGAAATAAAACTAAATGTAATATAACAACTTTGTATCCCAAAACAAAAGAGATTCGTAAAAATTACAATTGATGGCTCTACAAAAATTGTAAAATTTAATATCTTGGTTAATCTCTTAAATATTTCGACTTTATCTAATATTGTAGATTTTGCTTTCATCTTATCTCGTGTTACTGATTCAAGGCAACAGGATCCCACATTAGCATAATTTGTATATTTCATTGAATTCAATGCATGAGTTATACTGTTAACCACTTTTGCTTCTATTTAACAAAAATACGTGTTAATGCCAGTGGCTGTCAGAAAGGGAATTCACAAAAACGTCTTAGTTTATTATATTTTTGTGTCAATTCTTCTCTTCATTTTACCAAGTAATTTTTTCTTTCAAATTGTAAGGTAATTAATTCCTGCACCAATTATTATGATGGCATCTTTTAGTAAACGTAATGCAACGATTCTCAAAGTGAGTAGTATCATTCTGCAGAGCAATACTTTTTCACTTAGCTGCAGATATCGAGTAATGCATCATCGTAAGAATCATAGTATAAATCATTTGTTTGTTTTAATTGTTTGTAACCTAAATAAATGGTTTAGATGTAGCCTTTCACAAAAATAAGTAAAGATAGAAAAGAAATTGCAACGCTTATTTTGGCGTAATTTTTCCTGTGTTTTTAACTGTATATAATTGAAGTTGACGTACCTAAAACAGTCAATTCCAGCGTAACTAAAATATACGTGTACAGTATCTGCCACCCGTATCTAATTACTCGCTACAACGCGCGGTTACTGTTCTGTAAATTACTTGAATGTTATGCACGTACATATAAATATAAATACAGTGGAAATATTGAAAAAAATACAGAAAAAAATCATTCCAAGAGGATTAATTTTATGTATAAAAGGAATTTATAGTAATTACACAAGTCACTGTTCTTACATTATATGCGGTTAATTAGAGGTAAATAATAAGATAATTTATTGTTGAACATAATATTTATGAACAAATTTAACATAAAATAATATACATCTGAGAACTCATATTTTTGTTATTGATATATATTTAAAGTACATGTCTGTGTTACATAAAATTTAATTTCTTTTACAAAGAGCGTTGAACTAGAATAAAAAAGTAATGCTCGATAATAACTGTTTATCGATAATATTGAAGAACTGCTTTTGCGTTCTCCAGAACACTCGAAAAACTTCTACCCATTGTCTACATTGTAAATAAGAACGTCGAGTGTGTCGACTACATAAAGTAATATAAAGATTGTTAAAAAACATATGCATAAAAAGGGACTTAAAAAAGGTATATAAACCCTTACCACAATTACTAATCGTATCCCAAATATGTATTTCGATAACTAAGTTGTTATCATCAGTAGATAAAACCACTAACCAAAGTGTCGCACATGGGGCACAGTAAAGCTAGCACATCTGATCACGCAACAACTTTACACGGTGTCCACGTATACACTGACTTAAAAATACAAATATATCGACTAAAAATTACGAAAAAATTACCTCTTTTAAGGAAAAGCAACCACATGTGTTCATCCTCTTTCTACGTGTCTACAACCTTTCTACCTCTTTTCTAAGAATGAAAAGAGACAGCTATAGGGGATCGGCCCCTTGTCACCATTCATAGTGTTCTGTTTGTTTTTAACGATATGAATGCTTTCGTATGCGTCAAGATCGCGGGGATTATTGATGGCTTTGAAAAGTTTTAACCCTTTAATCGACATATTGTGTAGTGTACTTAAAGAATGGTTGGCCACGTTAAATTTTTCTGGTCCATTGAATTTAATATGTGGTAATATCTTTGGTATTCCCTAGGAGACTTTTGATGGTATTTTTGGACCGAAAGGCAACTTGGAGACCTCGTTCTTTAACAACTCTATTAATGTTTTTCGTTATAGAGTGGTATGGTAAATGCATTTACTTTTTCTCCTAGTTACTTTGAGATACCAAACTTGTGGATTCGCGGATTGTCTTTTTTAATTTCATTTTTCTTAATTAAGAATTAAGAAATACTGAAAAAACAAGTCTATCAACGGGAGGAAACGCACAGACGACGTTTCGTTCTAGTTGGAACTTTTCAATGTACGGTATTCCCTAGATGACGGACAGTGCTTTTTCATTTCTATACTTTCTGTATATATAGTTAACATTTGGAATTTACTGCAAGTGAGAATTAATGAATATTAAATCACATTCTTACATGTAAATGTCGACTTATTTAATGCGTTCGAAACTACAATCCGACAAACTAAGTTTGTACTAGTATGCAGAACACACCCTTTCGCGACAACGAACTTCCTGGTGATTAGGTTAATTAAGAATTAAGAAATACTGAAAAAACAAGTCTATCAACGGGAGGAAACGCACAGACGACGTTTCGTTCTAGTTGGAACTTTTCAATGTACGGTATTCCCTCGATGACGGACATTGCTTTTTCATTTCTATACTTTCTGTATATATAGTTAACATTTGGAATTTACTGCAAGTGAGAATTAATGAATATTAAATCACATTCTTACATGTAAATGTCGACCTATTTAATGCGTTCGAAACTACAATCCGACAAACTAAGTTTGTACTAGTATGCAGAACACACCCTTTCGCGACAACGAACTTCCTGGTGATTAGGTTAATTAAGAATTAAGAAATACTGAAAAAACAAGTCTATCATTAATTCTCACTTGCAGTAAATTCCAAATGTTAACTATATATACAGAAAGTATAGAAATGAAAAAGCAATGTCGATTGACTAAAAAATTAAAAGAAGCTGTCCTATGTTGAAAACTATAATTTGAATCCGCGATGATGAATCTATTAGCATTGTAGATTGCATTAGCATTGATTGCATTAGCATTGTAGATTGCATATGTTTTATGCATATGTTTCTTTCCGAAAAATATCGATTTATATTTTATGTTTATTTCTAATCAGTAAAGTATCTAAAAATGGTATCCTGTCATTGTTTTCCTTTTTCACCATGAATTTAATAGTCGGAAATTTCAAATTTAACTGATTAACGAACGTGTCTAATTCCCGTTTCCGTGTATCAAAAATCGCGAGAATGTCATCTACGTACCTGATCGAGACTCTTGGGAAATATTTAGCGTTATTTTTAAATTCTCCTTCAAATTGACTCATGAATAAATTACCTATGAAAGGAGATAGGCAGTTACCCATTGTTGTGCCCTGTTTCTGTTCATAAAGTTTTTCTCCTACTTGGAAACAATTTTGCGTCATGCACAGTTGTCAATCTCACGTATTCTTTTATTTTTGAAGGTTCAATGTTATTCTTATGGAGCAAGTCTTCTAAATATTTCATAGTCTCTGGAATAGGTACCGAAGGGAATAATGACGTTAGATCGAATGGAACTAAAATTTCCCCGGCTTCCAGTTCACAATCTTTAATTAATTGAACAAATGAACAAAAAAGAGCTACATTTCATTAAAAACATACATTGACATAGAAATAATCAATAAATTAATTAGAAAAACGAAATTAAAAAATACAATCCAGGAATCCACAAGTTTGGTATCTCAAAGTAACCAGGAGAAAAAGTACATGTGTTTATCATACCACCCTATAACGAAAAACATTAATAGAGTTGTTAAAGAACGAGGTCTCCAAGTTGGTGGTTTTACCTACTGATGATGACAACTTAGTTGTCGAAAAACGTATTTAGGATACGATTAGTAATTGTGGTAAGGGGTTTTATACCTTTTTTTAAGTTTTTACTTAACCACTGTCCCCAAAGAAAGACTTTTCATAAAAAAGGAAATAAAACTGAATGTAAAGTAACAACTTGACAATGGATGGTCCTACAAAAATAGTAAAATTTAATATCTAGACTAATGTGAACTTTTAAACTGCGGAGCTTTGGTAAAGGGATTATCTACTTCACTGTTTGATATAGTTTTAGAGAAGGCAGTGGAATAATAGTAATCAAGAGTCGTCAATGTTTAGTATACGCCACCTCCACATTAATAAAGAACTCCAAGGAGTAATTAAAATAAAAAAGAAACGAAATAATTACAACTTTTGGGAAAAAAGTTGCTGATATATTTTTAAAATAATATGTCTGTGTTATATAAAATGTAATTCTTCTTACAGAGAGCGTTGGACTAGAATCAAAAAGTAATGTTCGATAATAACTGTTTATTTATCAATAATATTGAAATATTATCAAGCAGACACGCCTACAAATATTAGTGACTAAATATTACTTTTCCCTCCCTATTTGGACCATAGAGATATATCTCCATTTTTATTACATTTGTTTGATGGTAGATCTTCGGTCCAACGCTTCTGTTTAGGTCTATCTTCCTTTTCTTATTTATGTGTCGGCATTCGTCTTAAATGAGAAGAAAAACAACGAAAATCCTCTTTGATAGAAAGTACTGGCTTCCATCCCGCTACCTACGGCGTGATAAGCCAACTATTGTTCTATCGGTTAGCTTAAAGAAGCTGGGATATTTATTTACAATATCTGTCAGGAGAATAAAGAGGAGCAGAAAATTTTTAGGAAATATCTGAAGTTCGCTAAAGAAAATAATATTAAGGCGCCAAATGGAGAGATATAGACTCGAAATAAACAACAAAAAGACAGCAAACATTATTTATTACATAGAACGGATCAAACTAACACACTAAGTAGCTAAACACCACAATCAACTTAAGTTTTTAAAATAAATAGTTCATCCAGTAACTTGACACATATGTTGAAGCAGTTCGAGAAAACGAAGAATATGCCATAAAATTAGTAATGAAACGATTGTCACTTAACGATTACGATTATCAGCCATAATAATCGACGATTACGATTACGATTATCGCAAAATTTTGTATATTTCAAATAAAATATATTTTAAAATTAAGGAAATGTGTATTCAAGTTCAATAAATATTGCAAATTTTTATTCAGAAAACACAGTACTTCTAAGTTTTCTGCAGTTATTCTGTATCTTTTATCGGTCTTAATCAAGCCGGCAGTAGAAAACATCCTTTCCGATGCGACACTAGATGGTTTTAAACACAAATATTTTTTTGAGATTTCTCTCAAATCAGAGTATTGTGTGGCAATTTTCCAAAACCGAAAAATGTCGGCATCTTGCAGTAGAGTGGGTGATTTGATATAGGAATCTACTTCTTCTTTGATTGGATTGAAATTTAAAAAAAAATTAAAAAAAAACAAAAATTTCACCGATTAGAAGTGGAGGCACATCCATTTTTGTATCATCAATTATCTCCTTGCAGATATCCCAGATACCTGTTTTGCTGATGGAGGGCTGAGCAACAGATGCTGCACTGCCCAACTTTGCGTTTTCCGTTCCAGTACTAATGCGCTCTGAGGCTTCTTTTGCCTTCTGCAGGGTCGAGGCCTGTCTAAAAGTACGAGCTTTAAATCTCGGGTCCAGAGCTGTGGCTATTACACAAGTCATGTTTTGCTCAATGTCTCCAAATCTCCTTTGTAACACCTCGTACAATGCCAAAAGCAACGTCTTTTACACATTTTCAGTACAATGAGTTATTCCCTCAAAGGGCATTACTTCTAGGCACATAGATTTTGTTTCAAAGTCATCTAACACAGCGTGAGCTGTGAAACTCGCGAAATAATTTCTTACATTCGATAACGAATCGCTTGTCCACACATCTGTTGTTAAGCAAATTAAAATAAGGGTTTCAGTTCATGCATAAGACGATTTTTTACTTGTTCGTACATGTCAGGTATAATTTTTTGCGCAAAATGGGTTCTAGACGGTATTTTATATTTAGGACAAATTTTGTTCAGCAGTCTACTGAATCCCACATGATTCACCAAGTTAAATGGCTGCATATCATCCACGCATATCATTTCTGCTATAAATTTTGTAATATCGACCGCTCGAGGGTCGTTTAAAATTCAACTACTATCGCTTGTTTTTTTTACCGGAGGCTCGGTAGATGTACTAGGGATACTAGAAACTACATCTTGATGTTTTTTAATCTCGATAGAATGAAATTTCTTGGCATGGTTCCACATATTTGTGGTATTTTTCCCCACACAAGAAATTTTAGCATTCCAATACTTACATTTAGATTTTTGGAGGGCTTCTTCAGATGTCTTTTCAAAATGCTGGCAACTATCATTAATCAACTTGCGTTTTGATGACATTAAAAATACTAATAAGTTAAAACACCAAATAAAAACTAAACAATTACCAATTTTCTCACAAAATAGGTTTGCACCGGCGGTATTCAATTCTATTACTATCTGTCTCCTGTATTCACTTACGACCGTGGCTGGGAACTCCCCAAGCCGTCAAAGGGGAATTTCCAAAATTTGCTTTCGGATACATAACATAAACATGCAATCTATAAAGCGCGTTTATAAAGGTTGTTAAACGAGAATTTAAACAAAATTTATTTGAAAATATTTTTGGCAGATAATCGGCAAATAATCGCAATGATATATAATCGACGATTACGATTAATTGCTAAATATTGATAATCGTCGATTACGATTAATCGAAATCGGAATCATTTCATTAGTACATAAAATGCTTATATAGCTCAGAGAATTCCACAACTACAGAAATGATACTTATATAGAGAACTTCACAACACGTCATGCATGAGTTATTAGATTTCTAATGGTTTACCTATTTACTTAAAGAATATTTAAATAAAGAAAAATTATTTTTCTTTTTATTACTAATACTGATTATTTATTTATGAATTAAAATTTTTATTATATTTATTTTATAGAAATAATTTTATAACTTTGTGTTTAGTAAGTTTCGCCAACGTTAAAAACCAGCAATTAATTTTATTTCATATTTCAATAAATCAATGAAAACACTATGCCAAAAATAAACAAAAGAAAAAGAAAAAACTGCGAGTGGATTGAGTAGTTCTACAGATGTCACTCCTGGTCCCAAATCCGGATAAAGGAGCAGGGTTGGTGGACCAGATGACACATGCTCAGAATCACCCACAGCCTCGGAAATGGGACGAATAAGGATCAAGAAATAATAATGGAAATTACAGAGAAAATGTAGACAAATTGCTGTGTAGTTTTACTCTAATAAGTCGGGCTCCAATTATTTTGAATGTAACTGGTTACACACGCATAAATAAGATGATCAGATATCAAATGAAATACATTTACTGTTAATACTTTGAATATATATTTATAAATCATGAACTTAATAAAGCATTATGAATAATTTATTAATCTAAATCAAATCACAATCATATAAAATTATGAGTGTTGTCGAAAGTATATACAAATAACCTTGAAGTCCCTTTTCAGATTTTATAAATCTCGCAATCAGTACACTTGTGTATTATCTTAGCTTAGGCCCTAAGCTTAGTATTAGGAGGGTGTTATATCCCCTAAGCCTTAGGGGATATAACACCCTCCTAATACTAAGCCATGACATAAGGTGTTTTGTTTAATTCACTATACAGGGTTTTTTACGTAACCCGTTCGCTAGAAGTTTTCTATGTTAACGCATTCGGGCACTTCTGAAAATTTGTGGTACGTAATCTTGATACGTATGAACCACTTTCGGTTATACCGGAAGTCTTAGCCAACTTTGATATTTTAAATGGAATGCTATATGTTTCATTGTTTTTTTATATTCCTTGTAAAGTGCTATAACATTTTCTATTAAGGTTTCTTTTGTAAAAAAAATTAACCATTTTTGAATTATTTTGATTTTTGTTATTTTGTTTGCTTCTTCAATGCTCTTTTTAAAGAAACATATCTAAGGCGTATTTGAACTGAACTACGTCATATTTTTACTGGAGACAGCGAAAGGTATAAGATTCTGAGTAATGTCTAAACATTTAATAAATCTCACAGGCTCTTCGAAATTTATTGATTATTTAAGTAATCTTTAATTAAAGAAAAATCTTTTTTTTTTAATAGAACAGCCTATAAATGAGCACGCCATAGTATTTTGATAAAAATTTTGCATCGTACAGGTATAGGTTTCCCTATGCTTTTTAGAGTTATTAACAATTATTTTCTAAATTGAGCATTATCAAGAAACATCGTAGTAGTACCTTTGAAAAGTAAATCTCTCAAAATTGTCACAAAATTGATTTCGTGTCGAACTGGTTTTAAGTTATTCACAAATATGCAAGACGAATTAAATATTTATTTTAATAGAGATATTTTGAATTTATTCTATATTCATGATGAAACTTTTCAAATTGTTGAAAGAACATGCCGACTTTTTAATGAAAGATTCCCATATTTACGAACTATGAACAAAACTAACTTCAAGCGAATAGAGTCAAATTGCATTAGCTTTGGTATTCAAGTCAAAAAGACAGTTCCAAAACCGATTACGGGCGACGAAGGTAATGAAATCGTTGTTTTGGGTTATTTTCATACGCATCCAACCAATTTTAAAGAAAAATAAAATGTATCCTTATTTTTTCCAATCTGCCCAAGCCTTTCGTCCAGAAGATCAAGATATAAGAATTCAATTTTGCAAGTTTATTATAATTAAAACACAAGAAGGTCCCAATTTTTTATCTAAAATTATCTGGACAGATGAATCGAAATTTAACCATGAAGGGATTTTTAATAGAAGAAACGAAATCCACATGCCATTAGAGAAGCAAATTTCAAGATACTTTTAGCTTCAATGTTTTTGTAATGATTATACATATCCGTGTTGAATACGAAATTTATAACGAAAATTTAACAAGCGTCAGATATCTACATTTTTAAGGGAGGTAGTACTGCCATTTTTGAATAGCCTGCCATATAATCTGATACGGTTATGTTGATTTCAAATGGATGGAGCACCTGCTCCCTCTTCACATGAGGTATATCCGGAATTGACCAATATCTTTGAGGATAAGTGGATTGGTCGCAATGGACCTTGGTACTGGCCACCTAGATCCCCGATCTGACTTCCTCGATTTTTATTTATTGGATCAAATAAAAAATTATGTTTATGTGTCTCCCGTGCAAAACAGAGAACAGCTTATAACTAGAGTAAGCCGAGCAAGTAAGAAAATCAACTACAACAGAGTCAAAGAAGAATTATGCTTTGATTAGATCGCAATGGAGATCATTTTGAACATTTGTAAATATCATACTTCCGATTGAAGAATTGGGGATTCCCCATCCTACGACTTTGTTCTATGGGGATTCCCTCGTTTGCTTCGTTTGTTCCATATGTTTATCTCGGCTGGCAGTTGTGTTTTAACGTTTGGTGGAGATACACACATAATTTAACGCTACGTTAAAAATGCCGCCTATGAAGAAAAAATACGTAAATGCGTAACTTGAACGTGTTAAGAAGAATGGAAAATGGAGGCAAAGCAACAATTGTTGGCAGAGATTTTGGACTCTCAGAATCGACTGTGAGAACGATTTTAAAAAATCGGGAAAAAATTAAACTTTCCAGCGAAAGTTCAACACATAAAGTGCAACAAAACTTTCTCGTTCAAGATCCTCGATCCTAGGAAGAATGAAGAAGTTGCTGGCAGTTTGGATCGAAGATTTAAATAAGAAGAACACACCACTGAGTCAAGATCTCATATGCACAAAAGCAAAATCTTTGTATGAGATGCTAAAGACAGAAGAAGGTGAAGGGAGTTCAACTCCGACTTTTGCTGCCAGCAGAGGCTGGTTTCATCGGTTCAAGCAGCGTTCCAATCTTCACAATATCTACATAACAGGTGAGCCCGCCAGCGCGGACGCTCAAGCTGCAGCTGAGTTTCCAGACAAGTATCAAGAGTTCGTAGCACGAGAAAAAATTCCTGCTTGTCTCATCTTCAATGTTTATGAGATCGGGTTTTACTGGAAAAAAATGCCATCTCGAACATTCATTTGTAAAGAGGAACGTCAAGCCAGCAGTTTCAAAGCTACGAAAGACCGACTAACACTTCTGCTGGGTTGTAATGCCACTGGTTATTTCAAACTGAATCCTTTACTGGTGTTCCATTCAGAAACACCCCGTGTAATGCGAGGTACAGACAAGACAAGCCTACCAGTCGTGTGGCGGTCAAACAGAAAGGCATGGGTTATATGGGAAGTTTCTCTAGATTGGTATTCTAATAGTTTTTGCCCGTCAGTTAAATCCTACTGTGACAGAAATGGGCTTGAACGTAAAGTTATATTACTCTTAGACAATGCCCCAGAACATCCAACCTCACTTGATACGCCGAGAGACTTAAAAGTGTACGTAAAGTTCCTTCCACCAAACACTAAGTCAATATTACAACCTATTGACCAGGGAGCAATAGCAAACTTCAAAGCTTATTACCATCGCCGCACTTTTAGCTAACTAATTCATGAAACTGATGGGGAAGGAAGACGTCTGCACTGTTGTATATTTGGTGTATTCTTTTTTTAATTGTTTGGTCTATAAGTTATAACAGATAATAAGTGGATAATTATTATCTGTTACAACTTATAGACCAAACAATTAAAAAAAGAATACACCAAATATACAACACTGCAGACACCAATAACAGTTTAAACAATGACACAACATATATCACGATTCCATATGTTCCAGAACTATCAGAAAAAATTAAATACACTTTAAAAAAATATGATATAGCTACAACATATAAACTTAGTAATACTAATAAACATTTATTTTCAAAACTTAAACCTAAAACAGAAAAAAATCGAGAAACACATGTCATCTATAAAATACCATGTCGCGATTGCGATAGTTACTACATAGGCCAAACTAAACAATATTTATACAAAAGAATACAAGCCCACAAATACTCTAAAACAGACAAAACTGCTTTATCTACACACAAACTACAACGCGATTACCATTTCGATTTTGAAAACACACAGATAATTGATAAAGAACAACACACAATGAAAAGACAAATTAAAGAAATGATTAGTATTAAACAGGAAAAAAATTCAATTAACAACAGAAGTCATATAAAAAATTTAAGCAGTATATACTATAACTTAATTATGTAACGATCTGCAATTTACCATCATAATATATGTTGCTGTTATATAATTATATAATCTTAAGTTATTTAAATATCTATACATTTGCTTATCATGCTGACAGTTCCGTGTCTTGATTCCTGTCTGGTTGTCCGAGTAGGTTTTCGTGGTTTTGCTTCTCGTTTAAGGCGAATGCCGACAACTTTACATCTTAAGACGCTCCACGGGCGCATACATAATAATAACTCATGTCTTGTGTTTCCCTGTTTCTGTTGTCTATCTATTTTAGAATACTAAGGCATGATTTATTATTATTCAATTGGAATGTATCTTTGAACAATTTTATCCATAGCAACTCAAATGTATGACATTAATATACTGTCATTTATATTTTATATTTAATGATAAAGGCATCATTTGCCGAAACATGTAGAGTTGTTTTAATATATATATTTTGAAGTAAAACCAGACCTTAAATCGCCAACAAATTGAATTTACCATATATATATATACAAGCTGATTCATTTTCGGCCCTCACCATGGGGATCTCGCTTATTATTGGAGGTAGAGTATAGGTTTAAATTTGGCAAAGGTGTTAAATTTTGTGTTTGTTATAAATCCGTAAAGAAAATGGACCTGTGACAAATGACCTTCGTTATTAAAAAAAAAACGCGAAAACCCCATTTTCTTCTTTTACCTGTAGCACCGACATTTGGCCTTGTAGAGAAAATATAAAAACACATCCTTGTGGCCATTTCTAAACCTCTATCCAGTGGTGTACTCTAAATTTTCATACGACGTTTCGTTTCTTTCTGCCCATCATCAACTATCTAATGTCTTATAGGCGCCATATTGGATTTAGACATCTTCAGCAAGAGCTTTTTTTCTGATTTCAACCATGTACCAATAAATTATAAGATTAAATAAGGTAGCCATGGAATTTCAATCTGTCAAACATTTCATTTATTGTTCATTAATAATACAAAAATGTCATACACTAACGAAGAGAAACGAGATATGATAAGTATTTTTTATTCTTCGAACCGAAATTCAACAGTAGCGAGTACAAGATATCTACAATTATATCCAGAACGACAACAGCCTCATTGTACCATTTTTCTAGATCTCGCTAGAAATTTGGTCGAGAATGGATCGTTTACTAAGCCGCGTAATGGTCAAGACAACAGGAATTTAAATGAAAATCGACAAGATATTTTACAAATGGTAAATTAAAAGCGTGTTTTCAAATTTCATGTTAATCTTGTATTTTTATAAATAAATAATAATCCATCAATTTCTACACGCGAAGTAGCGTCAGAATTAAATTTGTGCCAGTCCAGAGTTTGGAGACATTTTCTTAAGCCCTTTTTCAGCTGTACATCTGCATTCTAAAAAGCCGTGCTTATTCTTAATTTTGAATGTTTGGTTGCACCTCGTAACCAATTAGATTTGGTTAATAACGAAGTATTATAATACGTATATTTTATTGGCTGACGGACCTCGTATGATTTACACAAAAATATAGTATTTTAACATACATCTTTCTTTGTGCCATTTACAAAATTCAATGTCTTCTTTATGCGCCGACGACGTTCCCACTCAGACGCGTTGTTCGATTGATCCTCCTCACTTGTTCTCACTAGACTGCATATATACATCAAGAATTCATAACCTCCAAATGCAACTTAACTTTGACTTTTTTGTTTGTTTATAAATACACATATTCTTTATAGACATCAATTACCATATTAATAATTATTTAAATATTGTAATACTCTGCCGAAACTTTGTCAGTATTATAATCTATTTCCGAAGACTTATTTTATCTCGTTTTCCCAACTATAAAAGTTAGATACAATGTTTGACACTCATAAACGTAAGTACATACAAATGTTTTCAAGACACATTTCAAACAAAATTTGCAATAGCTATAGTCGTTTATTTTCTTTCAGGTTACTTTATTTATGCTAATAAACATTGAATTGTTGCTTACATGGGCTTCTCCATATATAAATTAACCATTTAGAATTAATCGTATTTCTAGGACTAAAATAAACAATGAATACTTTTATAAAGAAAAACTCACTATCTGTACATTAGATGTTAATTTTATGTTAATGATCTTTGATATACCTTTTTAAATTAATTTTGGTACGCCCGTCGTAAGCATGTATTTTTCTAAATTTAAAGAGGTTATATTGCTAAATCGTAGTATAAACAATAATCGATTGACATCGAACATTAAAAACAAAATCTGGCACGTGATATACAGATGCATTTCAAAACACAATCTGCTTAATTACATTATTACAACAGTATAATTTTCTTTACATAAGGGCAGTGAATTTATCCTATCGATAATTATACTAGGTACATTTAAAATACAACCCGTTTGTAGCACGTTTAATTATACTTTATGTTCTATTTCATTTATTTCATTCCCCTTACTTTTGAAAGAAACACAGCAATATATAGCATCTTTGAAGTAAAGAAAAAAGGCAAGGGAATTCACATGGTCAACAATTACGTGCTTGTATATAGGGGAAAACTAAAAAATGAAAAAGTCAAAGTAGGGGTAAGAATGTTATTACAGGTTAAATTTCAACCGTCTATCGAAGATATAGACTATATTAACGAATCACTACTGAAAGTCAAATTAGAAATGGATAACAAAAACTTACATATCATTATAATCTATGCACCCGACTCCTCTAAAACAAGAGAGGAAAGATCAAAGATCAAAGTTCTATGGGGAACTGCAAAATCAGATTGATACAATACCTCTCAATCAACAGATTATATTAATGGGTGATTTCAACGCATGGGTCGAAAACAGTCCACAAAGTATAAAACAACGCTTCAATGAAGATATCAGTAACGATAATGGCGACTTGTTGGTTGACTTCTGCACCTAAATTAACCTAAGAATTAGTAATACATTTTTTAACGATGATTTTACTCCCTCTGAGATATTGAAAGTGAGAACATTGAATTCGGCAAACATTGGAAGCGATCGCTCGTAAAATAAAAACCAAAATTCAATAAAAAAGAATGAGCAATCTAGAATATATCGAAAAACTCAATGTTGAGTCATTAGAAAGTACAAAAGACCTATACGCAACAAAATTTAAGGACAAATTCAACAGAACACAAATAATAGAAAACGACGATCCTGACAAAACATGGAAAAACATAAAAAACAATGTCTTAGAAGCCGCAGATAAAGCCGTAGGCACACGGAAAGTCACATTATACCCATCACAAAATAATAAAACACCATGGTATACCAAAGAGGTAAAGGAAATAACAGATAAAAAGATAAACAGAAATAAATTTACTCAACGGTACTTCGTGGCTTTCTGAACCTGAACACATAATGAAGTTCCCTAGATTCTAGACGGTGTTCCCTTACACAAATGTAAAATAGATAAGAAAGTCAATAAATTGAAGTGAATCGAAGGACAATTGGAACTATGCCAAATACATGACATTTTAAGCGTTAAAATGAATTCGTACCCACAAAAAGATAATGAATGTAATTTAAAACGTAATAACATGACAATTATATACCTTTCTTTGTAATCTTCAATATGTGTTTTATTCATTTTTACCTTACTGGTTGATTTTTAAAAAATCAATTATTTCCCAAAATGTAGCTTTTAGAATTTAGTATAGGTCGTCTTGAAGAAAAGTTTGAAAACCACTACAGTATGACATATCTACAATAAAATAATTCATATTTTTGACTGTTTTTTTATTCTCTTGTTTTGTCTATGAAATTTAGAAAAGAAAAGAAAGGTACGAATAAGAAATACATTAATTTCATAAAGTAAATTGATATATGTATGTGAAAAATAAGTAAATATGTTTTCATAATTGTGATATAAAACAATTCAATTTTTCTTAAGGTCAGTAGTTTTAGTGTTGAAATGTAATAAGTAAATTACTTAATTTAAAATTAATTTCATAAAAGAAATTACATATTTGCAATTTTTAATTTGCGTCTCTGTTTGTCTAAATTGTTGAAAGACATCCATTCAAAATACTGGAATTAGATTTATGTACTCGAAAACTGCAATAATAAATTACATGCTTGCATATAAAAATAGTCAGTTGTCTTTTCATTGCCGAAGCTTTTATTTAGTGATAAATTATCACTAAATAAAAGCTTCGGAATTATCACTGATAATGTATACATACATTATTTATTTGTTGCTATGATTAAGTGCCTTTTTTTTTACAATTTTTTTTTCTAACGTAACGTATGGATATTACGATACTTTACATTTTTAATCGTTATTTTCTTTATACGCTGTGACACATGTAGGTATTTTGGAAGTCTGTGGTTTTGTGTTACTTTCTATGAATCGAACTAAAATTCTTTTCTGACACGTTAACGGATTATGGAAGTTTAGTGGCTAAACTATATACATATGTATATTCAATTTATGAAGACTTTCTTAAAATGAATTACAAGTACTTAGGATAGAATTCAAAACCTGTATAATAAATCAACATAATCTTGGTCAAGATAATGTTCCAGATATTTAAAACAGGATGTGTTGGTATATAAATAAGAACCTAGTATATATACTTATGCATGTAAACTATATAAAATTTTTTATATTTCTTAAACAACAAATACCAGAAAATAAGTTCAAAGTTTTTCATTTTTATTTACGAATATTTGTAATTAAAGCATACTACCATATTTTGTTTTAAAAGTAACATATAATTCCGAAATTTGTATTGTGTACAGTAAACATATGTATTTCTTCGCATATATAAATTTCATTTCGAATCTTGTCTTTACTCGAAAAATATTCATAAAATAATTTTATTTAATTAATAACTTAAAAATATATAGTAGTAAGTTGCTATAGGGATCATAAAAACTTCTCTCTTTGTGTGTGTCAGATATTATTTACAATGTTACCGTCCCGTTATGCATGTATGGCTTCCAGGTTTGCACCTCCCCTTTCCTGCTTTCAATGATTTCCACTATCTTTCTCATCTTTTCCTATTCGTTGCCACGTTTTACCAATTTGTCTTAGGTCTTCCAATATGGCTTAAAAGCCATATTGGAAGACCTAAGACAAATTGATACCTTTTTTTGTTCTAAGTGACCTCTCATCTTTGTGCCTCCTTCACCTATTCTTATTACTTTGTATAGTATTCGACTCCATCTTAAACGTACTACATGACCTTAGCCATATCCCCGTTTATGCCCCGCTAGTTTGTGTTATTATTGGTCTCTTAAGCTTATCCACTATTTTCTTAGCAGTTCCTCTTCCCCAGCATCCATTTTAATGATTAACTCCACCATATATTTCTTTTAACTTTAACACTTTTCTTCCTCATATGCGTAGTCTCTATGCTATTTGTTTATTCATCGTCAACAATTCTGATCCATAGAGTATCATAGGATGAATCACTATACAATATATTCCAGCTTTTGTTGCTTTTGAGATATGTATTGATATCAACTTCTCCTTAATTGGCCCAACTGCATTACTTCCCTTGTCCTATCGTTTTTCAATTTTAGGTTCTTCTTAATTTTCATCTGTCATGCTTAGTTCCAAAATATTCATATCTTGTAACTTCCTCAAAGCTGTACTCAATATTTCCATTGCCATATTTTTTTAAACAACTAACTTATTTCCTGTCCATTCTCATTTATTTAGTTTGGTTTTGGTTGATTTCTAAGCCATACTTCCTTAATCTTCCCTCTAATAATTGAAATATTCTCCGTAGTTCCTTTATTAATCTTTTGACTAGCCCTAGGTTACCCGCGTAGGCAATACACTAATGTAATTGTTGCGATATTGTTCCTTTTAGCATATTACTCCCTTTGATGACTTGCACTTGGCCAATATTGAAAAGTGTTATAAAGAGATCTCCTTTTTGTATTATAAATTCCTCTGACACTTCCATTTCTATTGCTATACGGTCTTTTGTGTTTTTTACAGTCATCTTCACTATCTAATTAATTTATTTTGAATTGTTAGTACTGATATTGCCGCGTAGATTTTGTTTCTGGATGAAGTCATATGACTATTTATAATCAATAAGTAAGAGGTGTACCCTCTAGACCTTGCTATCATAATTACTCTGGTTTTATTCTATTGTAAATATTTGTCCTGTTGTTTTCTGAAAATTTTATGTTAACACTTTATACAGCGTGTCCACGAACAACCCCTAAAGAATTAAAGGGGTGATTGTACATGCAAAAGTATGAAAAAAGTTTCTATCAACTTCTGTCCGGAAATGCTTCTTAAGGGAGCTACCGCATTTTAGAGATGTCGTTACAAAACTGGTTTTTGTCATCATGCTTAAACCACATGTTTTAGTGAATATTTAATGGAACTTCATCTAGTAATGTAGGTAAAATATTTTGAAGAAAATTTAGGTACACTTTACCTGTTAATCGACCGGGCAACTCAGCAGATCCAGTTAGATTGTTATTTACAATACCAATCCACGCATTAATACTAAACCTCTGTTGATGTTTGATTTCTTTCACAACATGGAGATTATCCCCTACGTATGCATAATAATGAGAATTATGTAAATTAGTAATTCCGTCTTTGGTAAAACTAGATTCATCGGAGAATAAAATATGAGAAAGAAAGTTGAATCTTCAAATTTCTTATTTCTTAACCATTCAGAAAACGCTACACGAGCTGGAAAATCACCTTCCAACATAGCACACTCCTTTTGAAAATGAAACTGGTATAAATTCTCTTTACGTAGAAATTATTAATAGAACTTTCTGGATGCATCGCTGACAATCTTCGAACACTTAATTCTGGGTTGTCTTCAAGATTCATTAAAATAGCTTCTTCGAATTCCTGGGATGTCTACCCGTTTTTTTTAAGAAACACCGATCCGGTTTCTCGCAACCTTTGGTGAAGGGCGGTAAAAGTTGTATGAGTGGGATGCGTACTATTGGGAAACTTTTCTGCATATCTACGTTGTGCCGCTAATGCGTTACAATTAACTTCCCCGTAGATTAAATGCATATCTGCATATTCTCACTAGTACACGAAACCATTTTTTTTTAATAAATAAACTGGAAACTTACTTTAAATTGTATGAAATTATTATTATAATGACAATAACAATTTTTGACATTGACAATTTAAACAATACTATGCTGTATTGTTTTTTCTTGTTTAAGCAGCAATGTAACAAAATCTTTCCATCAGTTTTTTACATCTGTACTAAATATGAAAGAAGAAAAAACAAAGCCGCGCTACATCGGACATATTTTATTGAAAACGGTTGGTTTTCCGATGTTTAGCAAGAGAACCTTTTTAAGATAAAAAATATCATAGAATTATAATCTTATAAAATAATTATAATTAATAACAAAGAAAAAAAGTTAGTGTCAAAAATGTATAGGGCCCCATGCGATAGTTACTGGCTAAACATAGAAAGTATCATTTGTAAATTGTACCAAATTTGAATCGTAAATTAAATGTAGTTCAAGACTAATTGACCAAAAACCAGTTTTGTGACACAATCTCCAAAGTGCTGTAGCTTCCTTAATTTTTTTTCATTCTTTAGGAGTTGTTCGTGGACACGCTGTATATAGCATCCAGCAGTGATATGAGTATTATTCTGTAGTTAGAACATTAGATTACGTTCTCTATTCGGTTTGTTCTTCTATCTTTAGTTAATTTTCCACGATCCTATCTTACGATAGTAAGTAAGGATTATTATTTTCTTCCTACTGTTCTATTTTTAACAATCTTTCAGAATATTTTCATATTTTCAACTTATCCGTTGTATTTTTTAATAATTCTCTACCACTATTCCTATAGTAATGAAAGGTCTTACTCTATTTCGTTTATTTCCTGACTGATAAATATTTCTGATTTCTTTTTATTTTTCTTCTAGGTTTTGTAGTTTCTTGTCTATATATTTAGATTTCTTAGCACTACATATTTGCTTTGCTATAAATCTGTTCTTTTTAAGTTTATTTTTGATTTTACCTGTTAATATAGTATAAGTAATTCATTTTATTGTTCGCATACCAGCTTACATTTCTTACTGTATCATTCCTCTGATTTATCTCCTATCTCTAGCCATTTATTCGTCGCATCAATGACTGATTTCGCAATTATCCCCTATTCTGCGTTTTGTGTCCCTTCTTTGTTCTTCTTTTTCTAATGCTTTTCTTACATATTTGTGAAAATACTTCAGCATATTATCTTTCTTAACTTGTCATACAGTACTAGACAAGAACCGTTTGTTTCTATTTTTTCACTCTTCCTTTTAAGTTTCCCGAGTAATTCTTTTTTTTTTCTGGCTGTAGCCAACATATAGTTAGTGTTTACATCTACTCACGCTAACTTCTGACATCTTTTGCTGATTTTAAATTAAGACATAATAGGCTTGATTTAGGGTTTTCCCGTCGGAGAATATTCATGTAACTTTATCAACGTTCTCGTGGTTAAACTTCCAATCACTATGTTCAATTTTTGCTCTAGTGCAAATTGTACTATATTTTGACAACACTTTTCCTGTGACAACGATTACGATTTTCTGATCATATTTCGGCATTTCTTTGAAAATATTTCCTACTTCATGAAATTTATCTTTTCTGGGGAGCGAGAAGACCATGGTAGCAGGATCATGTTATTTTCTTCTAAGAACCTTGTAGCAACCCTTGCTGTATGAGGACGTGCGGTGTCTTGTTGGAAAAGTGGTTGAAATAAGCTTCGTAGGCATGGCTGCGGCACTTTTCGTATGTAATCATTTGCATTCAAATTTCTGTCAATAAAAACTAGAGGTGACCTGCTACCTGTATCGCGTGTTATCGCACTCCATACCATCAACCCCGGTGTTAGAGCCGTATGCTATCGAATGCATAAGAATCCACGGCGGACCCACTCATTATTAAATAACGTTGTTATTTTTCAATATGCCTGTTTGAAAATGTTTTCTTAAGTTCTATTAAGCAAACATTACGTATAAATTTTATTAAAATTGACTAAAACTCCTACTGGGTGTTCTAATTTTTTTTGAAAGTCAGTATATATTATATATACTATATATATAATAATCTTATTTTAAGACGTAACAAATCTTTCTAATTCAAATGTCCAAGATACTTGTATGGTTTAATTATATTGAAGATATCAGAGAATAATAAATGGAAAATATTATTATTCAATATTTTAGGTAAGTTTAAAATTTTGAATCGAAGTGCCTTTACTTGATTGAAATTCATAATGATTACGACTTTCCTGGGATTCGTATTAATATTTATATTTAGTTATTCTCACTAATGTGACTATGATAAGATCTCATATGTAACTTGAGAATTATTTTATATTATCTAAATTATTTATATAGATTAGATTTATGGTTTCAAATACTAACTTGATATATTAAGTAATTGTTGTTTCCTCCTCAGGGAGACTTTTTGAAATACTTGAATGCTGCCTTTAAAATCTCTTGATACTGAAACGTGTGGATGACCTAAGCCTGCTCCAGTTACAATAGCAAATATTTCAGGAACTTATTACAGCAAGATGATGTTAGAAGTTCAGTGAAAAGCCAATTATTATGAGCAATTTTAATGGATGAACTTGAAGTTCCATATTTAATTTGTAGAAGTTAGTTTATTTTATTAATATTTCATCCCTCAGTATAAATATTTCTTTCTGTAGTTCACAAGTATGTGTAATGTAGATAACACCAATATTTACGTATTTTGTTCTACAAACACGTTCAAAGATAGTTATGTTATTTAATGTCTAGATTTATTACCTTATTTACGCTTGATATTTGTTATTTATTTGATAGATATGTATTTTCTTTTGGTTATATTTAAAAATATGTATTCGATCACTTACCTATATGCTATCATATGATTTAATATTTTAAATATAAATGGTAATATTAAGTTTCGCATTTTTAGTGCAGTCGTTTAATTAGAATTTCTCAATTAAAACTCAGTTTATATTTTTAAATAATTATTGACGTAATTAGAAGATATTATATACATAATACAAAAGATCTTATAACCTTTCTATATAATGTACGCATCCTTGTTTTGCAGGTTCGGATGGAGTCGTCTCGTCTCAAACTATGTATGAAATGTTGTATGTAAGATGTACTTATTTACAGGCACTCGGCTCGTGGGGTGAGTATTAATTCTTTTATCGTTTGATCAAGACGTACTACTGCGTTGAATTTATATCAATTTTGATAATTGGCAGTCGCGAAGTAAATATTAAGCAGGGATATTTTCAATATTAGCAGAGTTAGTGATGGACGCTAGGTAGTTGGCCTTTAGACTTCAATGCGTAAACATGTATAAACTTAGATTATCTATTATTTAAATATATTTTGATAATTTTACCACGAAATTCGACCTAAAACATTTCGAATTATTTTATTCATACACGGTATTGAATTATTCATCATTTACATAACTTTATTCTGGATTTAAACATTTAAATTATCATATCGTATAACAGTTTATACGAGGTAATAGTTCAATAACATTTATGAAACTGAGAGGTCGGTATATTGTTTTTGATTAACTTTTTTGAGGCTGAAGTACTTAAATAAAATATTTTTAGTGGTATTAGTCGTATTTTAGTTTCTTTATTAAAGTGAAATATTTTTGAAAATGATATAATTACGTAGGAAATTGTTAGCACTCAACGAGGGTGATACGATGTTCCATTGACTGGCCAGCCTATAACGTAATTTTGCGTTCATTAATTAAAGGTCGTATTTTTTTTTTAAATTTTAACAACTTTTACAAATGTAAATAACAGTCAGCGTTTCCGAGGGAAGTACGAGATCCCAGAAAACGACCTGTAAACTGCATATGCCTCACATATTTAGAAAAATTATCATTAAATTCCCAAAATATCTATAAGAATTATTATTGGAAATCTACGATACAAATTTAGTGTAGTTACATAGAATCATACAAATTGTGTTAGGGGGATGAAATAGTATCCTTGGAGACGGTTGGTGTCCTCTACGTATTGTTATAATTCGATTTATGAATTATTTGCAAACCTTCAGACGTCAATAAGTCAAAAGACAAAGCTGAAGCATAATTAAATTTGTAAAACATCACATTTAATACTCTGTGAAGATAATATACATTAGATAACCAATATATTATTACCATATGCTTTAATATGTGTATACTACATTGTCATGAAATGTACCTGATGATTGCTTTAATGATATTATTACATGAATATTACACACATGATGATTATTTATTTGGTTTTGTAATTTACACGAAATCTTTCACAAAATATTTATATAATAAATTTGAAATATTATATCTAACTGTCTGTTGTATAAGAAACAATATTTATTCCCTAAGATAATTTTATGCAAATAGAGTCTAGAAAAGATATATATTCTTGTGTAATTTTTGATAAATAATTTATTAGTGTGGACCAATCCGGAGCGATATTGGTAAATATTTCATATAAAAGCCGAAAAATTCCAATAATTTATCAATTAATATGATGACATATATATATATATATATATATATATATATATATATATATATATATATATATAGTAAACCTAATCAGTAGGCGATTAAAGGGCTGTATATTACTTCAAAATATATGTATTTAAAAAACTCTACATGTTTCGGCTGTATACGCCTTTTTCAAGAGAATACAAAATATGAATGACAGGATATAAATGTCAAGTGACATTTATATCCTGTCATTCATATTTTGTATTCTCTTGAAAAAGGCGTATACAGCCGAAACATGTAGAGTTTTTTAAATACATATATTTTGAAGTAATATACAGACCTTTAATCGCCTACTGATTAGGTTTACCATATCATACCAAGGTCACGAAGTTATTATATATATATATATATATATATATATATATATATGTATATATATATATATATATATATATATATATATATATATAAATTGATAAATTATTGGAGTTTTTCGGTTTTTATATGAAATATTTACCAATATCGCTCCGGATTGGTCCACTCTAATAATTATTATTGCAATTGCTTCACCTAATAGAATACATAGCAATCTGTAAGAGTATGTTTATATGTTCACTATTAAAACTTTCTTGGATAATTATTGCAAAAGCCGTTATTTAACACAAATTATATAATAAATTATACAATCTAATGCAATAGTCTAAAATATTAATTAAGGTAAAAGTAAAATAAAACCACGATAATTTAATAGAAGCACTTTATGCTCTAATTGCATAAACATATGAATATATGTAGTATATTCACAAAACAAAAATTAACAATATTATTTACGCTTTTATAGGTAACAAATTCAAGGAATACACAATTCCATCTTCTAGGGCTAATATTTGGTTATTATTTTAATTAAAGCACTTGTAATAAAGAAATATTAATTCATTTCTATTTAGGTACGTAAGTCAAGAGTATTCAATAAAATATTATAGAATTTTGTGATCCTTAGACTTGATCAATCATAAAAAAATTAGGTCAATAGATTTAGTTACTTCTTTAATACTACAGTGTAAAACATATTATACTAAATAAGAATCTTTAAATGGTATTTTTTATGTTTAGTTTACAGACAATCATTTTGATGCTATATTTAGTATACTAAACATCAGCAATATATACCGACTAAAAACGATGTTGTTTTGTGAGTAAATATTTTAAAGAAAAAGTAATATGCCTGGAGATATATATGTTTTCAATCCGTATATGTCCTGTTTACCAGATTTGGTGGACTTTCTAATACAGTCGTTCAATAAGACCAAAACAAGAGGAGATGTATGAATGATAAATGTCTTCTTATATATTAAGAAAATCAAATGATATTAGAAGAGGTGTAATTTGAAATTCTAATTAATTGTCGCCCAAGAGCTAATTATTTTTTCATTTAAGAAAAAGTAACTGTATACACTTACCTGTTTTCCAGCGAAGCATTAAATCTGTGTAATTTCGTATTTCATCTTAATTCGCTGTCATATAAAATAACACAGGAGAATGTTGTACGTATACTACATTAATCATTACATTTTAAACAGTTTTATCGCATGATAGAAAAAGTGGAACTTGTTAATATACGTGAAAACAACTTCTATTATTTTTATTATTAATGGCATTAACTTGCATTATAATACTACAACATAATTAATAAAAAATAGTAATCTCCCAAGGCAACTACAAATAAGCAAGAATAATAAGAGTATTTAAGTATATCGTACTATATATACATAGATAATTATTTCGTGACCTTTGTATGTTATGTACAATATGAAACAAACATGTAAATAATTTACATATCTGTAACTATGCACATGGACAATACACCTCGTATTTTCAGCATTTACTTCTGCTTAATACATATGTTTCTGCCAATATAGGCGTCCTCAGTTAAGCTAGTGAAGCAATTTATACAAATTAATACAAACCTGTTATAAACAACTGGTTTGTATCTGTATTTAAATTTACTGAAATAGCCCGCAAAGATCAAGCAAGTTCCGTCCTATAAGAAGACAACTATTTAATAATTGACATCTTACGGGCGAAAGATACATTGTCCGGAGGGCTACCTATCGTTCGAACAGCTATGCTGCTACGGGAAACGATAAAATACGTATGTAGATGTAGTCCATTAACAACCTGCCAGATGGCGGTATATACGAAAAGGTTTTGTTTAAGTATGACAATACGTTAAGCACGTATAAAGCGTTTGTACAATATGAAACAAACATGTAAATAATTTACATATCTGTAACTATGCACATGGACAATACACCTCGTATTTTCAGCATTTACTTCTGCTTAATACATATGTTTCTGCCAATATAGGCGTCCTCAGTTAAGCTAGTGAAGCAATTTATACAAATTAATACAAACCTGTTATAAACAACTGGTTTGTATCTGTATTTAAATTTACTGAAATAGCCCGCAAAGATCAAGCAAGTTCCGTCCTATAAGAAGACAACTATTTAATAATTGACATCTTACGGGCGAAAGATACATTGTCCGGAGGGCTACCTATCGTTCGAACAGCTATGCTGCTACGGGAAACGATAAAATACGTATGTAGATGTAGTCCATTAACAACCTGCCAGATGGCGGTATATACGAAAAGGTTTTGTTTAAGTATGACAATACGTTAAGCACGTATAAAGCGTTTGTACAATATGAAACAAACATGTAAATAATTTACATATCTGTAACTATGCACATGGACAATACACCTCGTATTTTCAGCATTTACTTCTGCTTAATACATATGTTTCTGCCAATATAGGCGTCCTCAGTTAAGCTAGTGAAGCAATTTATACAAATTAATACAAACCTGTTATAAACAACTGGTTTGTATCTGTATTTAAATTTACTGAAATAGCCCGCAAAGATCAAGCAAGTTCCGTCCTATAAGAAGACAACTATTTAATAATTGACATCTTTCGCCCGTAAGATGTCAATTATTAAATAGTTGTCTTCTTATAGGACGGAACTTGCTTGATCTTTGCGGGCTATTTCAGTAAATTTAAATACAGATACAAACCAGTTGTTTATAACAGGTTTGTATTAATTTGTATAAATTGCTTCACTAGCTTAACTGAGGACGCCTATATTGGCAGAAACATATGTATTAAGCAGAAGTAAATGCTGAAAATACGAGGTGTATTGTCCATGTGCATAGTTACAGATATGTAAATTATTTACATGTTTGTTTCATATTGTACAAACGCTTTATACGTGCTTAACGTATTGTCATACTTAAACAAAACCTTTTCGTTTGTATGTTATGGTAAATTCAATTTGTTGGTGATTTAAGGTCTGGTTTTACTTTAAAATATATATATTTAAAACAACCCTACATGTTTCGGCAAATGATGCCTTTATCAAGGAATATAAAATATACTGTCATTTATATTTTATATTGCTTGATAAAGGCTTCATTTGCCGGAACATGTAGGGTTGTTTTAAATATATATATATATGTTTTAAAGTAAAAGTAGACTTTAAATCGCCAACAAATTTATATATATTAGTATTGTTATAACACACGTGGATATAAAAAAATGATTGGTTTTTTATAATTATAGGTAAGTTAGCAATATTTTACAATTAGGGCAATATTTGATAGTGTGCGTTGGTGAGTCAGAATGATTATCTTTTGTTTTACATTGTCAAAGTGACGTTTCTAGTGCATTGTGCGTTGATTCTGAGTTTTTTGTTAGTAAAATGCTACATCTAAATATGAGAGGCTGCTAAAATTGTTACTCTAGCTAACGAGGGTCGCAAGCAAAAAGATATTGCACAAATACTGGGAATAAGTAAATCGACAGTCTCTCGTCTTCTACAATGATTTGAAGAGACTGGGGAATACAGAAGGCGACATGGACAAGGGCGTAAAAGTTGTACGACGCAAAGGGATGACCGATATGTGCAACTCCAAGCTTCACGAAATCGCACATTTACAGCTCCAAAACTAAAAAATTATTATTGAATACAAGGCAATTTAATGTAAGTATAAAAACAGTAAGAAGAAGACTTGGGGAAGCTGGTTTAAATCCAAAACGTCCTGCTAAACTCCCTCGGCTTCTCCCACATCACAAAACCGCCCGGCTGCAGTTTGCGCGAGCTCATGCTGATTGGGGTGAACAGTAATGGAGCAGAATTCTTTTTACAGATGAGAGTAGAATACAATTGTGTAAGCCAGATGGACGTGATCGAGTCTATAGAAGAAATGGAGAACGATACGTTGCATGTAATCTTGTGCAAACCGTTAGCTTTGGTGGAGGTCCCATTATGCTATGATGTGGCATCAGTTGGGAAGGTCGCACAGCGCTTGTTGATGTTAATTTGAGGATGGATGCGGACTGGTACCTTCGAAACATTATTGAAGAACATGTTTTACCATATATCGGCTTTATTGGGTATGACAGATTTGTATGGATGCAGGATAATGCCCGGCACATGTAGCCGATATAGTGCTGCAGCACTTTGAGCAAGTCGGGATTGCGTCATTAGATTGGCCTCCATTAAATCCCGACTTAAACCCGATTGAGCAGATATGGGACATTCTCAAACGCCGTATACAAGCTCGAAATCCAGTCCCTAATTCGATTGAAATATTAGGAAATGCAGCTCACGAAGAATGGAATAGAATTTCGCAAGAAACCATTAAAGATCTTCTGCGAAGCATGCCCATAAGAATGCAAGCTGTAATTAGAGTTAGGTACTACCCATTACTAATCATCTTTATGTGACCTAAAAAAGAAATTATGTTGTCGTTATTGTCGCTATTTTAAATGTTCTAACTAAAATCACCATCTTTTATTTAATCATCCACTAATCTGTTATAACGCTATCATATGTAAGAAAAACTGTACTAATATACGTAAAACACTTCAAAGTAATACATTTAGCAAAAATAGTGCATAAATGTTATAAAAAATATATAAATAAAAGATTTATAAAAATACGCAATATAACGTGTGTATAAATTGTCGCAAAAGCTACACGCAGCGACGATCTTCGTTTGGTTCTGAATAAAAAATCTCAATGTTAAAATGTCGTATCATGCTTCGTTTGTTTTCACGGGGTTCTTGAAGTTCAGATTTTTAGTGCGTAACTAACCTTTGCTCTTCGATATCTGTTAATAGAGATAGATGCAATTTAGTTTAAAGAAAAAAATTTGACTAGTATTATTTCGTAAACGTTTTCTTTTTGATTTAAAAGCTTGTTTTAAACATTTATTCATTAACGTACTTCCACGAAAAACACATTTGGCAACGTTGTAGAAAAATAAGTTTGTATTTCAAAGTGAGTTCAATCAAAATCATTACTGTCAAATTTTGACATTTACGAATTTACGAAGCATGATACGACATTTTAACATTAAGATTTTTTTTCAGAACCGAACGAAGAATGTCGCTACGTGTAGCTTTTGCGACAATTTATACACACCTTGTATATATACAGACTGTCCCGTAAAAAACGCCAACATTCATAATTCCGTTATTTATTGTCCGGTTTTATTTAAACGAAAAGTAAATTTAATAGCATCAAAAACACTATAAGATAGCAGTGTTTTATTTGTTTTCAATTGTTTTCATTAATGTCAAACGGCAGTCAAGTTTTTTATATTAAATGGCAACATATATATTTTTGGCTATATTCGGATTGTATTTTTTTTTCTGAATTCAACGATGTATAACATGTTTATTTTTGATAAACGTTTATTGAAAAAAAAACTTTATAAATTTCATCTTTGTCTTCCATTATTTATAAATATTCGAATGTGTCATGAAACATTTGAAATGTAAGTATTATAAATATTATTATAAGAAACAAAACACTTTACAATAAATGTTGAAATTGCCCGCCACCTTGTTTAACACATATCGCACATCTCCTAATAATAAAAAATTTAAAAAAAAACTTTATAAATTTCATCTTTCATTATAGTAGACTTGGCCCAGTCCACTAGCATTATGTCAATGTGCCTTAAGTGTCAGTTTGACTTTATTAAGTTTTCTGTATTATTCTGTTTGAACGTTTTGCCGCAACAAAAAGCGTATTTTCGTTAAAAATTAATAACAATGAATTAACGGACATGTTACAAGTGTTCTTTGAATGTAATAAAAATTGCCTTCAAGCAGTTCGTCGGTACAGTGCTCGTTTTCCGGACAGAGAAGTTCCAGGTTCGAAAATATTTCAGAGAATTGAAAAGAATTTAAGAAATCATTTAAGATCATTTACCAAACCAAAAACACAAAAACGGAAATCCTCCGAAGATAAGGAATTAGATGTTCTTCTTGCAGTACAGCAAAATTCACGAACTTCGATTCGCGAAATTGCACATAATATTGGGGTATCAAAAACTACAGTTCATGGTATTTTAAGAAAACACATACTTAAACCGTACATAGCTCGAAAAGTTCATGCATTAGAACAAAATGATCCTGGCCGAAGAATCCAGTTTTGTCGTTTTTATTTAAATGCATTAGAACAAGACCCGAATTTTTACAGAAGGATAATTTGGTCTGATGAATGCACTTTTAGCAACAACGGTATTTTTAATAGAAACATACATCGACAGTGGAGTGCAGACAATCCGAGATTTGTAATTGAAAATAATTTTCAAAGACGTTTCAACGTAAATGTTTGGTGTGGCATTTTAGGTGATCAGTTAATTGGGCAATTTTTCATAGATGGTTGCTTAAATCAAGAAAAATACTACACTTTATTACACGAAAATCTCCAAAACTTTTTAGATGAATTACCTTTGGCAAATTTAAATAGAATATTTTTTCAACAAGATGGGGCTCCCGCGCACAACGCTAGAGTAAATACTGATTTGTTGAACACCCAATTTGGAAATAGGTTGATAGGAACATCCGGTCCTATCGAGTGGCCTGCGCGTTCACCGGATCTTACGCCCCTCGATTTTTGGTTGTGGGCTTATCTACAAGATCGAGTTTATTTAACAACTCCAGAAAATGTTGACATTTTAAGACAAAGAATTATTAACACTTGTCAAGAAGTACCTGCCGCTTGTCTTTTAAATGCGACCTTTGGAGTAATTAGGAGATGTGCGATATGCGTTGAACAACGTGGCGGGCAATTTCAACATTTATTGTAAAGTGTTTTGTTTCTTATAATAATATTTATAATACTTACATTTCCAATGTTTCATGACACATTCGAATATTTATAAATAATGGAAGACAAAGATGAAATTTATAAAGTTTTTTTTTTGCAATAAACGTTTATCAAAAAAAACATGTTATACATCGTTGAATTCAGAAAAAAAAAACCAATCCGAATATAGCCAAAAATATATATGTTGCCATTTAAAATAAAAAACTTGACTGTCGTTTGACATTAATGAAAACAATTGAAAACAAATAAAGCACTGCTATCTTATAGTGTCTTTGATGCTATTAAATTTACTTTTTGTTTAAATAAAACCGGACAATAAATAACGGAATTATGAATGTTGGCGTTTTTTACGGGACAGCCTGTATATGGTAAATTCAATATACTGTCATTTATATTTTATATTCCTTGAAAAAGCATCATTTGCCGAAACATGTAGAATTGTTTTAAATATATACATTTTGAAGTAAAACCAGACCTTAGATCGCTAACAAATTGAATTTATCATAACATACAAAGGTCACGAAATAATTGTCTTTATATATATATATATATATATATATATATATATATATATATATATATATATACATATATATATATTTAGTGTTAATAAGAAATAAATTTCTTATTTATTTTATTGGCCGTGTCTTAATATTAAAATAATAGACTTTTTTTATTGGTTTAGCGACCCTTAATGAATTTCAATGTTTTTCTCTACGACGTTTCGACTCTTTTTATTATTGAGTCTTTTTCAGGTGACTAGAAACAAAAAATTAATATAACGAAAGGTAAGAAAATATGTTTACATTTGTATGAATGAATTAAAAATTACAGTTAAATTAATAATAAAGTAAGGAAAATTAAATGATTACATTTGTATGAATGAATGAAAATTAGAATTAAAATAATAATAAAGTAAGGAAAATTAACTTACTTTATTATTAATTTAACTGTAAATTTTAATTCATTCATACAAATGTAAACATATTTTCTTACCTTTCGTTATATTAATTTTTTGTTTCTAGTCACTTGAAAAAGACTCAATAATAAAAAGAGTCGAAACGTCGTAGAGAAAAACATTGAAATTCATTAAAGGTCGCTAAACCAATAAAAAAGTCTATTATTTTAATATATAGGTATATATATATATATATATATATATATATATATATATATATATATATATTATAGTAGATTCAATTAGTCGGCGATTTAAGGTCTGTTTAACTTTTTAACAACAAACTTTATTTTTTTCTCAACGTAGGTAAAATTCTTCTACGGAGCCTATATTTAATTTATTTTCGCCTTAATTGCGCAGCCAATAATTTTATCTTGACTATTCGTGCTACCCCCCACTTTTCTAACACTATCTGCAAGATTGCCCTAAATATGGCCCGCTAATGTATCTCGAAACTATTTTAAATTTGAATTTAAAATATCAACCTCTTATATGAGATCAGCCTGTATTTAATAAATCCGCCGTAATATAATTCCAACACTACTATAAAATAACACTCAGCAACTATATTGACTTGCTTTGAAAATTGAAAATATTTTTTTTGAAAACACCTGTATAGTATGCACTAATTTAAATTAATTTACTATGACGCACAAAATATTTCATAAATCATTAAGATAATTCCTGAAAATAAAAATACTTTACATGGAAACACCCTGTATATTACTTGACCTATATTTGAAAATGATGCTTTTTATAAAAATATTTTATATATTTATTACCAAAAAATCTTTTTGTTTCGAATAATGATAATTTAAAATTGATATTTATCTGAAAATTACTGAAATCTATTCTCAATATATTTTTTAAATTTATTTAAAATATTTCACCATTAATAGCCCCTATAGTTGGTTCGCCATATTGTAACAGACCTTATCTTTGGCATATATTAATAATAGCCTGTGAATCGAGGGATTCGAGGTCGCTGTTAACAATGATAACTTCGATGATGAAAATAACTAAATGCCGCAGTTACCCCTAAATATTGAGATATAGATTTACAAAGTTGAAAAATAAGTAATTGATTTATTCAATTACTGTTCAGTTGGGCGCCAAGAAGATTTACCCCTTCTAAGGTATATAATTGAATTTATACTAATTGCCGGTTTGCTAAAAGGTCTGCGGAGAGATTAAAAAAGAACTCTATATTAAGCTGGTAGGCTGAAATGGTACTTACGGCTTCCTATCTCAAGGCGTGTATGAAATCGTAGGTGAAGCGAATGAATCCCTCTTTTTTATTAATTTACTTCGATGAAACCTCCTTTGATTAATATACTCTTATAATGGCAGTTACTTTACATAATTTGAATAAAACAAAATTGTTATAAAACATATACTTATACTATATTGATAAAAGAGCTTTCTAATTACATATTACATATAATCTACTACAAAATTCTTTATTGTTACTCTGAAATATTTACTAGACACTATACATACATATAGGGCGAGATACGATAACTTTTACATATATTTAAACTGTTTAGTCTGATCAGATTCTAAAAACAGTATTAATATTGACTAACCTTGATATCTTTACACTATGGCCACATCACTTCACAATTTATTGCGAAATGTTTCGCAATAATACCTAATGGCGGGAAAAGCATTAATATTGATGTAATTTTACTTTTTATTTCATACAAATTAACTTTTGATATCATTAAAATTATAACAGACTGATATTTAAATGTCTTGAGAATAAGATGGTAGTAAATGTGTCCCATTACAGTAAAACTCCCCTGTTTTTAAAAGGTAAGAAATTAAAGTAAACAAAATATGAATTAAAATAAATTCGAGTCTGAACAAGAGTTTCAGTAGAACACAACAAAGTATACTTAATTCTGGGTTCTTTACAATAAGGTTATAACGATCTTAATTAAATAAAACAGAAACATATCTCAAAATAATATTTATCCAGTACGTAGGCCCGTCTGAAGGACCAATGCCTCGTACAGATTGACTATACAAATCACCTGGCTGCTAATGAAGCTAGACAACCAGTATAAATAATACTACAAGACAATAAATTGTAACTTGGTGTGTAACAACCCTATCTACTAATTACACTTTGATTAATGCCTTGAACGGCTAACTAAGTTACATGAAAATTATTAAAAAAAACTATGCGAATACCTATTCGCTGAACAATAATGTATCGACTTTAAAATACTTTTTAATTATAACAATAAAAACGCTCTTCACAATAACCGAGCTCTATATTAAATAAAATATATCAATCTAACAGAATCTTACGATGCTATCATTTAGGTAACGTTCAAATTGCATCGAATCCACCAAATAACTCATAATCGGCTTTCTTTAGAGCCTTTACTTAAATGAATTGTTAACACATTCAAAACCAAAAGAGGTTATGATTAGTACTTATATTTTAAACAACATCAAGAAAAGAAAATCTAACACCTACTTTAACTGTTCCTTGGTAACGTCTAAATTACAACCTTTATAGGAAATGCCCTCCAAAGGAATTTTGATGAATACTATTTCGTTAAACTCCTATGTAATTCACCCAAAGCACTGCGGCCATAGATGTCATCGGAAATTCGCCATGTTGGTGTCGTAGAATAATGTTCTAGGTTTTTTTTTGGTGACCACGCCTCAAATAAAAATCACGAATGAATGGGAAATGAGGCCGTTTTCACACGGTCTTCCTCAAAAAATTAAATACCAAGGAAAACATCCGTGGATGGTTTAAAAAAAATCAGTCCTGTAGGAAACGTGTCCGCTTGCCAAGCTTTCTCTGCGAAGCTTTAACTGCATTGAAACCGCAGGAAAAGGGAAAAATTCTCTAACAGGCATACGATAAAAATTATATCCTACAAAGGATAAAGGACAATCATTAGCAAAAGTACAAAGGAACAAGATATTTCTTACCGCAAAGACAACGCCCTAACTCGCACTTAAATAAAGCACAACCTGCGTAGACAATGATCACTGACCAAGTGCAGATCGACGTAGGTAAGGGGACATGCGCTAAAGATTTAGGGCGACATCTATAACGTTCTATACGAATCCTTCGCAAGCAAAACTGGTTGCCGGTTCACAGAGATCGAAAATCAATTAGATTGAATAGAGTTGAAAGTTGAAAGTTAAACCGCGCGATGTCGCTACGAGATTAATTCAATTAATTATTAAAATAAATTTAATTAATTCAATTGGACCTTTTTTTTCAAAACGAAGCAATTCCCCCTTTCCCAAAAGAAATTTACTTGTAAATTTTTCCAAGAGAAAAAAAAAGAAAATACGGAAAGTGAGAACGCAAGCAGAAGTTACGACAGCTGAGCGAACAGCAAGGCAAACGTAATGCGGTAATCAATATTGACGGAAATTAACAAAAGGTGAAAAGAAAATGACTCTGAAAAATCTCAATTATAACTATTTAATGACGATAAGGGACCTAAAGTCACAAACGCTAACAGCAAAAATCTGTTGAAACTACTCAAAATTATACGGCAAAACTATTCATCACCATCTGGCAAAATTATACCTAACTGACTGGCAAAACTAGCCAAAATAAATCAGGTAACACTATCAGAAGTGAACCAACAAACATAACCAAAATATATCTCAGGAAAGCTATCCAAGAACAGATAGACTAATATCTCCAACAATAAATCAGGTTAAACTAACCAAGAGCAGATAGGGAAAAGATATCAGGTGAACCTATCAAAGAACAGATAGGTGAAAATCGTAACACAACAGGCAGAACTGTCATAAAAGTCAGCTAAAACTATCAACGAATGGATTGAGTGACGGAAGAGACTCGCTAGCACAACAACAACACTATGCCTTTCAGTTGCTCGGCCCAAACACCCACAGAGGCCCTTCGACAGTCAGTCGGTACGGGGACTACAAATAACGAAAACTAAAAACAACAAAACAAATACTGAACGGACGTTACTCCAGCAGCGGAATGCGGAACAGCCGAGATCATGCCGAGTGTTCAAGCGCCACGAAGAAAACAAGAAAGGGGAAGAAAAATCTGCATAAAGCACCGAAAAAAAGCCCAGACTAGGAGGGGATTATTACTCCTAGCGGTGAAAGAAGACGGAAAGCTGCGCTTTGCACACCAGTCATGAAAATCGCTGCGTCACACCCAAAACCAGGGAGCAACTTCCGACAGCTCAAAAGAGACTGACTACTGTAAAGCAGAAGCAGCTTAAAAAACAGGATTAACTAAAAAAAAGGTATATCACTAACGTTAAAGGATGCAAATGGATAGGGAAAAATAGGTTAGAAGCTGAAAGGTAGGATATGAGCAACTGAGACATCGTGTACTCACGAGTTCCAACAATCCTTCAATCGACATGTCTTAAGATAGAGAAAACACAAAACTATAATCTGGCCAAACAAATAGAATGAACGGTAGTAAAAACAAAAGTTTAAAGTGCGGAGGCGGCCTAACCTCTACAGTGACGCGGTTGAGGACCGATACGCAAAATAAGCAAACAAACAGAGACACTTCCATGACCGAAAAAAAAAATACGCGATACGTAACGAGGGGTGCCGGTCTCAGCCCTATACGAAGCTTTAAGGAATGGACGATGGAATTTATTGAGGTCCACCCCGCTGCTACACAAAAGCGTATCGACAAAATAGAGAAAGAAGGATCACATCAACGATGTATCCAAAGTCATACTAAAGTTATCCTCCAGAGTAACACACGACGGTCCAAAAGCCAAAATAGCCATCACACGAGGATGACCTAAACGGTACGATAAAACTCTTAACGGCAGGAACTCAACAAACTGGTAAGAACTGTATGTAAGTGTGGACCTCGAATCCTCCAAATAGAGATGCAACTACAGCAAATGGAACACACTATCAACAGCTCTAAACCTTAACAGTCCAATCTCGAGAATCTAACAGTTAACCAATCTACAAGATTGTTAACAGAGTCAACACGATAACAAAAGTTATCCCAAAATTTAAAAGTCAAAATCTTTAGACGAGAATGTCACAATCAAAATATTAATCGTCAAAGTTAAAAATCGACAAACGGCACAACAAACCTTCCGCAGTCCAGACCCAACTTGGAATAACAACTTTAACACAAGGTAAATCTAACAACACCTAGTACGAGCAGGTAGAAGATGATGTTTGTCCAGCACACTATTCGGTGGTAACAGGTGAAGTACTTGATCGTAATTACAATGGTCGCTGGATCACCAGAGCTTACTTCGCCAGATTTCTTTTTATGGGGTTATCTCAAATGCATAGTGTACAATGAAGTACCAACAACACGTGAAAATATGATTTAGCGAATCAGAAATGCTTGTGCCGAAATTCAAGAAGACTCTTTTCAGTTGTCTACACTCATTTGAAATGCTGATCAATAAGTGCATTGAAGTCGAAGGGTATTATTTTGAGCACTTACTTTAATTGAAAGATGATGAAGCGAGGGAAAATCTAGCAATTTTATAAGTGAGAGACGAAGGGACTTACATACAAATAAAGCACCCTGATACGTGAGAGGCGAGGAGACTTAGGTTAATCAAGCTCCCCAAGGTGGTACTACGTACACGTCGTTGTTGTAGGGTTACGCTAAAAGTAATTTATTTACCAGCAATTTACATTTCTACAGGTGATATTTTCCCAGTTATTCGAAATTTGTAAAATACATAAAGTTTTTCTAACACTAATTTTGATTATTTACAAAGAGAACGTATTTTTGATTGCACACGTATTGCAGAATCGTATGCATAGTTTCTCAGTGCGAGAAATTGATAATTTTATCGATTTAAACGTGTCATGAATTGAAAAAAATGTTTCCGACAAATCCTATGTACTTTTTCTAGTAGCATTCGAATCTGTAATAAAATATACGGATTCCTATTTAAGGTTTCAAAGTTACCCGCGCCCTACCTATATGGAGGGAGAGAGAAGAACTAATTTTAGAACTAATATATTGTCTCCATTGAATTATTAAATCTAAATCTGGATATTTTTTCGTGAACTGCTTATTTTTCGAGATACTTGAAAGTTTAAAGTTAAAAAAATGCACCCAGTATAATGAATAATATATTTGAAATAAATATTAATTTGGAAATAACATTGAGTAAGAAGGAACGATAGACCACGATTGTTGAAGTCAGGATATTCGAAGAAAGTTGAAAGCCTGAATAGATTCCACTCAAATTGAAATTGATTGCCTAAGATTATTAGTTAGAGTTTTCGTTTTTTTAATGCTGTAGATAAAGTAATGCGCTAAATTAATAAATAGTTACATTAATTGCAAAAAAATAGAAAGTTTGATAATCAATACGTCTAAATAAGTTTCATCGATTCAATGGATTAATATAATTAGATTTTTCTTTTTTGTCAATTAAATCTCTTTAACCTACTAAAACTTATACGATCTCCAAAATGTATTAAATTCCCATGTTATTTCGTAATTTCGCTTATTATACATATCGGCTCTAGTATAGATCTTGTACTCAATCTAATACAATCTAATAAATTGGTATTTTACTACACTAACAAGTACACAGCCTTAATATGTTCTTATTCACGTGTTGCTACCAAACATATTAACAAGTTGCATGCTGAATCTAAGTAGAAAGAGGATCGTAAATAAATAAAATGTACAGTATAGGTAGCAGTTAAGTGAAACAGAAAGTATCTATATAAGGCATAAATGTCTCCCACCCCAATGCGTCGTTAAATATTTTATTGCTTATACTTTACAGGTAATAAGCTTCTTTAATTTCTTATTGTTATGCAGATTGTATATTATTAAATATAATATTTTTCTACTTCCATTAAAATATAATAGTGTATGATAAAAATTAGGTCCCGAATTTTCGTTCCAATTCAACTTCTCTTGTTGCACAATAGAAACAGTCTGCTTTTAAATTATATACGAGGTCTGACCAATAAGTAATGAGACTAAGTCCAGAAAATACGTATATTTAAAAATTAAGGTACATTGATGTGATCCCCTACAAAGTACTCCCATCCCACAACTACACACTGATTCCAACGTTTCTTCCAGCTTTCGTAACATTTCTGGAAGGCTTCGACTGGAATGCCCTGGAGTACCCTCGTCACGGCGGTCTGGATGTCAGTCATGGACCCAAAATGCGTTCCTTTCACGGCCAATTTTGTTTGGGGGAACAAAAAGAAGCCACAGGGTGACATATTCGGCGAATAGGGTGCTTGCGGCAACACTGCGATCTTTTTAGAGGTCAAAAACTGCGACACACTGAAGGCACGATGGCATGGAGCATTGTCATGATGAATTTTTCTGACGGTTTCTCATTTCAAATTAAGTTCATCAGCCAACATTCGAATGGTTAGCCGCCTATCTTGATGCACGAGGGTGCACACACGCTGAACATTGTTGTCAGTTCGAGCTTCAACCGGCCTCCCACTTCGGGGTTCACCCCGACGCTCTCACGACCATTTTTAAAATCTTTATGCCATCGAAATGCCTGAGCACGACTCAGGGCTTCATCACCGAACACTTTGACCAATTTACCGTACGTTTCCATAACAGAATCGCCGAGTTTAACGCAAAATTTAATCGCGTACCGCTGTTCAATATTACGTCGTTCCATATTCGTGACACGCTTTACAAACACGTTGTCGCAAGCTCAACACAGCTGGAGTACTAACGAACGTACGACAGTCGCGCGCACATGTATCGATAGAGGAGGGATGGGAGATTAACCGACTGAAGTTTCAGGTTCGCAGTGTTACCACGAGCGCGACTAAAAAATCAGTCTCATTACTTATTGGTCAGACCTCGTATAATTTAGATTCATTTAGAAATTTTTCTAAACAATTCTGATGGATTACTTCCACTATCTAACAATATTTTGACCATTTCGCAAATACTATGTAATCAAAAATACCATTTCAAAATTCAGAAATATATAATACTATTTTGATATCAGATTCTGACAATTATTTATATTTAAAATTTAATGCAAAACATAGAGTTAAGTAAAGGCCTACGATTTTCTGTCCAAAATCTACTTGACCCGGAATTTTTACGAACGCTTATTATGAACATATAAAATTAGACACTTATCAATGCTGTTTGCAATACAAATAATGTGGAGGAAACCAGAAAACAAATAGCGATACTTACTTCCGTATGACGCAAATATCTGAATTTTCTTCAAAATCAAAACATTACATGACCGATCCCGAAACCACCAGAGAAACTAAGCCTGGAGCAATTCGAAGGATAAGTATATGAACATTTTGATAATGCATCTTCCTATTCTCTCCAAATAAACCCAGATTACATAAATATCATATTCTTATTTCCACATTTAATATCAAAAAAAGTCCTAAATAATCTTTATCTGTTTTTGTTTGTGTATACCCCTTTTATATTTATATTTTTGCACCTGTTATTTGAATAAAAAATTATTAATTAGAATTAGTAAAACTTAATTCTCTGTAATCAACTATTTTGGTAGCCCGATAAACCAAAAAGTTCTTTTGTTAGTGTGTAAACAAATTTATTTGACACTAATCGAGTAATTGTCTGCACACGAATGCAAATATAAAAACGTTAGTTCTCAAAGAAATTAGAATGTGTTTGGATTACTTTAAAAGATTAAGCATTAAAGGAATACCAAAAAAAAGCAATTTCGGGAGGCGTATATATCCTATTTATTTCAATTATGATCACTTCGTACTTCCATTGAATCACTTAAATAATTAACAAGAGAAGATTGCAGCAACTATACTTAAATAGACAAATTAGCGTTTTAACAATTTTCAAGCATGTACAATGACAATTTCTTTTTCCAATAATGATGTTAGAGTTACTTTCAATCGATATACCTAATGAATTAGATATCATATATGTTAATCGCTAATTATACATATTATAAACGTTATTTAACTTAGTTTCATACATGTTCTGCTAAGCTAATGCTGTAAATACGCAAAGTCTTTCACCATTTATAGTTCATTAGCTTGATAATGTAAGAGATGTCTTTCCTTATACTCAACACGTATTAAGGTAGTATTTGAAAAGTTTGTTGGAATGCGTTTCTAATTACTAAAAGCTTTTAATTTACTCGATACAATCATTTCGAACATAATAAATATCTATTTGCTTTTATTACTTTTATTGACGTTAATAGTTTAAATTAGTACAAAAAAAAAGATAAGTGCATGGTGATGAACTTCTAGTTATACAATTTCTAAATATTTTCTACAATATACATACAGCAGACCGATTTTCATGTGGCCGGTTAGAAGTACCGCCCTCGAGATGCGCACGAAATTCATAGGTAGGGGAACCTCTGGCATTCAGTGTTTTACATCGTTTTAAGCGATAAACACAATAGTGCAGTGCCTTATTAAGGTAGTGAGTAATGGAGTTTAAAAGTAAATTAAATAAATGTGTTTTACACAGTCAAACTCGTGAAGTGATCTCAAATGTATTTAAATATATGCAAGAAGAAAAAACTTCAGGGGTACTCAAAATTCCACTGGATCAGTTATATGAACGCGTTATTGCCGCAACGGCTGTTTCTGAGAGGAGTATTAGACGGATTGTTAAAGAAAAAAGTGAAATAAACGCAGGTGCCGGTTCATCTTTTACATCGCCAAAGAAAAATAAAAAAAAAAACAAACCCAAAACCGACTTAGACGATGCAGATAAAGGTAAACAATTTTAAATACCTTTACTGTTGACAAAATTGTGCCTACAATGCCAAACATTCTAAGAAAATTTAAAGAAACAGGATACACTGGAGGAATAGATTCTCTTCGGAAAGTAGTAAAAGATATGGGCTTTCGTTGGAGAAAAACAATTTATCTTATTTGCGTACCATTCAAAGCTACAGAAATGAAAAAGACCGATTATATATATGGATGAAACTTACATCCACAGTTCTCATACCGTGGCTACTTGTTGGAGTGACAATTCCAATGAAGGATTAGCAAGGCCTATATCAAAAGGTCTAAGACTAATTATTGTTCATGCTGGCTGCGAGACGGGATTCATTCCGAATGCTAAATTGATTTTTAAGTCTAATACCACAACGGGAGATTATCATCACGAGATGAATTATGAAAATTACAAAAAATGGTTGTTAGAAAAATTAATTTCAAACCTGCCTCCAAAGTCTGTCCTAGTAATTGACAATGCTCCTTATCATAATGTCCAAAAAGATAAACCACCGAATTCTAATAGCAGGAAATCAGTTATGATAGACTGGTTAAGGTCTAAAAATATTTACTTCGACAATAACATGCTCAAGCCCGATTTATATAATATTATTAAAGTACGAGACATAAGCCAACATTTAAAACGTTCGAGATAGATGAAATGTTAACACAACGTGGCCATAGTGTTTTGCGATTACCGCCATACCACCCAGATTTAAATCCGATTGAGTTAGTATGGGCATCTCTTAAACAATATGTGGCACAAAAAAATGTATAATTCACTATTAGATATGTTCAACAGTTATGTGATAACTTTTTTGATGAATTTAGTGCTGCTGAATGGAATAAATGTTGTGACCACGCGATAAAGTGGGAGCAAAAGTTTTTGGAAGCGGAACCTCTCATAGACGAAGTTATCATTATTAATTTGGGTGAAGACTCTTCATCGAAGAGCGAAGAGGAAGTCACTGATAGTGATTCTGCATAACTTTTTATATAATTATATGTATAATTTACCGTAATTTTTCATTGCTATTTTCAAAAATATTAGTATTAATAATATTCTTTTCTCCACGACTATTAAATAATGTTATTACAACACTCGCTTACGCTCGTTGAAGAAAATACTGTTCTTTTGTACATATAGAAAGTTTACAATGTGATTATAATGAGAAAGAGATTAGCATAAACATTATTTGCCAATAATTCAGTTAATTATCCAAATTAGTTTTCCTTAATCCTAAGCCTTTCTACCGTTAAGTGTAGCTAACAATCTTATTCAGTCATCCCCTTAATGTGATGTTAGTACGCTATTAGCTAGTAGGTAAGGTAAGACATTTTAATTAAACAGGTTACATGAAACTATGCGTTTTATTTTACTTCTATTTGCCTTAATTTAGTGAAATACAAATCATTATAAACATGTTCAACAATGTGATTTTCTGAATTTATCCCTTACTACGTCCCAATGCACGACTCGCACAAAGAGTTTGCATTTCATTTTTCCGAATACTGTCTCTATCTAACACTGACCCTTACTTGACGCACGTACAAATTCTCCCACCGGCCACATGAAAATCGGGCTGCTGTATATATATAGGTATACATATAATATACATATATATATTTACATATATATAGTAGTTTTAGATAGTCGACGATTTAAGATCTGTTTTACTTTAATATGTATATATTTAAAATAATCTCTTACATGTTTCGGCAATTACTGCCTTTTTCAAAGAATTTTAAATTATAAATGTAGTGTTCCACACGTTCCATTATCAGATTTGCTAAAGGAGAGCCCATGGCAATATATTATCAATTTATTAGACTTCAACCCCATTTTCTTTAAAAGATATGTAGAAGACATCATAACATGTATATCGATAAATAATAGACTGCCTTTTAAATAGATTCAACAACTTGAACAACACATTGACATTCACAATTGAGGAAGCAATTAATTACAGTATTAGTTTTCTTGATAGTTTTTAACCTATTATAGATAGCGTACTATTTATACAAATTGGTACAATAAACCCACAGCTTCTTTTCGATATATGAATTACCATTCAAATGCACCTACAGTATTCAATAAAATGATTATAAATAAAAAATCTGACGGATGAGCAGTAAAACTATCACATACTCAATACAGAAATAATAACATGAAGAAAATTAAAACGATCTTAACAGACAATAACTATCCACCGCAACTTATAGAACAAAAAATTAAAAGAAGAGACCACCAAATATACAACACTGCAGACACTAATAACAATTTAAACAATGACACAACATTTATGACAATTCCATATGTTCCATATTTATCAGAAAAAAATGATATAGCTACAACATATAAAGTTAGCAATACTAATAAACATCTATTTTCAAAATCATACGAAATTTTTTCAATTAAAAATATCGTATGATTTGCTTTGTAATTTGTAGACAGCAATGTTTATATCCCCCCTTACTCTGCAATTACATACATACTCACTTGATATATGTAAATAATTCATATAAAAGCCGAAAAACTCCAATAATTTATCAATTGTTATATTTAATAAACGGCTAAGAAATTATCTAAACATTTATATATATATATATATATATATATATATATATATATATATAAATATATACAAGGTGTGTATAAATTGTCGCAAAAGCTACACGTAGCGACATTCTTCGTTCGGTTCTGAATAAAAAATCTTAATATTAAAATGACGTATCATGCTTCGTAAATTCGTAAATTTCAAAATTTGACAGTAATGATTTTGATTGAACTCACTTTGAAATACAAACTTATTGTGCTACAACGTTGCCAAATGTGTTTTTCGTGGAAGTACGTTAATGAAAAAATGTTTAAAACAAGCTTTTAAATCAAAAAGAAAACGTTTACGAAATAATACTAGTAAAAATTTTTTCTTTAAACTAAATTGCATCTATCTCTATTAACAGATATCGAAGAGCAAAGGTTAGTTACGCACTAAAAGTCTGAACTTCAAGAACCCCGTGAAAACAAACGAAGCATGATACGACATTTTAACATTAAGATTTTTTATTCAGAACCAAACGAAGAACGTCGCTGCGTGTAGCTTTTGCGACAATTTATACACACGTTATATATATATATATATATATATATATATATATATATATATATATATATATATATATGGCGACTATGCAACAGAAAGCGTTTTGTGTTCCTGCGTATGCGAGGGGTTTATCGGTGGTTAGTGTGCAACGTGCATTTAGAAGAAAGTACGAAACAGAACCGCCTGGTCATTAGAGAATTCTGCGATGGTACAGACAATTCAAGAACATAGGTTCCATTAATAAATGCAAAAGCACTGGAAGACCGCGCGTTTCAAACGACACAGTGGAAGCTGTTCGGCAAAGTTTTTTGCGTACTCCACAACAGTCTTCCCGCAAAGTAAGTCGTGAACTTGATATTCCGCATCAAACTGTATGGAAGATTTTGCGACAGCCGTACCGTATACAGATTGTGTAAAGTTTACGGCCCGACAACCTTGTAAAACGAATGGACTTTTGTATTGCAATACTGGAATTGATAGAGGACAACGATCTTGATAATCGTTTGATGTTTAGTGACGAGGTATCTTCCATATTAACGGAAAGGTGAATAGACACAATACGCGGATATGTGGCCTAAAAAATCCACATACGATTTTGGAACATGAAAGCGGTTCCCAAAAACTAAACGTGTTCTGTGCGGTTTCCAAAATGAAAGTGTACGGGCCCTTTTTCTTTAATGAAAACAATGCGAGGGGTATAACATACTTAGATCTGTTGCAGTTGTGGTTGTTTCGACAATTAACAGAGGATTTCAACAACTTAATTTTCCAACAAAATGGGGTGCCACCTCAATGTCACGGCGAAGTACGTCGTTATCTAAACGACACGCTTCCTCACCGTTAGATTTGTCGTAATGGCATAGAGGACTCAGTATTGTTCGGCTGACCTCCCAGGGCATCCAATCTTACGGTGTGTGATTTTTATCTTTGGGGCTATATTAAAGATGTGATTTACATGACACCAATGCCTGCAACACTGGGTGAGCTTCGCAAACGTATTACTGCAGCTGTGAGGAGCATCAATAGGGAGACACTGCAGCGTGTGTGGACCGAACTTTCCTACCGATTAGATGTGTGTCGTGTGACACGTGGTGCACACATAGAACACTTACAATGGCATTGAATAAAAGCTTGGACATTTTTTCTTTCTTTTTATGTGTTACTTGATATTATATTTCTAATACTTTCTAAAACATAGCTTTTTAAAACCCGTATGCACCCTGTATGTATAATACACATATAATCAATAATTAATCTCAGGGTTAATATAAATTCTTTTAAAAATCTCGCTGAATATTTTACTGCATATCCTTTGCAGTATATTATTAACTATAGTATTTCTCTACTTTTATTAAAATATAATAATCTATTATAAAAATTAGGTCCCGAACTTTCATTCTAATTCACAACTTCTTTTGCTGCATAATAAAACAGTTTGCATTTAAATCATATATTATTTATATTTTATCACTGATTATTATTAGATAAATCAAATCAATAAGAAGTTATTGGAACAACATTTACGTGGTCATGAGTTCGAATCGTAATTTAAACTTTAACGAATTTTGGCTAGTAATTTATCGGCAGCGGACGAAAAAAATATATCAAAGTATAAGTAACTATTACTATTCCGTAAGATTGTTGTAATTTCCAATCAGATACTACATTTTTATTTTAACCAATATTAATAAAAATATATAATAATTTCTATGTGCTTCCATAGTGATCTAACTTAACTGGAACAAACTGCATATGATATACTGTATTTCTACTGATATGCGCGAATCAAATTACGTTAATCGCAATGCATACAATATAGAATCATACGAAACGCGAGAAATTGAAAAATTTTACACCGCATAGCTCATGTACCGTAGTCCCAGAGGCAATTAGTGAAGAAAAAGGCAAAACATTAGTACTCGATCTCACTCATACTTTCGCAAGATTTTCTCTGTTTAATATATATTTTCAATTATTACATCCTTATGATAAACAGTTCTTAGTGTATCTTTAGAAAAATAATTTAAAAACCACGTTTTTTATATATCAAGACAAAAACGAAAAGATGTTGAATGGAGAGAAATTTCTGGTGTAGTTTTGGTTTTTCAATTGAGTGAAAAACTAGCATATTTTTAAATTTGAGTATCCTTATTTTTGCCAATTTACATTATGTATAATTATTTTTAGCACCAAAAGGTCCGTTACTTGTTAAAAATTTCAAATTATTATCACACCGAACAGGATTTGTATTATTCATATCTGCAATACTGATGTAAAAAAGGAACTACATATTAAAACTAATAGAATACGTATATACAAGCCCCTTAATATATTGCATATTAAACCCATATTGATCGATCTGTACGGGGCGAAATCAGTATGAATAAGTGGTTCTATGAAGTCATATATAAGATTCGCACAACCAAACAGGCATTTACTATTATACGTATTTCGAAATTCTAAAGGCAGCAAACCTTCTCTGTAACAAATTTGTAATCAACATTTTGCATTAAATCAATGAGTAATGGTCTCAACAAATAATCCAAGAACATCGATCATGTTAGCATTTGATCTAACTGACTAACGACTTGTTAAAAGAAATAAACTTAGAAGTCCAGGCGAGAAATTTAGTAGTTTAATAAATGATGAAGATAATGGATAAAGTTATAACGATAAATCTTTGCAATAGACATATATACCTAAATCGATACCTGTTTCTTATTGTAGAAGTTCAAATTATTAACTCTCTCATAAAGCAAGTATAAGAAACTGCTAATGATGCATATATACTAAAATCTCTTGGCAATTAAGAAGTAAAAGTGCAACCTAAAGACGAGTAATTCCAAAATTATTTACGTATGAAAAAGACATCCTTCTATACATACAAATCAAAACAAGGAAAATGCATTAGCGCAACCCACAGAGTTACCGAAATTAAACTAAATATCGAGCTGTTGGACAAAGTTAAAAATTTGTGAAATGTTAAACAAAGCAAAATTATAGCATTGCCAATGTTACTTTACAGAGCAACAAACAAATACATAAAACTAAACGTTTCTTGAATACCAGTATAGTAATAGAACCAACCTGCACAAAGAAAGAAATTCTGCAGTATTCTAGATGTCAGATGTTTGAAGCGATGAAAACTTTTGCCAACAAAACCCAAATGCGTAAAATATTTAATCTTATCTACTTTTTTTACTTTGTACTATTAGTACTAACTAAAATACATTAACTACGGTAAAAAATATGCCTTCAATTGCATATTAATAAAAATGTAAATATCCAACAAAATTTAAACCTGGAATCTCTTATGCCCAACAAAAAGAAAAAACGAGCAAGATCCTCAAAATAACAAAGACTTAATAAAGCAGCTAAGTGTTTGAACAATTATTCAACTGTAGAGGACTAACATTGCTGAATTAAAAATGCGGAGGAATAAGGTTTATTATGGTCAGCGCGCGCCGTACTTTTGGCCGCCTGTGCATGCACACTGTAAATATGCTTTCTACATATTACGACGCTAATTTATCCGAATTTTTTATAGAAAAAAAGCCATGCACGTGGGTTCGAATCCCACTGAAGAGCAAATTTTTTTCTATAAAAAATTCGAATAAATTAGCGTAGTAATATGTAGAAAACATATTTACATTTACATTACTTCGCGAAAAATGCAACAAATTTGCACATAGCTCACTACGGGCAAGATATATATCATCTGTTTCCTTAATGTAACTCAAGGCATCCCCAGAAATATTCGGACGAACTGTCTTTAGTAGCTTAGTGGTCTAAAGCGATGGTCCGGCAAGCCAAGCACGTGGGTTAGAATCCCACTTAAGGGCGATTTTTTTTTATAAACATAATCGAATAAATTAACGTCGTAATATGTAGAAAGCATATTTATATTTACGAAAAATGCAACAAATTTGCACATAGCTTACTACGGGCAAGATATATATCATATGTTTCCTTAATGTAACTCAATACATCCCCAGAAATATTCGAACTCACTGCCTTTAATAGGTTAGTGGTCTAGAGCGATGGTCCGGCAAGCCGTGCACGTGGCTTCGAATCCCACTTAAGGGCGATTTTTTTTCTATAAAAAATTCGAATAAATTAACGTCGTAATATGTAGAAAGCAGATTTACATTTACATTACTTCGCGAAAAATGGAACAAATAAAAATGTATTTCATATTTTATAGATCACCACCCGTTTGTTTTCCAATTATATAAAAAAAATTAAAATCTCTTTAAAAATACAAATTTTTAATAGTACGCCCTTAGGCGAAGAGTAATCGGCCTCCCGTGTCCGATCCATAATTATTATCTTTGTATATTCGTGTGCATATATTATTTTATGCTAGCATTGCAATAATACAGATATTATTTATTGATAAATTTACGAATTTTCGAACATTCAATATAGAATGAAGTTACACAAGTTACTAAATGTGCATTTTTGAGTATATTCTCTATTGTATACAATACGAAATATTATGCATAAAAAAAGGAAAATTTACCCTGTTGTGTTTTCATGACACGGTCACAAATTTTAGTAATTGTTACGCTAGTAAAACAAACCGTAATATAATAACATTTTCAACACTAACAAGTTTAGAGCCTGATACACATGCTTGCTGATGAATCTTGAAATTCTAAACACTTGCAAAATATATTGGGGTAAACCAAACAGTGTTTTATTTTCTTAACGCAATCATAAATTTTCCAGTCACCGATAAGTGATGAAAGGTCCCGTAATACAAATAACGCTTTAAACACTAACAAGTTTAATGCTTGATGCCCTTTAAATTCTATACACACCAAAAAAATATAACGATTAGGAGTAGTGTGTTGTCTAGGGTATGGTTGCTTAAAGTAAACATAACCGGTCACCCACTTGAATTCTTTCTTTCGATTGACCATGTGTTTTTTAAATTACACGTTAGTATTATCTTAACTTGTTAATTAAGGATCATTGTCTCAATGTCGAATAATTTTCGCCGCCTTTTGATTTGGTCACCTGTGTGTCTTGCACACTTGCATACGATTACGGCGCGGGGCTGATTATGGCGCCTGTGAAACAAATAATCACGCAAACGAAAACCATAATGAACCTCATAACCCCACCTCTGAGTAAAATTTCATCGTGTTTCAGCTTCTAAAAACCATGATACCAACCAATGGCTTAGAATTATATACAGAATAATAGAAATTTAGTTGAATTTTTTTGTACGAATAAAACATTTAGCTATCTGATGCTGACGGTGATATAAATTATTTTAGGATACCAATGCAATAAGTGACATATATCTAAAAAAATTATAAAACAGTATTTTTGTGTGTTCACCTTAAAGAATCGTCGCAACAAATTATAGCTGCTTCGTATAATTGACAGAAAAGAGTTTTGGCAATATCTGAAACTAACGCCTACTTCGAGGGCTTCGAAGAATCTTACTATATGGAGAGTATACGAAGCTTGATTACCGCTGGATTGAGTGTGTTGGTAAAACTAAACAAAAAGCATTATCAAGCTGTGATTTTTTTATAATTTTAAACATGGTTTAAGCCGTAAGGAATATTTTGAGGAAATCAAATGAGTATTTTGTGACAAGTCATGTTCCATAGCTACCTTAAAGCGGCGGTACAATGAATTTCAACGTGGTAGACTTTCCTTAACGGCAAGTTTCCGGTTCCTAAGCCAAAAAGAGTTGCTGCCGAAAATAGTATTGATCTTGTTCAGGACATACTTGAAGAGGGCTGCCATGTTACTCTAAGGAGTATTCAAGTAATTTTAAGGATTGGTGTGCAGACAATTAACACCATCCCATACTTATCTTTTGAAGGTACGTAGGTAAGCTTTGTTCGCGTAGGATTCTCCACAATTTGATTCTATTTAAAAAAGAAAACTGTATGAGTTGCTGTAAATTTATACTAGATCGCTTTACCAGTGGATCATATCATCTAGTATGTAACATTGTTACAGGTGATTAAACTTGAGTAAACTACGATTCTAAAAAAAAACAGCAACAATCAGCAATATATATGTTTGAAAATGAGTCGACGCCAACAACCTTCCGGAGTACCATCATATTATTAATGTAGAATGATATATGTACTACGTTTTGGTTGCTTCAAGTCCCAAAAGTGTCAGCAACCACGCGAAAGGATCACATTACACTCGGGCTGGCATGATTGAGTGTTTAAATATTCTAAACATTTAAATAATAGGCCGTTCGCCATATACAGTGTTGACTTGACATTTAATGATTTCTTTTTTGTTTTCAAGTGTAAAGATTAAGTTACAGTATTAAAAACGAAATAAACAACCTAACGCAATAAAAATTAGAGCAAATGTTTAAATATTTGTGGATTATAGATAAACGTGTTTTGTCAAAAAATAATTACTTTTCTATGCTCAACCAGAAAGAGAACAGCTAGTGTACGTAAAACTGTGTTTCCTTGATCTGGTCGAGAACACCCTTAATTCTTAATTTTACTCTTGTTGTAACCAGTAGAATGGAAACTTATGTATCTAAACATTCTTGAGACATATTTGTTATATTAAAAAAATATTTATTTACAAATAACGACAAATTTATGCACGCATTATTACTTTTAAATATCATCCATAATTGAAGAATTAACCATTCTAGTAATTGTTGCACCAATCAAGTAATTAAATACACACTCACATTTCATTTATTACATGAATATAATTTATTTTTAATTAACAAATAATATAATAAGCCAGGTGTATATATTACAATTCTAGTACGCTCTAAATGATTAATAAAAGGTATAAACAGAACTGAGGTTATATAGAAATAAATTTTTATTTTTTTTTGCATTGGTCTATGTATTTTAAAATAATGACGTAGTATGGGCACATATTGGTTCTGTACAATGTAATTGATTTCTCAGTATTTATAATTGATAAATTGTTATACACCTGATGTTTAAAATAAAATACATATTTATTGTTACAACTCGTTCAAACCTGTAGTTAGACTGATCGAAGTAATGAGGCTGGAACACAATGATTAAACTCAGCAAAAATGATACCTTTTAGATTCTCTATTTGCTTTTGTTAATAGATTTGTTAAAAACAATTTTTCTACTACATATATGGCGTATATATTTCTTTATTGTTTTTTATTACATTTTATGTAAATAAATGTCAAATTACATTTTGCTTTTATGTTTTGTCTTCATATAAGCTTTTAAATAAATGTGTTTTGATATAACACAATTCCGTTTCAACGAATTTTTCTTTTCGGAACCAATTAAATCGAACGTCGACTGTATTTGAATTTCAAACTTGGAAAATGTTTTCATTTAGAATAATTTTTCCTTTTAAGATTTAATATGCATATGTGCTCATCATTAAAGAATTATAGATTTATTTCAGAATTTTATCGTCTATTAACTTCTATATTGTTTACGATTGTTTAATTCATCTTGATTTCTGTTCAACTTTCATAAATATTTCTCGCTTAAGCAGATAACATACATATATAAAAATGGCCAAGATATATTATCTTTAAGTAAGTTATACACTACTTTCTCTGTAATAAGAGTGCCTATTTTCAATGATAAATGTGTATGCAGTTATAAATATCTTCATATAACTCATATGTTATGGAAAATAGACAAAGTACCATGCAATATTTAATAAAATTTAAATATAGCCTTAATTTAAGAGTTAATTTGTTTCATACCACTTACTATATGATCAAGTCAATTATTACATCAAAAATTTCTCTTTTTTAAGTTTATTAAAGAAGTATAAATGTTGTGAATATGTTATAGAAGTAAGCATGTAATTAGCAATAATTTTTACAAATGTCACTATTATTATAAAAAATCGTTTCGAATGTTTGCAACGTATATATAATATATATAGATTTAGTTAATCGGCGATTTAAGGTTTTCTTTACTTTAATATGTATATACTTAAAATAATTCAAATCTTACATGTTTCGGCAATTAAAATTATCTGAAAAGGGCAGTAATTTCCGAAATATGTAAGATTTTAATTATTTTAAATAAATATGTATAGCAAACGCCAATTAAGTTGGCGCGAGGAGGGGGTGCGCAGAAGCCGTTTGTAAAAACGTCCACCCCCACTACTCAAGTAATTGTCAGAATACATTTGTCATTGACGTTTGACAGAACATATTTTGTAATGTCTTTGCTAGGGGATCATACACGCTCAGAGGTTAGAATTATCTGACATTTGATGTAAAACCAAATACAAATCTCCCCACTACTTCTAATCCTGCGCGAACTTACCCCTTCTCGCGCCAACTTAATTGGTGTTTGCTATACATATTAAAATAAAGCAAACCTGAAATCGCCGATTAACTAAATACTATATATACTATATACATACATATATTGGTAAAATTCTTTAAGTGTACAATGTTGGATCAAATTTACTCTAATATGTATATAATTTCACTGTTAATAAAAACAGAATTTGGGTCAATTTTTCAAATGAAACGATTTATTGCTACATAACGTTTTGAAACTATATTTGTTTCTTCATCAGACCTGATAAATTAATAACAAATTAGCCATACACAATACAATATGCAAATGTACTTACACTAGCAATTAAATTCCTAAGCGATTTGATAATAGAAAGAAGGAACATATGACAAAAACTTACTGTGGAGAGTATAAAACATTGGTTATTAATTTTGCAGGTCTAACGAAGAAACAAATATAGTTTTGAAACGTTACGTAGCAATAAATCGTTTTATTTAATTATTATTAATTTATTTAAATTCTGTTTTTATTTACACTGAAACTATATATATATATATATATATATATATATATATATATATATATATATATATACGTATATATAGATAATTATTTCTTGACCTTTGTGTTATAGTAGGTTAAATTAGTCGGTGATTCAAGGTCTGCTTTACTTTGATATGTATATATTTAAAACAATCTTACATGTTTCGACACGTAGTGTCTTTATCAAAGAAATTAAAAATATAAACGACAGTATATCAATGTCAAACTTATATATCTGTAGTTGCCATGGATAAAATATTCAAAGATATATTCAAGTTTAATAATAAGTCATGCCTCAGAACTTTCGACAGCAAGACATCAATTACGGGGGATTGGCAAGCCATGAGTTATTATTATGTCTGCGCCCGTGATTGGCGTCTGTGTAAGTAAACCAGACCTTAAATCGCCGACTAATTTAATCTACTATATATATATATATATATATATATATATATATAAATATAATAACTTCGTGACCTTGATATGATATGGTAAACCTAATCAGTAGGCGATTAAAGGTCTGTATATTACTTCAAAATATATGTATTTAAAAAACTCTACATGTTTCGGCAGTTCGCCTTTATCAAGAGAATACAAAATATAAATAACAGGGTATAAATGTCAAGTAATTAAGTTGCTATGGTTTAAATTATTCAAATATACATTCTAGTAATAATAATAAATCATGCCTTAGTATTCCAAAAAATAGATAGCAAGGTGTGAACATATGTGTTGTTTGCTGCTAGCAATTTGTGTCTCCTTCTGGGTATGAACTTGTGTATTGGTTGCTACTGGCGCTTGCGTCTCTCTATGAGTGTGTGGTTTTGTGTGAGAGCGTAAGTGTAGGGTTTTGTATGTCGGTGCGTTCGTGCGTGTGTTTAGTGACCGGTCGCGTGAATTTAGAGAGGTCGGATAACCAGCCGTTGCGTAGGGCCGCCAACCCTTTCCCGGCAACTTCTTTACAATTCCGTGCAGTACTTCGACGGCCTGACCCCCGCCCCAACGAGGCAAGGCGCAGACAGGCGAAGCGCACCCTGTACGGGGTTGCTCATCGCTAACCAAGGGAACACTCTTAGTGGCTACCTCGGTCGACGATGGTCACACTTGTGCCATCTTAACGTTTTCCGCCGAAGCGGGGGCATAGCACACACGTCGAACGTGTGTGTGCTATTAACGGCAGCCTAGCCAGGTTGCTGCCCAGGACCGGTCCTAGTGGTGTGTGCATTGCGCGGCGCAATAAATGGCACCTGGCAGGTGCCATTCCGCCTTTCCAGCAAAAGTGAGGAACCATGCTACGCGGCGCTAACTCGGCGCCGCGCAATGCACACACCACTAGGACCGGTCCTGGGCGGCAACCTGGCTAGGCTGCCGTTAACAGCACACACACGTTCGACGTGTGTGCTATGCCCCCGCTTCGGCGGAAAACGTTAAGATGGCACAAGTGTGACCATCGTCGACCGAGGTAGCCACTAAGAGTGTTCCCTTGGTTAGCGATGAGCAACCCCGTACAGGGTGCGCTTCGCTGGTCTGCGCCTTGCCTCGTTGGGGCGGGGGTCAGGCCGTCGAAGTACTGCACGGAATTGTAAAGAGGTTGCCGGGAAAGGGTTGGCGGCCCTACGCAACGGCTGGTTATCCGACCTCTCTAAATTCACGCGACCGGTCACTAAACACACGCACGAACGCACCGACATACAAAACCCTACACTTACGCTCTCACACAAAACCACACACCCATAGAGAGACGCAAGCTGCCAGTAGCAACCAACACACAAGTTCATACCCAGAAAGAGACACAAATTGCTAGCAGCGAACAACACATATGTTCACACCTTGCTATCTATTTTTTGGAATACTAAGGCATGATTTATTATTATTACTAGAATGTATATTTGAATAATTTAAACCATAGCAACTTAATTACTTGACATTTATATCCTGTCATTTATATTTTGTATTCTCTTGATAAAGGCGAACTGCCGAAACATGTAGAGTTTTTTAAATACATATATTTTGAAGTAATATACAGACCTTTAATCGCCTACTGATTAGGTTTACTATATATATATATATATATATATATATATATATATATATATATGTATTTATATAATTATTTCGTGACCTTGGTATGATATGGTAAATTCAATCAATTGGCGATTTAAGGTCTGGCTTTACTTTAAAGTATATATATATTTAAAACAATCCTACATGTTTCGGCAATGATGCCTTTATCAAGGATATAAAATATAAATGATAGTAGACAAATGTCATATAATTGAGTTGCTATGGATAAAATTATTCAAAGATACATTCCAATTGAATAATAATAAATCATGCCTTAGTATTCCAAAAACAGATAGATATATATATATATATTTACATATATATATATTTAGATAATTTCTTAGCCGTTCATTTTGAATATATCATTTGATAAATTCTTGGAGTTTTCGGCCTTTATATTAAATATTTATAAATATTATCAAATTAATATGTAATTGTAAAGTAAGTGGGGATGTAAACATTGCTGTCTACAAATTACAACGCAAGCCATACGAAATTGAATTGAAAAATTTTGCCTACGTTTGGACTTGAACCCATGTCTACGGTTTGCCGAACCGTCGCTTTAACGAATTACGCCACGATAGACCCTGGTTCAAGCTAATTATAAACGCATTATAAAGTGATAATGTTAATGATTCAGTTGTTAGTTATTGAAAGTAGATGTCAGTTTTGAAAGTAGAAGTCAGTTTTGAAAGCAAACAATGTTAACAATGGCATTTTATAACGTTTTTATAAACATTGCAGTGTGTGTTTGCAATAGCGGTCTTTTTATATCCATATTTATATTTTATATTTGCTACTTCTCGTGACAAAAAGAAATTCACAATATGCATTTTTAAAATTTTCGATAATTTGCTTGATTTTAATTGAAGTTATTCACCTTAGCCTACAACAACGTAATAGTTCTTGTAATATCGAAAGCTGTTACGTATGTAAACATACTCTGTGGCGTATGTGTGTGTGTGTGTGTAACTTCAATAGAGGTATTTACGTTCTGAATGGTTTACATACATAGAGGTCACGCAATACAATTTCCAGGGGGTTTTTAATTTTGGAGTTCGTGTCGTAATTGACGCACAATATTTTGGATTTGTATTCTATATAATTACATCTACCCATTTTTCATAGGTTGTCCTTATATTTTAAGGACTCGATTACAAATTATCTTTATCGCTCGTTATATATATATATATATATATATATATATATATATATATATATATATATATATATATATATAGGGGAATATGCTTGAGATGGCATACCGCCCGAGATGGCATAGTGCATGTTTCTTTTATAAAAAGTTATATTTCGCGCTTAAAACGCAGTGTACGTTTACAGCAGTTGACAGCGAAGAAGCAGTTGCATCGGTGTGTATTTTAGTAGCGTATCTTAAGAACAACAGATTTTTTGTGAATAAATACGTGAGAAAGTTTATTAATAATTTATATTAGTTGTGTATTCGTTAATTTATTGCTGTAGATAATATTATAACTATTACATTTTATGGATTCCTCACCTATAAGTGTTTATGACGCCGCGCCGTAAGCTTTATTCATGGGGTAGAGTCAACAATAAAATTATTTTTATATGGCACACTATTCGGACGAGTTGGCATACACTGCTCCAGCCTTATACGGCATAGTATGCCGTCTCACCCAGAATATCTGCCATCCGCGTATCGCGTATATACGTAAAACCTATCATTTACATTTTATACTCGTAGGTAGGTATTTGCTCTAATTTATTTATTAATTGTTCTAGTTTAATAAAGATGCTGGGACACTACCAACGAAAGAATAACCGGAACGGCTGGAGTGAGGAGGCTATGAAGGCAGCTATAAAGGCAATTGAAAATAAACAAATGGGCTGGCTGCGTTATTCAAAAACTTTTAAGGAGCTTTTTGGAACACTAGGAAGGCGAGCTAATAAAGTGAGTGGTATCCGATTTTCCACTGGTTTTAAGAATTCTTTAAACTTTACTTATTAAATAGCAACTTATAATATTTAAGAAACTATAGTATGGGTCCTTATTCTTCAAAGACCCTTGAACACACATTATTATAGAATAGCTTTATTTTTTTTTTACGTTTTTTCCTTGAATGAATTTTAAAATATCTGATTAGTAAAATCAGTAATATGCTTGACATCCTCTCTAGTATTAAACAGACGACTTATTGGTGTAGTGCTAATAGTACGCTTGAAAGATTTATTCGATATTAACTGAAAAATAATAATAAAAATTCATGCCAAGTATCCCTTAAAAGCCTGACGCCAATTACAGAGATTTGCAGGACACGATGTAATATTACGATTGCACGCACGGCATTTACCTTAAACGAGAAGGAAAATCACGAAAACGTTCTGGGGGAGCCAGTCCTAAACACAATCTGAGCACCCCTGGAACAAAAAGCTACTGGCTTACCACTGCGTTATTGACCGGCTGAAGGAATGCATACGCTAGACGTCCCACAAAGTAGTATTTTCGTAAAATATTCTTATCTAATACGCTGATTTCCTATGAAAAGAATATGATGCCAAAACTTTACAATTATATGTATATATATTTCTGTAAGTATCTTGTCACTATTGTTATCTATAACTTATTTTTTTCATATTGTTTGTATGTTTCCGAATATAATAAATTAATTTCTTCAATAATATAATTGGAAAATACTTCACCATTAACATTAACTATTCTTAAGATGATTTTCTTATAAAGCTATGTATTTTTATAAATACGCACTATGGTATATGGCTATATAAATGTATAGAACAAAAACAGGTCGTGATGGATGAGTAAAAAATACATATTATCTGCAATACGAAGATGATTATAATAATAATAATTAATGGCTTAGCATCCATCAATAATAATTATGCTCCTACCCGCTCGGCATTCACCTTAAACGATGAGGACAGTAAGCCCCGAACTCGATGCTAGGAGTTCCAAAACGATGAGATACTGCTACACGATATAGACTTAAAGCGAAATAAAACTTTATTTCAGCGAAAATTTGTTATTTCTTATTTCAAACCACACTAAATATTTATATTTTTCAAATATCCTTAGATATGTACCTTTTCATAGTTTCTGTCCTCATATATTTCTACGGTGCCTTATAGTTTGGTAGAATTATATCACGATACATCATGCTATGAAATTCACTAAAATAAGAAAATTAAAAAGAAATCGACCGAAGTTGTGTATTTTAAATGCACCTCGTATATCGTATCTCAATGTAATGTTAAAATTTTAGATGTATAATTCCATGAATTAATGTGTAAATAAGCGACGTTATGTCAATAAATTTTAGGTTAGTTTGATTTTTAAATGCTTAATATCTAAGGAAAGTGAGAAAACATGCGTTTCCTGCCAGCAATATTAAAAAGGATACGAAATAGTCTTTTCTTTGTATATTAACAAAGTTAGTAGCCACATGTAGCTTCAATTCATTCTATTGTTATAAACATAACCTTGCCAAAACAGATGCGTAAACATGACACGTTTAGGGCAATTTTAAACAAGTTAATTGATCATATAAGCCATGCAAAAGGGAAACCAGGACCAGAAAAACCTAAAAGAAACACAATAATATCAGTAACAAGAAGTCAACAAACATTGAAAAATACAAACAAAATAATTAATACGATAATATTATGATGTAAACAAACAATACGTCAAAATAAGAATACTCAGCGGAGACGCATGCTCAATGAAGACAACGCAGACATCCAAAGAGTCTACGAGCAGTAGAAAAGGACTGAACAAAACCACAAAATTAAGCCAGGAGGAAGAGAGAGGAAGAAGATGATCGAAAAATCGTTTCCGGATAAAATTTGCGGGTTAAAGCTAACAAATCAAACACGATTCGTAGAAAAAGAGACTAAAAATTCAATATTCAATAAGAAAACTTTCAAATATGGAAATTACAGCGAAAAGGAAAAACACATAAACTCGGAGACAATGTATAGAAATGAAGAAAATTAAAACACCCATGGTGGATGGAAATACACAGGGGTGAAAACGTTAAATAAGCATGAAAATTAGTTGAAACAAAATTAAATGGTTTGGAGTAGGGAAGAAATTCGTAGAAAGAAAGAATGCGTACTATATAAGGAAAAATCGCCGAGGAAGATTCATTCACAAGGATATTTTCTAGATTCACGAACATATTTTCAACGTTCACGCAGATATATTTATTGCATTAGATTTCTTAAGTCACAGTAACATTCTAATTTTAAAATAATTAATAAATTTTGAAGTTGTAGCCTGTCAGCGATTTGTCTAAATAATTTAAAGAAAGAAAAGTTCATTTAATTTCCGCACCAGTTTAGGATAAACAATGTACCAAGAGGAGTTTGAAAGATTACATGCGAAACTCGAATCCGAGTAAGTAAAATTTTATACAAGATAAAATTTGGAGTATATATAGTTAACGAAATTTAGTAAAAGTATATGTGGATTGTTATTTTAACTTATTAAGTAATTATAAATACACAATTAAAGTGTATGTTAGGCCAGATACCTGGGTCGGATGAAGAAGACGTAGGATTCCTTGAATATTCTCAAAATATCTGTACCATTGAGATTTTTAAGGTTTCAAAACATTCAAAGATAGGCGTGGAAAGGAAGAAATGCTTATGCAGTGTGCAGACAAGGGTCCTGTTCTGTAGGGATACATCTCCCACTTAAATAGGCGCTGAATAGCACACTCACTTTGTAAGAATTTATCAGTAGAGACCAGAGATTCACATTTCTAAGAGTCTGATCCCAACATTAGGAGGGCAAATACCCCCCTTTTGTGAGAAAAATCCTCAAAAGCCTTTGCTTAAGAGATTCATTTGAATCTCCAAAATTATCTGTGTAGAATTCATAAGAGAATATTTATATATAAAAGTTTCATTGCTAGATTAAAATGAAATATCTTAAGACAATAACAATGAGATGTAAAGATAACGAGCGATCATTAAAATTTTCACTCGTAGCTGGCCGTGTATATAAAAATTATGTCGTAGCTTTAGTCATTAAGATGTTATTTCAAACATCTGTCAGTGTCAAATATATATTTTAAAGTTTCATCAAAAGAAAAAGTAGTGGCTTTAATGATATGCATAAAGCGTTTATGGTAGAATGTTACTTCCTGACATCTCAAAAAATTTATGGTATTTGGCAGCATTCAATAGAAAATTGCCTTGCGGAGTTTGAAGAGAGATATCCAAATACTGTTCTTAGCTATAAAACTTTCCGTGATACGCTAATGCATTGTGTAAATTTTTTTCGTCAAACAGGCAGTATTTTAAGGAAAAAAGGAAGCGGTCCTCCTCTCAAGAGAAGTCGCGGCGTAATTGAAAATGTCAGACAAATTATTAACGAATCTCCTCAAACATCTATTCGCAGAGTTTCGCAACAAGTAGGGCTTTCGTATGGAACATGTCAAAAAATTTTAAAAAAGGACTTGCACATCCATATAAATTAACTTCTGTACAAAATCTATTATCTACGGATTATGAAAAAAGAACACAATTTTGCCAATGGTTTATTCAAACAATGACAGACAATATTTTAAATCATACTTTTTTCACCGATGAAGCTTGGTTTTATTTGAAAGGTTATGTTAATTCGCAAAATATGCGTATGTGGTCCAGTGAAAATCCTCATTTCTACAGAGAAGTTCCTCTACATCCAGAAAAAATAGGCGTATGGGTAGGTATGAGTCGTCACTGATTAATAGGACCAATATTCTTTGAGGGCACGATAACAGCGGAGAAATATCGTAACGAAATTCTCAGTGTTTTTACTAATCAATTGACTAATGATGAACTCCAGGTCGGATATTTTCAACAGGATGGGGCTACATCTCACGTTACACTTGAAAATATTCAGTTTTTGCAACAATTTGATGGCGATAGGATAATAAGTAGAAATACAGCGATTCCATATTCACCACGATCCTGTGATTTAACAGTCATGGATTTTTTTGTGTGGCCATATATAAAGAATATTATTTTTGAAACATCAATTAATAATCTACAAGAGTTAAGACTTAAAATCATAGAAAAATGTGAACACATCAATAACACCGCAAATACTGATCAATGTTTTCAATGCTCTACGAAATAGAGTGCGATTATGCTTGGTGGAGAATGGTCAACATTTTACACATTTTTTTATAATATTCTATTACTTTGTATAAAAATTATAAATATATTTAATATAAAAGTCAGCATTTCAAATTATTTTTTAACAATCATGACTAAAGACGGCAGACTATGTGCCCGGTGCATGGTGACAAGAATCATTTCACCATGTGCACTAAATATTATTTTTCATACCTCTCGCTTTGTTTACATATCGGAACAAAAAACAAATATTTAGTAGTTCCCTAAATATTTCCATACATGCATTTATCAAAGAGATAAAAGAATTTGAACATATATTATTATTATTTTTCATTCCTCTAGCTTTGTTTACATATCGGAGCCGAAAAACATATACAAGGTGGCGCAAAATTAATCATCCAATTTTGTTTTTGAATAACTTTTTTAGTAAATTAAAAAAAAATTTTTTGAGTGGTGAAAATCTTTATTTGGACCTTTACAATTTTTTCTGTTAATTGGAAAATATGATATCCGTCAAGTGGCTGCCGCCAGTATTGATACACATTTGTGCCCGTTTTATCGCATCTTCCATAACTTTCCGCACGATTTCTGGTGATAACTGTTCGCATTCCTGTCGAATATTCTCCTTAAGGGTTGCGATTGTCTGAGGCTTGTTGGCATAAACCCGCGACTTCAAGAAGCCCCAAAGAAAGAAGTCTGGGATGGTTAAATCGGGCGATCTTGGTGGCCATGCCAAATCGCCAAAATGGGACATTACGCGACCAGGAAATGCTTCCTTCACAATATCCATTGTGGCTCCTGCTGTGTGTGCGCTTGCACCGTCTTGTTGAAACCACATGTTCACCAAGCCCCACTTATTCAATTCTGGCAGTAAGAAGTCGTTTATCATGGCCCTGTAGCGTTCGCCATTAACAGTAACCGTATTGCCGATGGCGTCCTCAAAAAAATACGGTCCAATCACTCCTCCCGCGTGAACACCGCACCACACAGTAGCCTTGAGTGGATGTAACGGCTTTTCGTGCATCACACGCGGATTTTCAGTACCCCAGACACGAAGATTTTGCTTATTGACGTAACCGCTTAAATGAAAATGCGCCTCGTCGCTCATGATGATTTTCGACTGAAAATCGTTCACTTCGTTGTTGAGATTGAGGATGGCTCTACAGTAATTCACACGCGACTGAAGGTCAGCAGACATTAACTGATGCACTGTTTGCACTTTGTCTGGGAACATGTGTAAGTCTTTCACTAAAATTCGCTGTAGGGTCCGTCTGCTGACGCCCAATTGCGTGGCACGTCGTCTGGTTGATGTTTCTTCGTTCTCAGCAACATCAGCAGCCACAGCCGCGATATTCTAGACAGAACGACCAGTCCGGTGGCGGCCACGCCCTGGAAGATCTCTTGTGTTTCCAGTCTGTTCAAGTCGAGCAGCTAAGCAGCGTAATGTTTGGCGCAACACGATTAGGAAATCGACGACGAAATTCACGCTGCGCTAACACCACCGACCGATTATTGGTAAAAAAAAATCGCCACAATTATTCCACGCTCTTGCGGAGTATAGCGCTCCATTGTTTGTCTGTTTGTATTCTGCAGCTGACTAGTTCACAAATGTCAAATATGATTGACGTACGACGCCATTTGCAAAAGTTATAACATCTTCCGACAGGGTGATTAATTTTGCGCCACCCAGTATTTAGTAGTTTCCTAAATATTTCCATACATGCATTTATCAAAGCGATAACAGAATTTGAACATATATTTTACAGTTCTAAATAAAAATTAAAAAAAAAAACATTATTTTGTATTTCTAACAATGAACGAAACATTTATTCTAAAGATAAAGTGGTATTATTGGCAATAACAGATGCACCTTCAAAACATATTTATATTATAGTATCCAAAATAATATTTAGTACACATGATGAAATGATTCTTGTCACCCGGGCACATAGTCTGCCGTCTTTAATCATGACATCATGACGTTTGAAATTATAATGACAGATCTCCTCTAATAACTTAAGTTAGGACATACTTTTTGTGTACATGGCTTACTTGAGCGAAAATTTTAATGATCACTCGTTACTAATAGGCATTAAAATATTTTTAAACAAATACTGCTCGTTGTGTTATTTCTTTGTATTTACTTTGGACACTAGGCTTAGTTGTGCAGAACCAAAAATTACCCTGAATTATACATAATATACAGAGTCTCAACAAAATTATGCCTGTGTAACTATATACACAATCATCCCGTTAATTAAATTCATTTTTAAGAACAAATTTCACAGCAATATGATTCATTAAAATTTTAATGCAATAAAGTAAACTTCGCATACATGTTCCGTTGTTTGCAAAATTTGTACATACAATATTTATTACAAGCAACAAGGCCTTGTACCGTAATTTACAGAATTTCTGCTAGCTAAATTGGTCTGACAAACATTTAGAAATATTATATCCAATTGTTGAGCTGGCTGATATCGCAGAGATAAATTACTAGACTTATCATGCCGGTGGTCCCGAGATCGAGAACGAGGCTTTAAGGTGAATGCTGACAGCTAAATATCTTAAGTCGCTCCACATGTGTGGGCGTAATAATAACTCATGGTCTACCAATGCCCCTCTAATTGGTATCAATTATTATTATATACGACTGAGCCTCAAATTTTTTTGAGAGCAGACCATGATCGAGAAAGACAGATATAGCAGTCATGTTAGAGTTAAACTTAATATATTTAGAAAAATTGATTGGGGACAGTCATTTAATAATCAAATTGACAAGTTGAGAAATATTTGTCATTTAGGTATTTGTGAAAATTTGTCAGTAAATATTGACTATTTCTCTCAGAAAATTTCAACCAATTATATTAATGCAAACTACAGAAATAACCTAGTAACGGACGAATATTACCGAGTATTTGATGCACTATGAAATTTCATGTGCATAAAGCGAATATTTCTTGACATTTTAAAAACATTCGGGTTTTTAATCATCAAAATGCATTTATTGATTTATATTACAACTAGTATTTGACTAGTATTTGAACAATAATAGTTATAGTTATTATTGAAAGTACAATTACTATATGAATTACTCGCTTCACTGGAAGCAGTGTTTGTTAAAATATCGTTAACATTTTCTTTTTTGGATTCTCCTCGTAGCTTTGCAATTATATTCCCGTGGTGACTTCCTGCGACTTTCAAATATGTCAAATGAGTTTATGGAAATATGGAGATATTAGTATGACCTGTTATTTTAATAATTTCATGTTCTCCTACACCACGTTTTGCAAGATTAGTTACAGCTGTTGATCGATTAGAATGGTTTGTTATTTTATTACGTTTTGAATTTATCCAAATCTCTTAAGCGGCAGTTGAAGTCCATTTGGAAATGATATTTCTTCCGATGGACGAATTCTTAAAAAAACCAATAGAGCCCTTTAGTTTCCACGCTGGATTCGGTGTTAAGAAAAACTGATTTGTATTCTTTTTTCGATAAGTTTATGGAACAATCCGAAAAGTTAATTTCTGCCTCAAGTATTAGATGATTGTATAAGAATTACCCAACTGGACATCGATCCGGATTGATTTTATCAACCATTTCTTTTCTGTTAGCGGCTTTCCCCCTCCTTGACAGGTTTTACTAAATACTGGTTTATAAACAATTCGTCCTGTATGCTTCCTGTAGTCCTGTTATCAGACACTTTGCTGCTTCACCACCACGCCAAGCTAGTTCCAATGCCACTATGTGATAAAATTTCCTTTGCAACTCTTAGAGAGCATCTTCGTCCTATAAAGTTGTGATTTGCTTCTGTTCGCCTTCGCTTAAAAGCGAAGTGAAGCACTGTTTTCTCTTTTCTCGTCAAAAGCTTGCTGTTTTCTTCGTTTTTCATTTAGAGCATTTCTTTTGTCTTTAAATACCACATTTTTAAATAGATCGAAAGTTGTTCTAAATTCCTTGTGAAATTTTTCCTGTAGAAGTTTGGCGTTCTGTTCAGCTGAGTCTTTACTACACCTTCTTTGTATTCGGACACGTGTTGCTTTTTCATATTAAAGGCAAATACTTTAAGGATTTCTGATACCTGGAGTATAGAAGCATCTCCATTAAGCAAGTAAGCCCTTTCCTTGCAGAATGCTTCAAACTGCTTCCACACACAAGTATTCGCTTTTATTGTATTTACAGGCATTAATGCACGAATTTATTCATCTATTTGACTCGAGTTTGATTAATCAAAACGAATAGAACACATTTTTAAAATTAAAATGTTTCCACAATTGTCATTAGCGCGCCTTGTCAATTAATTTTTTTTACGTTTGAGATGTCATATTTACAGTACTTTTACATTTTCTATTTTTTTATCGTAATTCAATCAGAAGTAATTATTTTTTGGTTTTTTATTATTTCGATTGTGAAATTTCTACCAACAAAATTTCGTGAAATTTTCTTCGAGAAATAGTCCTCGATATATCCCTTGAACATTTTTACTTGCAAAAATATTCGCATATTTGTCATGCACTCGGGATATAACTACTGAATATTCGTATTCCCCGTTTTATGCAGTTATTTAGGAAACCAGAAACTGTGGTACCTATTAATTATTATTATACAATTATTTAGACTTTATTTTTATTAGACTTTTTATTTAGACTTGATATGTATATTTTTAACGCTAAGAAATAAGTAATTAAACTTCTAGTTTCAAAAATTCTTTTATTGTAAATACACTACAATATTGTTTGGCCATACAATGGCTTCATCAGGTGGATGAAATACTGAATATGTACAATACAAGTTTGAATATTTATGTGAAAATTATTGAAATCTATATTAAATCTATGATTAATTTCTAAACAATGATTTGCGAAAGTTGAGTCTGTTTTCTTTTCTTTATGGCTTCTCTCGTATTCTTTCATCCTAATTTTGAATTTCCTCTCCGTTTCTCCTATGTATACCTTATTACAATCTTCGCATGTTAACTTATATACACCAGAGTTTGATTCTTTGTCTATTTTATCTTTGTTGTTTTTAATAATGTTCTGTATAGTATTGTCTGTTTGTCAAAATTAGGATGAAAGAACACGAGAGAAGCCATAAAGAAAAGAAAACAGATTCAACTTTCGCAAATCATTGTTTAGAAATTAATCATAGATTTAATATAGATTTCAAAATTTTACACACAAGAAAAAAAGTAAAAAGCAAAAGCAAAAAGTAAATTAATAGATACAATAGTTTAGGATTAGCCTTAAATGACCAACTAGATTTAAACAACTCCACTCTACTAAATTTAAGATTGTAAAAAAAAAAATTCCACCACCATTTCCCCAATAATTTTCACATAAATATTCAAACTTGTATTGTACATATTCAGTATTTCATCCACCTGATGAAGCCATTGTATGGCGAAACAATATTTTAGTGTATTTACAATAAAAGAATTTTTGAAACTAGAAGTTTAATTACTTATTTCTTAGCGTTATAATGAAGTTTCAACAAGTATCTTCTTCGTCAATTAACTATGTATATTTTTATATATTATATTGTATATTTATATGCATTTATATTTAAAAAGAAGAATAATATCAATTCCTTTAAAAATTTTATTGTTTCTTAAATACTACTTTAAAGTTTACTCATTTTGTCACGAATAGCACTTATTCATTAATATTAGAAACAGCTTTTTCTTCAAACATATATGATATAAAATAGAAATTTACCTTGTAATGTTGATAGAGTTCGGTTGTTCTTTTCTGGTTGTTCTGACTCAAATGTATACTTGGGTGGTTTAAAGTGAAAAAATGACGGTGAGTAACCTGATCCAGTATGACTTATGGAACTGAAATTTTCTTCTCTATCTTCAATATATAAACCATCTTTACCAACAGCGGCTAATTGGCGACCTTTTGGCATAAACATTACCACAAATATTATTCCAGCTGTAACTACTAGTCCAAAACCTAGGCAAGCGTCTTTATGTCTTTCGTTTACCATAAATCCACTTAAAGTCCAAACTAACCAAGCAGGAATGCAACAAAGTACAGACATTCCAATATACGTAGATTCTCTATAATTGCTGCGTATACTTCTTGATTTCATTGCTAAGCCACTTACAAAAACTATCAAAAAGATGACGTATATTAACGAGAGTAGCATATCTACATATGATGTTCTACACAATGGCAAAACTATTGATTTTGTAACATCATCTGCGGTGACCAACATTTGATGTTTTGGTGAAATCGATGGTATGTCGAAAGTAACTTGCTGTATGTCTGAAGGATTGGTTATTAACCACTGCACGCCTATGGCAATTTGAATAAGTATAGCGAATAGTAATAGAAGGCTCTGGTACGTTGCCGGAAGATATACGCCACTATTGAGACTTATAAGAAATACACATTTGACAAGTAGTGATGCAAAAACTATACTGTAGGCAGCTCCTATACCAAAACGTATTGCTCCACAAGTAAACGGTGTTGGAGATGCGGCCAAAATAACACTAATGCTAGAACACGCAAACAATCCCAATAGTAACATTTGTCCTAAAAATAAGTGTCTTCTGCTTGGGGTCGTTTTTGTTGCTTTTAGTAGCACGTATATTTCAAAACAAATAATGACCGTAATTAATATACCGGCTAAAGTTAATAAAGGGATTACCCAAACTTCATTTCTAAATAATCCTAAGTCTATTTTATTTTCACAACCTGTACACACTGTCCTTGTTATAAGTGTTTTTGTAGTCGTCGAGGATGATGTAGTTGTTGTAGTTGGCTTCTCGGGAACCAAGAAAAATTCTGTACTCAACTCTAAACGTCTTTCTAAAGCATAACTTCTATTGTATTGTGATAAGTTGAAATTATTTTTATAATAATCAGGAATACTTCTATTAAAATAACTACTTATATGTGCGATAAATTCTGCGCGTTTGTCGGAATTTATAGACTCCACCAGGTCGCTAAATTCCATGGTGTATTTCACTGCCAACGGGTCGTCGTACTTACATGTGCGATGTTTGCACACCTTACTACAACTCACGATAAACTAAATCGGGCTCGTGATTCGAAACAGACAAGAGCAACACTGACCTCTTTCTGCAGGGTCTAATATTCTTAGGCCTGGTTTTCCAACGCCTAGTAAAATCACGAAGAAAAAACAAGTAAAAAAATACGTTCGGCATGCCCATAAGTAGTTTCCTGTTAAATATTGTTATAGCGGTTACTCTAAGAGACAGATTAGATTTAAAATTGTGAATAGAATCAAATTTTAAATAACAAAAATTTTAAAGCAAGATAATTATAGGTTTCCGAAGTACACATATTTAATACATATACGAAAGTATACTTAATCGAAAGTGTATTTATGTGGTAACATTTAGAGCTCTATTGTAATAAGTATTAGTATGATTATAATAAGAGTTATTATAATCATGATCGTCATATTGAAGATTCTGAAAAAAGTATTAGAATAATAATTATTAAAATTTTATACCTTCGAAGGCAATATAAATATTTTACATGGAAAATAAAAAATGTTTATTTAATTTGATAATCGGAGATATTAGGAAGATATTTATTTATTATGAATATTCTTTCTTCCCACTATAACAACGCCTTTTCGTATACTCGGATTCGAGAATAATTTTATGAATAAATTGTATGAATCAGAGATCTTGGATTAGTTCAGATGTAAGACAATCTAGTGCCTTTCTAGATATTATGTACATACTACAAAAAAGATACCCACATCTCAAAGATGTTTACACACAGGCTAAACAACGACACATAACTCTGGTAAGGGACACTAGGTACCACTTCTAACCGGTGTTCATTTGAAAAGTCAATCTAGGTTACTTCGAAATTTTGATAGAATAAGACGCAAATATATTAGTATGTGTTTGTTGTTCCGTAAACGTAAATCCAAATGACATTTGATAATATCAATCACAAATATCAGTTAGTGCATAAACTAATCGTGAGTCGATTCTGGTTTAAATAAAGAAATTTTGAACGGAGGATTTTAAAGTGCATTGATTTTGAAGAACAACATTTTCAACATTTGTTATAGTTTTCAATAAATACCTATTATTTGTTATTTATTTGTATGTATGAAACTTTCAAAATATACGACTTCGTAGGTTAAGTAGTAAATTTTAATTTACGACATACTTCAAAATGTTCTCAGTAAATCACATGCTACTAGATTAACTTTTCAAATGAACACTTGTTATAATAATCACATTATGAATTCCGAAAATAAAACGACTGCTATTATGGGATGTTATTAAATGGTCAAGCAATAACATCAAATGCTCTAAAATCATTGCCTTAAATCACAATGGTACTTTGGTGGATGATCCCGCCGTCATTGCTAATGATTTTAATAACTTCTTCCAGGATGTTTCTGTTAAAATTACAGAAACCAACAAACTTTTATTTGTAAGTCAAGTCATACTCATAAAAAAATGTACTTGAAGCATTTTATCCCATAGCATGCAGGGTAGCTAAGATGTCGAAACCCCATACAATCGCCGAAAACCTCATATTACCTGCTGCAATTGATATGGCCAGTATTTTAATAGGCGTGGAGGAAGCAAAAAAAAAAATGAAAAGAATTTCGCTTTCTAACGACACAATATCAAGTATTCTCGCATTTAAACGACTTGAATGTGAATATACAACGACGTAAGAAAAACATTTTATTAACTGATACAAAAAAATTGTTCCCACTCACTTCGGATTACATTGAGAAAAATTTGAATAAACAAGACACTATTATGCACCACAGTTTGAATTGCATGAAGATGCATTTGCGTGAGCTAAAAACTCAGTTAACGGAGTATTTTCCGGAAGATAAAATAATTTCTCGAAGAGATGGGTACTGAATCAGTTTAGAAAAAATGTTGTTGGTGCTGCTAAGTAACCAGTCGAGATTCACGACCAACTCATCGATATGATTTCCGACAAAACGCTACAACTGCAATTTACATCTGAAGATTTAAATACGTTTGGGCTTGCTCGTCGAAATGAATATGGAAATTTAGTCATAGAAGCATTGAAAATATGAATCCCTTTCGCCACGTCTTATCTCTGTGAACAGGGTTTTTCGTCTATGGTCGCGCTAAAAACTAAATACAGGAATCCCCTCTTATCACTTGAAAACAATTTGCTTATGTATGCTTCTAACGTAGATCCACGTATGGAGAAACTTTTAAATGAAAAACAAATGCAACCATCACATTAATTTCTTTTCTTTACATGTGTACTTATTGTAAGTAAAATGTTTATAACAAATGATTTTTTTTCACATAAAACGATTTTTCATTATTGTTTGGGCAATTTCGCGACTTCCTCTTGATATCACCGCGACTCCCTTGGGGGTCCGGTTGAGAAACGATGGTGTATAAGGTATCCATTATCGCGGTTGGTGTTATTGGGATGCTTTTGAATTTTTATGAATTCACGTATTTTACGATTAAAGTAATACATTAATTTCTATTGTCGCAACAAATAAACTGGATATCGCATTTCCACAAATCGTCAAACAATCATGCTCTTGATAATTGAATACTTACAATCAATTATTAACTAGTCAAAATTAAGTCAACACTATATTATATATATAAATAATAGAACAACAACTACTCTTAACCAATTTAACCAATGCCACCAGTAAATATCTGAATAGTTGTAAATGCGAAATATAAAATATATAAAATTGACATTTTGGAATACTATATTCATGATCTCAAAAAATATTTACTAGTGACTAACACTTTGATTATATTACATTTGAGGCTCATTTTATCGAATATCAACTCTTTACACCAATAGGGGAATAGCAATTTATATACTAGGAAGTATCCAACACTACAAAAGAGAGAATTTTATTTAATCACACTTTCAAGCTACCAGTGTTACAGTTGAACATTTCCTGGGCTCAATGACCATGTATTAAATTTATTGTGCGCCAAAGCAGTAGTTTTTTTTTTCAAAGAGCTGTGTACTTTAGTTCCACAACCAAATAAATTAGATTACCTAAAAAACATTCCCTCGAAATGAAGTACTGTAAAGTTGATAGTGCTCTAAGATAGAACAAAGCGGAATTTAATTTTATAAAAACATGCTGAAGCTTGTTTTTTGGAAATTGAAAATATCGAAATATCACGAGTGACTCTGAATAATAGAATTTCATGAAATTTTTGCTAATCTACACATCGGCATAATGAAGCTTTTATATTGTCTCGTAAACTTTGTTCTTATATCGCGGACCAAAATATAGGGGTAAATGACGGGATATGCAAGAGGTACTCCATTTTTAATTACTTCATTATTTTGCTGTCTGTCGTTTTTACATTTACTTAATCATATGGCCAAATCATCGTTTAATATATGAGAGTGTACGATCCATTGTTACTCCCAGATATTTAGGGTAAGGATTAAAACGTAGAGCAAATTGTTATTGAAATACATTTGCGGCTCTAGACGTGCTTGTTTATTATTGAGGTCAAAACACGACACTTCTGTTTTATTCATATTCGGGATTAGTCTCCAGTCGGCGAAGTATTTTCTCAGCACCGATAGATTCCCTAAAAGTATATTACTAGTTCCCTCTATGGTTTTACTCCTGCATGCAAGCGCCAGGTCATCGGCATATCTAACCTTTTTTGACTTTGTGTGTGGCATGTCAGAAATAAAAAGATTAAACAGGACAAGTGCAAGTACCGATCCTTAAGGCAATCCATTATTAAGATGTCTCATTTTACTCTTGCTCATCCTGTTATTATTTGAAAGGGTCTGTCGCAAAGCATGTTGTTCAATAAAGATGCTACCCGGCTGCATGGTACGTTGAGAAATTTGTAGAGAATGCCTTCCCTCCAGACCGTATCATATGCCGCAGTCAGGTCAACATACACCACAGTTGTCTTCAGCCGTTTCTGAAACCCTGCCTTAATGTGCGTTGTTAAGCTGAGCACATGGTCAACACAACTGCGGTTGGGTCTGAAACCAACCTGTTCAACGGAAACATGCTTCAATATCAAAATGCTAAGTCGATTTAATAGCAATTTTTCCAGAAGCTTATAACATGATCTTAATAAAGCTATCGGACGACAGCTTTCAGGAAGTTTCTTGGGTTTATTCGATTTCAAGATTTCTTAAAAAAACATCTAGAAAACACAGCAGCTAAAATAAACACTAGAAATAGTATAATCCACAAGCTCTGTGGTACTGCTTAGGGTGCAAACGCATCCACCCTTAGAACGTCAGCTCTTAGCCTTGTTTACTCGGTAGCTGAATCCTGTGCCTCAGTCTGGTTAAACAGCTGCCACGCAAAGAACATCGACATCAAACTCGAAGAGACCATGAGAATAGCGGTTGTTTAAAAAGTACACCTTGGCTCTCTGTTCTAAGCCATACTGCACCTCCCACCATCTGGAAACAGAGAATATAATAAAATAATATCGAATCCCCATCTTCCAGTACACAATGATTTGCCTGATGCTGACCTGTCCAGACTGAAGTCGAGATATCCTCAACTACTGCTACCAGAACGATTTATTGCAGAAGATTTCAACACAAATGATAGATGGAGAGAGTATTGGGCAGCGTTGAAACCCGCTCAAATGGCCCATATCATTGATCCTGCCGTATCCTTATCAGGAATAGAGCTGCCTCGCCATGAGTGAAAGACACTCAATAGGATAAGAACGTCCCACGGAATTTGTCGTGACTCATTCTATAAATGGGGACTGAGTGATACACCAACTTGCGAATGCGGAGAACCTCGCCAGACTACCACTTCACCATATTACAGCTGAGTGCCCCCTTACAGCATATGGAGGTGAGATGAGTGACTTCTTTGAAGCAACTGACTCCGCGTTAGACTGGATCAATGGGCTTGATTTTAAAATTTAACTTTTACATGTATAATCCATTTTAGTCATATGCTAAATAAATAAATCGTTTAATATCTGTGTACCATCAAATCAATTATAACTACCTTTATTTCTAACAAAGCCGTTGAGTATCGGAAATATGGACCAATGACTCAGTCTGCGTAACAAATCATTATCTTCTGGACAGGCTGCATTTCTAACAATTGCGCGATGCGAGATAGCATTATCACCATACCTTTAGTGAGATTTGTGTTTGACTATTATATAAATTTCTTCTAATTTGAATACAAATTTTGAAAAGGGGATCGTTTGTGTGCGTCACCTGTGATAACGTCAGCTCGAAAATTAAATATAAAAATCACTTAAAGAAAAGCATCTGATCAACAATTCAGAATAATTTTAGCGCGACCGTCCTCGCGTCCCATTATTTCCCCGTATTACCGACTATTATAGGCGGCGGTGACTATATCTGAAATTATAAGAACTTCATTCTTATACCCTTACTGGAATTGTTTATTGGAAAATAATTTTATTGATAGATTTTAATTACTATATGAATTAATATTTCTAAATTAAGGTTAAATTAAGATTCATTATGATCTCTAGTAAATTTTTAGGGATTACTATTACATTAAATACACTAATTGGTAATGATTTAAAAATTACTTTATTTATTAGATTATTTAAATCTTGCTAGCAGTACATATTTAATAATAAGTAGGGACCGAACACGAAAGTACTATTGAAAATTTGTATTTTTAAAGAGTTTTTAATTTTATTTATGCAAATGGGAAACAAACGGGTGGTGATCTATAAAATATGAAATACATTTTTAATTGTTCATTTTGTAGTTCAAGTTGAGTAAAGGAGTATTAATATTAATTCAATACTTTCTCAAGGTTCTCTTCTGTAAAATTTGTTGCCTTTGAATGAAATGCATCCTTGTAGATAGAAAATACACGTTCTACTGCTTTCACGTAGCACTTAGAAACATAATATTTGCATAAGGTGGATTCATCAGGAACATTTCGAACAGTAGAGAAATGTTTTGAAGGTGAGATTGTCAAGTTTATTTAATGGAATATTTGCCGCCATTAAAGTTTCACAGAGTTCTTCGTCCAAATTGTCAGATTCCAATGGGTCTAATTTCTGTGTATGTGTTTGCGATGCTAAGTGACGCTTTACGTGCGATTTCTTCTTCAATAAATTTCGGAATCGCTGGCAATGGACATACAATCAGTTGACCCTTAATGCAACTCGCCATTGTTTCACGATGCCATTCTCGACCTTTTTCCATATCATATCTGAAAAAGTAACTTAAACAATGTTCTAGATCTAGACAAATGAAAATTAAAAATGTATGTGTTAAGTTATTGAAACTTAACGAAATTCACTGGACATTTACGTCAAAATAATTTGGACAAGTAGATTCGATGAAACGATATTAAACAGGATCTATTACAAAAATTACGAAGTATGTAATTAACAGTTAAAATAATGAAACTAACTCACAGTAGTTTATTTATCTTACGAAATATAAATTAATTAATAAAATAAATTATAAAAACTCCTCAAGCTTCTATCTACGCCCATGAAGAAAGGAATTTAAGTGTAATATTAAGTGTTGAATTGTGACGGAATTACTCCATGCCGTCACAATTCAACGATAAAAATACAGATGTGCTGTTAACCGAATGAATAGTGCTTCAATAACTGCATGTTGTACTTAGCGATGTTATAGACTATTTATATAGTGTATTGTAATTTCGGCCTGATGCGTCCGGTCCCTAATAATAAGTAATATATATTCATGAATGTTGTGACCTGCTTGACAGCGTCGAATTATTTTTCGGAAGCTCGTCTTTATTCTTATGTCGAGGGACCAGTATACTATGACAGACAGTGGAGCCGCGTGAGCATTTATCTAGCAATCGATTTTTGTAACTTCTTCATTGTGCTTCTGAAAATTAATCCAATAACCAGAATCTAATTAACCTCTGATATTTATTTGACCTAACAGGGCTAAACTCGCCTCATTCGATACATGATTTTTTTGTTATTTCGTGTCTCTTAATGCTTTGACTTAAATGACTTAAGTATTTTACACCGTACACTGTCCAGGATTTATCACAATCAAATAACAAACACGGAAAACAAAAAACTGAATTTTTTATATCACATCTGCACATCTAATTTTAGTGTATATAAACTATTATTAAATTGCGTATTTCGTTGTAAAAATGTAACGCTATTTGTTGGGGCAACTGCACTGTTACGTGGACTTGATGCTCCTGTTACATTGTTTCACCGCGCACGGATTGTAAGCCGTATACGCACTAATTATTTACTCGTCGGTGACAGTTTTTAATGAAACGCGGCACTCCAATATAATACCTTTATTTACAAAATTTACACTATTTGATACATAAGAATTGTTGATTTGATGATAAAGCAAGACTTATTGATAAAAATGAGACTGGTGTCTCTTAATATTAAATGTAGACTGTTGTCTTGAGCATTGTTCCTATGACTGTTGTCTAGAACGCTGTTATGTTGAGAGTCTTGTCTTGAACACTGTTGTGTTGACACTAGCGACTGTTGCCGCGCACGCTGATCTATTGAGATTGTTTAAGAATTATAGACAAAATTTACACCTAACTTCAGTAAACTTTGGAACAATTAACAAAATAGGCCGCATCAGAATGCGGCCAGATGACGAACAAGGGTCGGAAAAATTCCCAAGATCGCCTTGTTTGTAAACTGTGCTTACTAAAATAGCAAACATTGCAGATGGTTTTTAATTCTATAACTAAAATTCCCAGTTGATGATGCTTGAATTCTTCATTCTGATACTTTGTGGTACAAAATATAGTGAACGTGCGTTTGATAAAGCATTTGAAAGTTTCAAACTGTGTACATGGCACGTTCACTCATAAAATAAGGTAAATTGAAAAGTGTCTAAAGAGTCCAGCAATAAAATAAGTACCGAATTGAATAAAGGTTGATAAATATGAAAGATGCCGCATCCTAAATTCAGGGAAACCTTTGCATTTTAATACGATAATAAAATATAGTTATATAAAGGTTCCAATTTTGTATCTGACCCTTAGGTTCAAATACTATATTCTACGATTCCTTACATTGAATATATACAAAATGAATAATACTTATATTTAATATATAATACAAATTAATTTCGTTTATAAGACGAAACACTATTAATATTAATTGATTTTATAGTGTTTTCTAACACGACCATTGCTGCCAAACGACCGACTCTAAAAATTAGTATTTTACTAATGAAATTTCGGTAGATTTCTTGTAATCAGGTAATTTTGTTTTCTTTCACAAATTAAAAGCTTTTAAGGTAATTCGATATAAACTTTATTACTAAAGTTTAAAATATAACAGTAAATAAATTTAAATAACTCTAATACAAAATACAAATAAAATATTATATTACATATATGCATATAATATAATTTGAAAATGATAAGGACGTTACTCAGTAGACGGCGAAAGATATTGAGCTTGTTTTTTACCGTTTCAGGTTAAAATAGTATTTAGTATACATCAACAATATACACTTAATAGAACACTTAAAATATTGATTTAATATTAATAAATTTATTATTTTCTATACTCTTTTACATATGAGTAAACTATTTTAAAGATGGTCAAATTTACTAAATTTCGATAGATTTGACAATGAATTGGTAGATCAGGACCGCAGTAGACGAAATCCGTTCAACGTGAAATATACCCGCTTGAGCTGTAATTCTAGCAGAACACAAACGCCATATGAAAGGCATATAGTCACGTGATTGAACAACCAATCACAAGGACAGATATTTATAACTGTTCGCTATGCACACATTTTGAATGCAATGTTACAGTCGTGTGTTTTCAAGAATTATAATTTCTAGTATGTTCTAATAATATTTTTAAAATATTTTAAGAGGCAGCCAATATAATTTATTTAAATAATTTTATTGCTTTACAAAATTTAATTAATGTATTCTGCAGCTCTGCAGGTCTTATACAAAAATCGCTACTGGTGACGGATAAAGGTACTTTGTGGATTGTTCATTAGAGTGAAACACAGATCTTCTCATTCTGGTACTTCGTTCACGTTTGCAAACTATGATTGATACTGCTGAATGTTAATAGAATAATTGATTTATATATGTATATTGTATCTATTGGTGTTACGAAAACTACTTCGAAACTAAATTGTTTAGTTGTGAAGGAACCCTTGACAAAAATAGATTAGCCCTTAACAAATGACCTTAATTATTAAGAAGTGAAATATACAACATATTAAACTTTATTAACAGTAGTAAATATTCACATTATTATTTTTAATTATTTCGAATACCTGACAGGTCAATTTTTCAACTATATTCTAGACAAATTTGTTTGGAACAAAGGATGCAATAATAATTTCTTTTTCCCATTTTCAATGATAGACAAATACTATAAACTTTTCTCTTGGCAAGCTGGTACAGTCTTTTCGTCATTGTGGACTTGATGTGCAACAGCAACTCTCAAATAATCCTCGATATTGGTCTGCAGTTTACGAGAAAGGCTTGTTGTTAGTCTGTTATAACAAGTCAAAAACCAACTGATAACAGATATAAAATGAAACTGTTCATTGTACTGGTGTTTATTAGGGTATAAAATACCGCTAATGGTCAATGCCTTCTACGGTTAGCGCTATAATTGGCGCATTTCATATGAAGAACATCAACTCCCGACTTGGTACGATTATAATATTTAATTATATTAAGTTTTCCAGGTTCATTGTCTTTGGCATGATGCATAGATGAAATTAATAGGATTCTATTTTTCTTGGGTACATAAGATGTACGATCGTTTGAAAATTTATAAAGAGTTTTACCGACAGCTCTATCTTTCTTTGCTAGAAATGCTTTGGGAATTTCCTGTTTATTCTTTTTTGGAGTGCCTGCGTACGTCAAGCCGCATGTCTTTAACTGATCAACTATTTCTATTGACGAAGAATTGTCAGTAGTCATGTTTCGGTTTGAATTTTCGATAGATTTATTGATAGTTCCTTTCTTCTTCAGACAATCCTATACCATCATTCATTGTAGAAATAATAATTTCGAGCACTGGTCATGCACATTACCTTTATGCCGTATTTCGCTGGATTGCTAGGCATGTATACACGAAAAAAATAATGGCCTCTAAAAGGTAGAAGCAGTTCATCCACAGTGACTAATATCCTAAGGAAAATAATTTTGGACAATTTGAAACGAATTGTTGAAAATACCAGACATTGCGGCTTTTGGATTTGACTTCTTTCGCTATTCCCTATCTACTCTGTTATCAAATGTGAGGCAGGCCAGTAAAATCTCGAACCTTTTTGCAGACATTGTCATTCTATAAATTGGTCGGTCCAAGAAATTGATTTTTTTAATAAAGAGTCCAATAGAATTTGTATTTATATAATTTGACTTATTAGTTGTCGCCAAAAATGTTTCTCTTATAGAATTAATTTTCTCAATTGTTCCTAAAACAATTTCATCGATTATGTCATTATCGATTAGTGCATTCCAAACCCCTGCTTTAGAAGGTTTATTTCCTAAACTTCTGCTAACTATAGTTAATCCTGATGAACCTCTAACGATATTATGCGCTCTGATTCTACAATTTCTTGCTGGTTTAGTCGATTTGCACTGAAAACCATTTTGCCACGGTATGTGGCTTCGTCGGATGCTATTTGCCCTTCGACAACATCAGCTTCGATATCTATTCGTATAGCACCGTTACTAGATTCTATGTCCAGGAAATTATCATCTGACTTTGATAAATCATTAGTTGAATCATTATTGTCTTTTAAAAGATAGCGTGATCTGAATCATCTATTACTTCTTCAGATTCTTCGTCCGATAAGCATAAATTCGTTACGTCAGCCAACAAGATCTCGTGTATCTTATTTTTAAAATCTGTATCATTCAAATTTATCCTGTTATCATATCTACTAGGGCCTGGTTTATCCATAGTCGCTAAAAATAAAATTATTTGTTAACAAATATGTACAATATAACTTACATATGAACTCACTTTTGTGTAGTAGGATGTATACAATTATAAACACTGGACTATAAGACTTTTTACTTACTAACCGTAATTCGTACCGTACGTAAATAGAGTACCGCAACTCACTTCACACTGCACAATGACAATTCAAACTGCAGCAAACTGTAGTAGAAAGGTATATATATGCGCGCATGCGTCTATCATGTTTACACTATTTTCGCTATGAAGGTTTTAAATTTAGATTTGGTTTCCTGGACCAATGTTTTGAGTTAAGGGTTAGAGTAGAGAAAAGTAACGCTATCGAAGTTCTTGACAATGCTGCCGTTTCTCTCATTGTAAATTTAGAAAGAAATATCCGTGAATTTAAACAATTTTTCAAGGTGTGTTTTAAAACTGCTTAACAATTAACTGCAAATTCCAGCCGTACAAACTGTACAAATTGCAGTTGCGCCTATGCTGTGATAATAATGACTACGTTTATCTCGCAAAAATGCGAAGTGAATTGTTATGATCTTCATTATAAGTGTATAATATATGTTGGCGATGGGGTAAACTTATTATTACACATTGGAATTAGTCCATTCATAGCTTCTATATTTTCCGCTTTATCGCTTACATTAACGTAGGTTACGTCTAATTACTAGGGACCGGAGACGAGAGGCCTAAATTACGATGGACCATATAAATAGTCTATAGCATCGCTAAGTACAACATGCAGTTATTGAATAGAACTATTTATTCGGTTAAACGCACATCTGTTTTTTGTCTTAAATTGTGACGCACTTACTCCAATTTTACACTTAAATTCCTCTCTTCATGGGCGTAGATAGAAGCGGGAGAAGTTTTTATAATTTGTTTAATTTATTAGTTTATATTTCGTAAGATAAATAAATTACGGTTAGTTAGTTTCATTTTTTCATTGTTTTAACTGTTAATTATATATATATATATATATATATATATATATATATATATATACATATATAATATATATATATATATATATATATACGTAAGTCCCCAGTGAATTTCGTTAAGTTCCAATAACTTACGCATACATTTTTAATTCTCATTTATTTAGATCTAAAATATTGTTTAATTTACATTTTCAGATGTGATATGGAACAACGTCGAGAATGGTATCTTGAAACAATAGCGAGTTGGATTAAGGGTCAAACTGATTGTATGTCCATTACCATTGATTCCGAAATTTAATGCAAAGTCTGTAAAATATCCTTAGAAAATTCCAAGAAATCGCACGTAAAACGTCACTTAGCATCGCAAACAGATAGAGATATTAGACTCGTTGGAATTTGACAATTTTAACTAAGAACTCTGTGAAACTTTAATGGGGGCAAATATTCCATTAAATACACTTAAAAATCCCACCTTCAAAAGATTTTTCCCAAAAAATATATTGGTCGAAATGTTCCTGATGAATCCACCTTACGCAAATATTGTTTCTAAGTGCTACACGAAAGCAGTCGAACGCATTAGGAGCCATCTTTCAAATCAGTACCTATGGATAAGTGACGACGAAACTGTCGATATATTAGGACGCTGTGTGGTAAATGTTGTAGCTGGTGTACTACATCCAATTATTCCATACAACGCATATGTAATAGGAACAAAAGTTGTAAATACAGTTGATGCGGAAACAGTAGCTGAAACCATTTACGAGAATATGCACCAAATGCTTCATTCGCACGACAGGTCAGTGACAGTGCTGCATATACCTTAAAAAACAGACAGACTATTAAAGGAAACATATCCTAATATGCTGTATATTACTTGTGTAGCACATGCTCTCCACAAAATCTTTGAATATATCAGAGACATCTTTCCGGAAGTTCATAGACTTGTATCCGCTTTAAAAAAGTTTTCAGAAAAGCACCATTGAGTAGCTGTTTACAGGGAAAAACTTCCATCTTTGTCACTGCCTCCCTTTCCAGTAATAACTATATGGGAAACATGGTTGGAAGTTACTAGTTTTTATGTAGAGAATTTAGATACTTTACAAAATTTCGTTACATGTTTAAATGACGATTCTCGAAGTATTTCTGAGTGAAAGGAACTAATTCAAATTCCAAATTTTAAAAAAATCATTTGTACCTTCTTCAGGAAGACTTTGGAAATTTGCCAAAACTAATCACTTATTTTGAAAAGCAAAATCTCAAATTAAATGATTGATTAACCACATTAGATGTGTCTATTAATAATTTGAAAAATATTACAAGTATTCCAAGTGACTTCGGATATGGCCTTCGGCAAGAGTTGGACGCAGTTTTTAATAGAAATCCAGATTTAATAATATTGCGGCAATTGTGTATGGGGACAATGCCTCAAAATCTAACTACTAAATACGCTGAATTAAAAAAATATTTCCGGTATGCCCTTATAACCAGTTACGATGTAGAAAGGACGTTTTCTATCTACATGAATGTGTTTCATTCAAAGAGAACAAATTTTACAGAAGAAAACCTTGAGAAACTATTGCTATTTAATATTAATACTCCTTTACTCAACTTGAACTAGAAAATTCACAAGTAAAATTATATTTCGTATTTTATAGATCACCACCAGTTTGTTTTCCAATTATATAAAGACAATTAAAAACTCTTTAAAAATACAAATTTTCAATAGTACGCCCGTGAGCGATGAGTCATTGGCCTCTCGTGCCCGGTCCTCAGTAGTAAGATATTCTGTCATGAACAGATAGGATCTTAATGTTGTCAAGCATGAAATTATCGAACATTACAATATTAGTGGTATAAATTTATAATTTCAGAAAGTGTACAGTTTTGAAGAGAGTGTAATAATAATAAGCAGCATTCTCAAGTCTCTAAATGCGGCAGATGTCCCTGTAATCAAGAGAATATTATATCTGCATAATTAAAGCAGGATCAAGTCTGGAAGATAAAAAATTCCTGCAACCATAAAAGAATATAATAAAAAGAATGAGTAAATAGTATATAGTAGAGGTCACAGAATATAACTTTGTTATATAAAAGTTAGATAAAATACAGACTTTAGTTTTTTGATATTAACGATTGAAATAATTGCTAAAAAATAATCTAATATTAACCTTAAAGTTAATAGAAACAAGATTAAAACTAAAGTAAAACGTTCTATCTAAAATTTGTCTAGATATTTTACAGTATCGTAAAATAGAGCTGGCAAAATATTGATAGGTCTGAAATCCTTTAATGTATTTGATTTATCGATTTCTGAAATCGGTATAACTGAATCAAATCAAAACATGTAAAGTGAATAATGAACATTACAAAAAAGTAAATTTAAATTGTTTCTTTGTTAATATAATTCATATTTAAGTTTAATAGAAGTTAACAGAAGTGATAAATACCCAAACAAACAAAATTCTCCAAGAAAGAATTCGATTTTTTAACAAGAGAATTAATTGAATGATATTCAATGACGATCGATGTTTATAAAATTCCTATTCAATCATGAATATTATCTATTATTATCTATTATCTATTATCCAAGAAACGCATCTGTTTGTTGTTGTGTATGCCTCAACAGGATCTTATACCTAAAACTAAAGAAGATTATAAGAACTCCTGAGATGAGAATTATGTTAGTAAAGTACACTGATGGAAAAAAGTGACGAGCACACCCTGTATAATCTGAACGTGTCAAGATAAATACGTAGATTTGGCGGAGCATTAAGGTTTCCTCTAGACGAGTTTGCGCAGCGAGTTTTGACTTTTTCTGTTGCTGTATTTTTTTACTGAGTGCCTCTGATAGCTGCAATATGTTGTCTCCATGGAGACCGATGTGGGGGGAGAGAAACCGGTTATTGTTAGTTTTGTGGAAGCGGGTAGTTGTAGTCGTACTTTGTGCATGATGGAAGGCCGTTCGCGTTATCTGAGTGAGTTTGAGCGAAGAGTGATCGTAGGAATGCACATGACACGAGTATCCTTCCGTGATATCGCGCGCCGTCTCGATCGGTCATTATCGACAGTGCAGCGGGCATGGCTAGAATAGATGGAGCAAGAACGTTGCTACGACCTGAACGTCGTGCTTAAAAAAAAGAAAAAAAAGGAAATTCGAGGAAAGGAAAGGAAAAAAAAAACATATCAACCCCGGAGCAGACCCGGTCACTGGCGACTCAAACCGCCACCGGCCCACGTCCTTGCCAACGTCTAACGGCCCACCCGGCTTCTGAGGCTGCCTCAGCCCAGGGGTGGGGAGACCCAGAGGTATGTTAGTAAACCTAAATCGATGGATAAGGGCGCCACCGAATTTATGTCGCTGGACGTCGCAAACTCGGAAAAATGGTAATAAAATAATTAAAAAAAACAAGGCAAGTCGCGTTGGGCCGAAGGCCGGTTCCCCGAACGAAACTCGCTCTGTTCTCGAGGATCGAGAAAAGAGGAAAAAGAAACTGCGTAGATTCCAACCAAACAAATCCTATTTATTGATACGCCCGGTATATAAATTGAAAATTTTAACAAAACCTTGAAAAGGTGAACTTATATGGTTAAGTAAAAAAAGAAATTAATTATGAACAATGTGTAATGTCTTAAAAATAAATATTTATATAAATATATATATCAAATTTTCTACAAAGCGGCTGATGGCCTTATTTTCGCCCTAAAAAAAATCAATACGTATTCCTTTCTTTTTGTTGGTTCACAACGTATTTTTTTAAATTTCAACAATTCGTTGAAATAAATCAATCTTAAAATTAATCTACGAAATCTTTAATTTAAGTAAGTTTGCAAAAATAAAAAAAAAGTAATGAAATAAATCAATCTTAATCTACGAAATTTTTAATTTAAGTAAGTTTGCAAAAATATAATGCATAAAACTAAAGGAATCAAATAAAATACACAAATAAAAGTAGGTTAATATAAAAATTTTACATTCGTTCGTGAAGCGATTGGAAAAAAAAAGAATTTAGAAAAGACCCACAAAAAAACTGGTCAGGCGCCACAGGATATTTCGTTGGAAAACACCTGGGAATTATTTAAGCTTCTACAAGTTAATTAACAATGATTTTGAAGATAAAGAAATAGATAATCATGAGGAAAAAAAAGACAGTGACGGTTAGATAAGAAAAAAAAACTAAAGCTTATCTGTCGTGTTTGACGGTTTCGGATGCCTTTCTCCCTTCAAAGAAAGCGTCTCGAGCGTAGAATCAGGTGGTATTTTCTCGTCTGTCGGTTAAACCATCTAAATAAAGAAATAAAACAACGAAATAAGCGAAAGAACAAAAAAAAGAAACCCAGATACATACCGAAGAAAGCGTTCGATGGCGGTGTAAATTAATTAGGTGCTGGTTAACGTGCTTTTATTTTTCCCAACGTATCACCAAAATCCTACAATGGAGATATCGCATTAGCGATTAATTTTGGTATTGAATATCAATAAAATCCCTCAAGGGGCCGTAATTATACAAAATTACATTAAGGCGGCATTGATATATACCAGTGATGAGGGAAAACGTAACCACGTTTTAAGATCGGCAACTAACGACGGAGTGTAGAGAGCGAGTTTCGTACTTTTTTCCTTGAAAAAAAGCAAGTACTGAGGTACGAAAAAAAAAAGAAAAAAACTTGAAAGAAATAAAATATATTGACAAATAACGAATAACGATACCTATACAGGTAGGTTCGTGAGAAATGGAGCAAAATATACTGAAGATATAATTAATTTTATTACAAAATAACGCGATGTAGCGGTGAGCGTAACGGACACGTAACAACGTTCCGCGAGCGGGACGGTCCCGCGCGAGCACAGCACGCGAGGATCGCGCCCTTTTGCACAGCGCTTTAGCGTCGCGTACGTCTTCCTCAAGCCAACTTGGAGCCGTTTGGTAAGGCGTTCTCACTACGCGAACAGTACGCGGGCGTTTGCTAGAAAGTGGACTGCGAGCGCGCTGTGCGTTGCAGCGGATTCCACTGACTCGCGAGTACCGCCGTACACGGCGCCAGCGGGTGGAGGCTAGACATCAGTGGGTTGTCGAGTGGAGACACATTTTGTTTTCCGACGAATTAAGATTCGAATTGAGCACCGGTGACGCGCGAATTTTGGTTCATCGGAGACGTGGTGAGCGTCACCTCGAGGAGTGCATCCAACCACGCCCTATCCACCGCCAGCAGGGCATTATGGTATGGGTGCTATTACACATGGTGGACGTACACGTCTACTGCGTATACCGTATACGATGACGACTCGCCGCTACGTAGATAAGGTGCTACGGCCCGTTGTGCTTCCTTACGTTTGACGGCGCCCACGTTTTCTATAAATGCACGAAAACGCCGGCCGCACACTGCACGTGTTGCCCAGACCTTTGTGGAAGAGAACCATATACGGATGCTTCCATGGCCGGCATGTTCTCCGGATCTCAATCTGATCGAACATGTCTGGGATATGATAGGTCGGAGACTTCAACGTTATCCGGCTTCCCCGGGTAACGTTGAGGGGCTATGGAGGCGAGTTGAAGCAGCATGGTTGGATATCCCTCCCACTACCATGCAACGACTTATTCACTCCATGCCTCGTCGTGTAGCGATGGTACGCGCCGCTCGCGGGGGATACTCCCGCTATTAATGCATCCCATCCCAGCAGGGCTGCGCGGTCTCCAGATCTTCCAGGTCTTCATCACTTTTACCTTTATCAATTCCTTGATCAAGTGTTGTCATATAGAAAAACAATTAAAGGACATAGGAAAATTAAACGTAAAGTATCCCGGAACTGGACCGACAAAAACGAAAATACTTATCATAGGTTTTTGTGTTATTTACTTAACTATGAAAACAATATGCTGTCGTAACAATTTTCGTACGTCATGTTTCTGTGACATTTTGTAGTGTCATCTCCAAGTTTGGTTCAAATCGCTTAACATTTGTTACTTTTATATTCGTTTATAGAAGAGGAAATGAGTGATTTGAACACAGAAGTGAAATGAATTTTTTATCAAAAGAAGACAGTAGCCCGAAGAATATTCATAAGAGAATGGCGGCAGTGTATGGAGAAAATGACCCGTCCTATTTCTAAGTCAAATTTTGGTGTAAGTAGTTCAAATGGGGCAAAGAATCCATTCATGATGACACAAAGTGTGGAAGCACGAACTGAATAAATCATCAAAAAAGTTGAAAATTTGGTATTGACTGACCGCCAACTAAAAGTTTCAGTTATTGCTATAGAAATAGGAATATCAGAAACGAGTGTTTTTAAAATTCTTCACGAAGATTTTGGAATGAGGAAATCTAGTCTGTTGAGGTTGCTCGGTTCTGAACAAACATTGTGTACACGACAAATTTGTGATTGTTTTATCTCTAACTGAGGATGAAACATACATTACCGGGGTGTTCCCGTTAAACAAGCGTCCATGCAATGGGTTCATAAGGGCTCTTCACCGCCCAAGAAGACGAAAATGCAATTTTCAGGGGGAAAAACACTTTTCTGCGACGCGGAAGGGATTCTCTTAAATGAGTATATATCACTACAATAAGGGAAAATGTCTACAAAGACACAATTAAGAACTTTAAGACGGTTATAAGTGAAAATAGACCCCACAAATTTGCTCAGAAAACTTTGCTTCTGCACGACAACTGCAGGGTGCATTACGGACGAATTATTCAATAGTAATCAATTAATGCGGCTTTGAGGAATTGCAACATCCACCTTACAGTCTTGACCTCGCCCCCTGTGACTATTACCGCTTTTCAATGCTCAAAACACACTTGAGAAGGCGTCGATTTTTATCACATGATGACGTGGAAGACGCTGTAGGTCGTATTTTGCGGAATTTTCTTTGACAAAATTCATAAATATCATGAAATTTACGACGTAATCAATTTATTAAAAAAATATTATTTATTGTTGATATTCTTTATGAAAATTCTGTTTGAATATTTCGCAGTAAAAACTGTGTTTTACGCATGCGTATAATTAAATAACCAACATTTGGAACACAACAAAATTAAGATGTGAAATAAATTTAGGATTTATATATAAATTTAGGATTTTATACGTATATTAAAACAAAGAGCAATATTAAATTATTCATATTGGGAAATATTAAATTAATACAAATTCATAAATTAATCACACAAATCAAAAGCGGTGAAAAATGAACAAACAACGGAAAGCGTCCGCAAGCAAGATTTTAAAAATAGCGTCTGTAAAATTTGGTCTCCGCATTGGAAATTGTAAAATACCGTTTAAATAACATTTGCTTACTTGAATTTTACGTCCAAGAGAAGAGAAAAAATCATTATATTCATATAAAAAAAATCTCCATCGAAACGAGTTTGTTGGTTAAGAAATCCAAAACCTGTACTCTGGCTTCCCAAACCGCCCGGAGACTTACCGTTCTTGATATCTAGACATTTGAGACCTCCTAACTAACTCGTATAGTCCTGCTGATGATATTATCGACAGCAAATATTAAATTTCTCTTCTATATATTTTCATTTGCCGCTAAAAGCGAAAGGGATATACTTTTTCAATATATGTTTTAAACCTGCATCATTTGTTTGAAAAATTGTAATTTAGGCTTATCTGTATGTACCAGGTCCATCCAAAGAGAAATATGATAGTCACTGATAATAAAAAAAAACACTTACTGCTATAATTGAAGTAATATGTGTCCTAGTAAAACCATACATTTTGTACAATCACAAATAAAGCCTTATATTTAAACTGAACTATGTCTCGTTTACTTATTTATATAGAATTAAATAATAATATAAAATAAACCTTTAGCGCTAGTCGAGGATAAGCAATTTAATAAAAATTCATTTAGCATATTATACACAGTAAGTATAACTTCTATTTTGTAATATAATTAAAGATCGGAGTATCATGAATTACCCTATGGATATATATAAATATATATATATATATATATATATATATATATACATATGTATATATATATATATATATATATATACATATGTATATATATATATATATATATATATATATATATATATATGTATATACATATATATATAATATTTTCGTGACCTTGGTATGATATGGTAAATTCAATCAGTTGGCGATTAAAGGTCTGGCTTTACTTTAAAGTATATATATTTAAAACAACCCTACATGTTTCGGCAATGATGCCTTTATCAAGGATATAAAATATAAAATTTATATTTTATATCCTTGACAAAGGCATCATTGCCGAAACATGTAGGGTTGTTTTAAATATATATACTTTAAAGTAAAGCCAGACCTTTAATCGCCAACTGATTGAATTTACCATATATATATATATATATATATATTTAGTGTTTCTAAGAAATTAAAATTTATTTCTTATTTATTTTATTGGCCGTGTGCATAATATTAAAATAATAAGCTTTTTTTTGGTTTAGCGACCATTATTGAATTTCAATTTATTTAAATAACGACGCTTCGACATTTTGTGTGTAATTGAGTCTTTTTTAAGTGATTTAGAACTAAAAAAATTACAAAACGAAAGGTAAGAATTATATTTACATTATATGGAAGAGTTAGAATTAAAATAATGATTAGAGTAAAATTTAAAATTTAAAAGGATATAAAAACTCACAAATTTCACTTCGATTGTTAAACCAATGCCCAGTGCAAATTTCATGGTCAGAAAACAATGTCGACCCTTCACACAAGGTGCGACCGTGTATCTTGGAATCTTAAGTGTAACTAAATTGTCTTGTTATTGAAATGAAAAATTTTTTTTATTTATATATTGTTCCGTTTTAAATTTGTTTGATCCGGCACATGTGTTTGGGAAAATACAGTATGTTTACAATGGGAAAAAATATATTTTTTTGTTTTTTGTGTGGATGGGGGTTTCTTCTATTGTTTCATGAGCGGATAATACAGTTTTGAAAGTCCATCAATCTCGTTACGGTCGTTGATTGTTTTGTTATTTTTGAAAATGTGAATCACTTCTAATACCTCCCTAGCTCAACCAGAAAAAAGCTTATTATTTTAATATATATATATATATATATATATATATATATATACATATTAAATAAAAGGTTATTTTTTTGGTTTTAACGACCTTTAATGAAATAAAACAAATATATTAGTGAGAAAACGACGTTTCGACCTTTCCGGTCTTTGTCAAATTTCATATAGAACTGTAAAGGATTAAAAAAAATGTTTTACTACTATTTTATATGAAAGATTTGTAAATTAAAACTCACCAATTGTTCAGTTTGTTAATAAATATTTTCAATATCATACACTATCTTAAATTATATACTTCAAAGATAATATTTATATATATTTATTAACAAATAGAACAATTAGTAAGTTTTTAATTTACAAATTTTTCATATAAAATAGTAGTAAAACATTTTTTTTTGTTTCTTTACAGTTTCTATATGGAACTTGATAAAGACCGGAAATTAATAAAGGTCGAAACGTCGTTTTTTCACTAATAAATTTGTTTTCTTTCTTTAAAGGTCGCTAAAACCAAAAAAAATACCCTTTTATTTAATATAATTATACGGCCAATAACTTAGTTTCTTATAAACATAATATATCTATATATATATATATATATATATATATATATATATATATATATGTGTGTGTGTATATGTTAAAATAAATTAAAAACGGTCAAGCGGTCTGTCAATTAAAACTCATTCATTTATTACCTATATTTCACAAAGAGTTTGTTGCTTCTTCAGGAAATATACTACAATATTAATGAACAAGACAAGTAAATAAATGAGTGTATAAAGCTATAGTAAAATACTCACAGAATGAAGAGTTCAAAAAATGAAAGTGACGTACACAGACATTAAAATTCATTACATTTAAAACATTAATGTAACTATAGATGTAAGGTGTCACATCAACCCTTAAAAAACATGTATATGTAAAAGTTAAAACATAAAAAAAATATAAAACGAAACATATAGCAAAAAACTAAAGTCACAAGAATATCAAAATAAAAAAATAAAGCACTATAAATTTAACAATACAAGGACCAATTAACAAAAAATTTTTAGATGGTCAACTAACCGCCAAACCAAGTATATTGAAATAAATTAGTCCGTTAGTATCAAATCTATAATTATAATTAACGTTATTTGTGTCTCTGTTAATGTGGACCATTTCTAAAAAGTTTCTTTTTTTATGGTTATTTTCAACGTCTAAGATCTTAACGTCGACAAAATTGAATGTATGGTCACGATCAAGTGCATGGTCCACCAATGCACAAGGTCTCTTTCCAATACGGACCTCACTTTTATGCTGTGTGATGCGCTGTTTTAGTCATTACGATGTCTGATCTACATAAACGCCACAACAATCCGAACGTGGTATCTTGTAGACAACATGACTATTTACTTTAAAAGTTGTATAGTAAGACCAAAGACATAACACCTTTCTTTTTAAATAGTTTATAGGTATATATATGTATATATAGATAATTATTTCTTGACCTTTGTATGTTATAGTAGATTAAATTAGTTGGCGATTAAAGGTCTGGTTTACTTTGATATGTATATATTTAAAACAATCTTACATGTGTCGAAACATGTAAGATTGTTTTAAATATATACATATCAAACTTAAATCGCCAACTAATTTAATCCAATATATATATGTCAATTTATAAATTCTTGGAGTTTTTCGGCTTTTATATGAAATATTTACAAATATTGTCAAATTAGTATGTAATTGCGAAGTAAATGTTAATGTAAACATTGCTGTCTACAAATTACAACGCAAATCATACGAAATTTTTAATTGAAAAATTTTGTCTACGTTGGGACTTCCAAGTCTATCCAAGTCTACGGTTTGCCGGACCGTTGCTTTATATATATATATATATATATATATATATATATATATATATATATACATATATATATATATATATATATATATATATATATATATATACATATATATATATATATATATATAGTATTAGAAGGAATTTCTTTTTTTCTTGGCGGTAATTATAATACGAGATAAAAGTAATATTCTTAGGGAGTGGCAGCCGGGTAATTTAAACAATATTTAATTTAACGTTTCAATACTATATATAGTATCTTTTTCAAAAACTGTAAAATTTATTTAATTATATATATATATATATATATATATATATATATATATATATATATATACATATATATGAAGCGTTGTTCTTCGGGATATTTCGCTGCGTTTGGATGATTTCGTCCTGAGAAGGACAACTTTCTTCCTGACGTTTCGGTGACATCATTTTCACCTTTTTCTAGAGGATCTTCTAATTTCAAGAGTGCGTCGATTTCCTGTGCCGCTCGTATTATATGGTTCCGTCGTAGTGGGGACGCGTGTCCGACTCCTCGTGATTGGTCCGTCGGTTGTTCTGTCGCTTTCGAATATTGGTCGATCGGTTTGCGTTCGGTCCGAGTTAGTATGACTGGGCTGTCGCAAGTTGTTATCATTACGTCCCTTGTGTGTAATCTGCCTGTTGAGCAAGGCCGACTTCCATGTGTCAGGCAAACGCTGTCCGTCGTCACGTTTGTTCATACAGTTTTGCCGTTTCTCAATTTCTATAGCTTCTCTTATAATCCTGTACGTTAACCTCGTACTGCGTGCTTATAGTTTTTCTACCGTCGAAGTCGATGATGTGTCCTGTATGTAGCACATGCTTAGCTAGGGATGATGTTGTTTCTTTTTTAGCTACCGCATTTCTTTGCTCTTCCCTCCGTACGCTGGTTTTACGGTTAGTATTCCCTATGTATGTTTGTTCGCATTCATAGCACGGTATTTCGTAGACCCCTTGGTTTTCTAGTTCTATCTTGTCCTTTGTATTAGGCAAAATGTTTCTTATTTTCCTGTCTGTCGTATAAATGGTGTCTATGTCGTGTCGGCGTAATATTCTACCTATTTTCTCAGTCGTACCTTTCGCGTAAGGGAGAAATGCTGTCCGTGTGGATCTTTCTTTCTTTCTTGGTTGATTCTTGTTAATTCGTGTCGCTCTGTATATATATCTATAAAGTGGATGTTCAAATTCATGTTCCATCAATCATAGAAACTGAACAGTACAATTTCTGAAGAGATAAAAATGACGTATAAAACTCGTTAATAATAAATCGTTATAACTATCAAAATGATTTGCTCGTTCATAAATTTATCTAGATATTCTGTATTTAACAAATTCTATTATGTGCATTTCATACTCATCCAATATATTATGATATACTACTTGATCCATTTCGCGTAATAAATCTGATATACCTACCTACCGTAAACAAACACTCACACACAATCTTACGAACGCTATAATTTAAATTTTGATAGCAACGGTTTATTCGAGGGGCTAAAATTTCGGGTAGTAAGTGCATTTTTGTCATTTCAACCTTAGGCTGCAGAATTTCCGACCCTCAAAATCTAACAAGTTAAGGAGTACTTTAACTGACAGATGCGTCTAAATATAGACGCCATATTTGAATGAAAACGCAAATATGTACATGAAATCACGTCGATATTGAAAATAAATTATAAATCACACTCATTTACAAGCTCACATATTTTACGTAATTACTATGTATAGGTTACATATTGCCTGAAATACTGATTAATCATATTCGATCGTTATATTATCCACTATTTATCACAATATAATTTATACAACCAACAATACACAATCTGAATATATATTTTTAAATAGCAGATGTTTCTAGAAATTATTCTTCCAAGAAAGCTATGTTGAAAATTTCAATTTGCATATAATTAATTAAATCGATTGCTATAATCTGATAATTCTATTACTAGAATATTTAATTCGCCTTTATTTAAAATGTAACTTATTTAATTACACTATTTATGAAAAAATACATAGAAAAAAATACAAAAATACTTTATGATATTTTTAGAATATTCCTGATCTATTGATCCTTACAGCTTTTAAATACCTCTAAATTGCTCAAATATTCTTTTAAATTTTTCATGATTTTAAAAAATCTTATTCAATCACATATTTGTAAAGTAGTGCTCCAATGTAGTAATTAAATTTGTTTACCGGAAATAGAATTTCTTTTCGGAATTATCTCAATATCTTCATAAGATATCACGAGATGTTGAATATTTTAATTTATAAAAATTAGTTTAAAAAATTAGGAAGAAGTTTAGGATGTTCACAAATCTTGCAATTCGAATCATTTTTATAAGCAATGAATGTACTGGTCCATTAAATAATTAAATATAAAAAGATGTTTGCTAATTTTTGAAGGTGATTGATTGGTTCGACAGTTTTTATTAGTGATAGCATTCGGTCAGAATATTTTTAGTAAACACGTTTTTCATTTTTTATGCACTAGGTTTCACATGCGATACAAGCAAATGGATCTAAGTTTCTATTAAATATTTTTAGCTTGATTTTTCGATCAATTTGTATCGATTTCCAATCCTTCTTCAGTGTTCTATATATTTATTGTGCCTTCCGTATTAGTTGGGTTGTATCTGACTCTAACTCCTCTTCCTAGCCACTGCATCAATTACGCTGTTGTTACGCCGACCTGTAGTTCTTGAAATTGTAATTCGAATCCGGATAGTCCAGTCTACACTCAGACCCTACTAAGGTCATGAGAAAGAATACTATTAAATCGACTGGGTCCATTGATATTGGAGCATGTTCTTTATGGACAGGTTGTGTTTAGGTTCCACTGTAGATGAGTTAACCAGATGCTCAGCTTAATAACGCACATTGAGGCAGGATTTCAAAAACGGCTAACTGTGGTGTATGTTGACTTAATACAGTATATAATACGGTCTGGAGAGAAAGTCCTCTCTACAAATTTCTCAACGTGGTACCATGCAGCCGATCAGTATTTTTACTAAACAATATATTTATGACAGGTTCTTCCAAATAAGAACAGAAGAGAGCAAGAGTAAAATGAGACAGTGGCGGCTCTTGATGACGTACGATGTGCGCTGCTGCACGGATGAGACTACTTCGAACTATTTCGGAAGATTTCGGTACGGTTACTTGCTTCTCTGTATATATGAAAGCTTAAACGAAGCAGTCTCATCCGTGCAGCAGCGCACATCGTACGTCATCAAGAGCCGCCACTGAAATGAGACATCTTAATATTGGAGTGCCTCAACGCTTGGTTGTTGCACTTGTCCTGTTTAATCTGTATATTTCTGATATGTCACACACTACGTCAAAAATGTTTCAATAATACCTAGCTTTTGTATCCTGGTGTAAAGTTATCGAAGGAGCTAGTAACATACTTGCAGATTACCTGTCCGTGCTTGGAAAATATTTCATCAATTGGAGACTAATCCTGAATTTGAATAAAATTTGAAGTATAGTGCTTTCACCTTAATAATAAACAAGCATGTCTAAGGCCGTAAGTGTATTTCAATAACAACTTGCTACGTTATAATCCTTACTAAAACTATCTATGAGTAACAATAGATCAAACACTCTCATACAAAAAACATCTAGAGAACACCCCAGCAAAAATATACACTAAAAATAACATAATCCACAAACTTTGCGGTACAACTTAGGGCTCGAATGCTTCCACCCTTCAAACGTCATCTGTTAGCGTCGTTTACTCGGTAACTAAATACTACGCCCCAATTTGTCTAAGCAGTTCTGTCACGTAAAGATGATCGACATCAAACTCAATGAGACCACGAAAATAATTAGCGGCTGTATAAAAAGCACAGAACATAGGCCAGAGACCGTGGCTCCCCGTTGTAAGCCATATTACACCTCCCACCATCCGTAGACAGGAAAGGCTGGTTAAAAAATATAATAAAATATTATCAAGTGCCCACCTCCCAGTGACCTACCAGATGCCGGCAAAACAACTTATAAAAGAAAATCTCAACTCAAATTATAGATTGGGAGGGGATTAAGAAGTTTTGAAATCTGCTTTAGCACCATGATACCAATCCTATCGTGCCCTTACCACGAATAAAGCTGCCGCGCCACGAACGGAAAATACTCAATAGGATATGAACGTCTAACGGCATCTGTCATGATTCATTCTATGAATGGGGACTGACATAGATTTATAGATCTCTTTGAGAATGGCATAACTGAGACACCGGCTTGCGACAGCGAAGAACTTCACCAGACTATTCACCATATTACAACTGGGTGCTTCCTTACAGCATATGGAACTGAGATGAGTGATGCTTTTGAAGTCACTGACTCAACGAGTCCCTGACAGTGACTCTAATTTGCAGTATCTTGCAAAAATAACAGGGTACGTATTTACGTCCTTTCAAGCTTGTTTATACCATATATAATATTTATTTATACTTGTAATTTTATGTCATCTACTTTTTTTTTATAGATCAAAAAATAAATTAATAAAAGTATAGTCGGACGCTGGCTCAGACTATTCTTTAATGTTATCTACTTGCGGCTGTCTTCGTCAGATGGAAACCCCTTGCCAAGTCACTTACCACGAAGATGGTTGTTTTGACGCTCGTGATGCTGATAACAATTATTATATTATATCGCAATTAACGTCCCAAAGTTTACGGACAAATTTTAGTTGATTTGTAGTTGTACTAAATGAAGTTTGTCGCTGGAAGTCATATGTCACCATTAACTTGTTTTAATTATGACAGTTTAGTGTTTGTGAACTGGTTCAGCAAAATGTCTTATAAGCTAGACATTCGCAAAGGAATTTACAATCTAGTTGGGCGAATGCCCAAGCGTGATATTGTTGCCATTTATCGTGAACAAAATATTTTTTTATCAATAATTTATCAAACTATAAAGGAAAGTAAAGCGTTAAATTTCCCAAAAGTGATCGACAAAGAATTTTGAGCCAAGTGAGGGAACAAAGAATGCTTGAAGCCGTTAAAGACAGAGTTAGTTTCACATCGAAATATAGATCGAAGTGTGGTAACCAAATCGAGTCATGTATTGTACTACTTTTCTTATTCAAAGTGCGACCCAGGTCTTGTTTCTATTGTATACAATTTTTGCATATGAAATGACATTATCGTTATCGTTTTGCATTTAAAATTAACTAATAGCATGAACAATAAGGAATTTGAAGAGTGGTGTAACTTTTATAGGAAAATAACGGAAATTAAAGACCATAAATTGAAAAAGAAATGTTTAAAACTTAATAAGAAATTCAGAAGTTATGTCCACCAAAAAAGTATATTAATAGAATTCCTATAAAAGAAGCACTAGTGATCAATCAATTATCTGAGAATTTTAGTGATGTAGAAATAGATTTGTTAAACAAAGGTTTAAAATACTGTTTGCCAAGCCGTCAGATTCCTATAGAACAGGTGATTGCAAGTATCGAAACTTCGATTAAGTATTTAGAACAAGGGCCAAAAAACTTTATTCGAGAAGCTTGTAAAACCCAAATCGATAAGAATTTGCAGCAGCACAAACAGAAGTCGGTCAATAAAGAATGGAATATCATTAAAACTCTTAGATCGAAGGACTGTTTTTACCTAAAAGCAGATAAAGGGAACAAGTTAGTAATTATGGACAAAATCGACTATTTTCAAAGAGTTAAAAATTTAATTGCCGAAGGTCCGTATGTAGAAATTAAGAGAAATCCGTTACCTAAAATGATTAGTGACACAAAAGACGCGTTAAAGAAATGTCCAATTTTAATCACTTCTACCCAAAAGTATAAATTAAATGTTAGTAATCCTTTAGTACCAAGAATGTATTGTTTGCCGAAGATACATAAACCAGGTAACTCGATGAGACCTATCGTTTCAGGTATCAACTCACCGACTTATTTGATTTCCAAATGGTTAGGGAATGAATTTAAAAATTAACCGTAAAACCAGAAAATTTGTCAGTTAGTAACTCCTTAGAATTTGTTAAATTAATTAAAGATTGTGAACTGGAACCCGGGGAAATTTTAGTTTCATTCGATGTAACGTCATTATTCCCCTCGGTACCTATTCCAGAGACTATGAAATATTTAGAAGGCTTGCTCCACAACTGCTTGACAACTCTGTGCATGGCGCAAAATTGTTTCCAAGTAGGAGAAAAATTTTATGAGCAGAAACAAGGCACAACAATGGGTAACTCCCTATCTCCTTTCATAGCCAATTTATTCATGAGTCAACTTGAAGTAGAATTTAAAAATAACGCTAAATATTTCCCGAGAGTCTGGATCAGGTACGTAGATGACATTCTCGCGATTTTTGATACACGGAATTGCGAATTAGACATGTTTGTTAATCAGTTAAATTTGAAATTTCTGACGATTAAATTTACTGTGGAAAAGGAACACAATGGCAAGATACCATTTTTAGATACTTTACTGATTAGGAATAAACATAAAATAGAAATCGATATTTTCCGGAAAGAAACAAATGTTAATAGATTCATCATCGCTGATTCAAATCATAGTTTTCAACATAAGACAGCTTCTTTTAATTTCTTAGTCAATCGGTTACTAAATTTTCCGTTAACAAACGAGAGATATGAAATAGAACTGGATGTCATTTAAAATATGGCGAAATATAATGGCTTTGACATAGAAATAATCAATAAATAATTAGAAAAAAAAAACTAAAAAATACATTCCGCGAATCCACAAGTTTGATATCTCAATGTAACCAGGAGAAGAAGTACATGTGTTTACCATACCACCCCATCACGAAAAACATTAATAAAGTTGTGAAAGAAAGAGGTCTCAAAGTTGCCTTTCGGTCCGAAAATATTATCAAAAGTCTCCTAGGGAACACCAAAGATAAAGTTAATTTTAATTCAAAATCAGGTATATACGAAATTAATTGCGATGATTGTAATTTGAAATATATAGGCCAAACAAAACGACCAATAATAACCCGGTTTAAAGAACACATATCACATATTAAATACAATAGACCGGATAAATCTAACGTTGTCAACCATGCTTTAAGTACACTGCACAATGTGTCGATTAAAGGGTTGAAACTTGCCAAGGCCATTAATAACCCCCGCGATCTTGACGCCTACGAAAGTATTCATATCGCTAAAAACAAACAAAATTCTATGAACAGAGATAAAGGACCGATCCCCTTCACCTGTCTCTTTTCATTCTTAGAACCCTAAATAAAAAGTTCGTGGACGTTGGAGTATAAACAGATGTGGGTGCCGGTTTCCTTAAGAGAGGTAGTTTTTTGTAGATCCTTTCGTTCGATATATTTGCATGTTTGTTGTTGCGTAAGCAGTTGTTCTAGCTTTACTGTGCCCCATGTGCGACACCTTGTTTAGTGGTTTTACCTACTGATGAAGACAACTTAGTTGTCGAAATACGTATTTAGGATACGATTAATAATTGTGGTAAGGGGTTATATACCTTTTTTTTTAAGTTTTTACTTAACCACAGTCTCCAAAGAAAGACCTTTTAAAATATATGTATTCTAATTAGTCAGCAATTCAATCCAAATATGCAACCCAACAAACAAGTTTATATAGTTGGTTGCCTAATGGAAGAAATTGTTTTCTAAAATCCATATATTTTCTAGAATGCAGTAGTTCGTATAAAATTTTAAAAAGAAATATTCTGAAATATTTTAAATTAAATTCTTATTTAAGTAAAAACAAAGCGTGCATACTTAATTCCAATAATAATTTACATAGGTACACTTTTGAATAGTACTATGTGTATCAGCTGTTTTAATAAAAAAATTTCAAAGCATTTTTATTGTAAGAGTCAAATTAAGGGCAATCATCAATCTTTTATACATTATTGGAATAAGTATTCCAATATAAATTAATAAAATTTTCTTGGTAATTGTATTTTAAAAATTATTTATTTTATTAAGTAATTAGCTCTTTTAAATTTATAGAAAATTATTTTTGAATGTAGACTTTCATGACCGTTGTTCATAGTAGATAAGTTTTCGGTTTCCAGTCGTTTCTGTAGTCCTCTAGCTATTTACTTTTGAATAAGTATTCAAAAGTAAATAGTGACCACAGCGACGCCCAGAAGACATACCCACTAAAAATAACTTCTTGTGAATTATATTTAATTATTCATAAATGCCTTCTATCAAATTCCGGAAAGAAAAATATTTGAATTTGAGATAATTAATTTAAAAAAAAATGATTAAGAGCGAAACGCCCGAAGAAATACAATAACTAGAATAGTAATTTATTAATGCAAGAAGTGACAACTAAGAGTGTCTTCTCAGCAGCCAATATATGTTTTTGTATTTAAGTTTTAATCGTTCTGCTTTCATTTTAACACGTTCATTCAATTTTAGCTTGGCATCTACGACGAGGCCCAAGTTTCTTGCTGTCTCTTTAGATGGAATTGTGTTGTTGTTCAATTCTAGTGTGTAACATGAACATATTTACTTTCACCTTGTTGCATCATTGTCTAGTTGTCTCATTTATTGCACCTTGAAGATTGGAAGTTGTTTCTTCTATGCTGTTTCCGACTGCTAATATTGCAGTATCATAAGTAAATGTGATTAGTTTGAAGTTCTATATTACTGCAATGTCGTATGTTTATGGCGGGTAGAGCACTGGTCCCAATACTCTGTTCTGAGGTACTCCTACGTTTATTATTTTAAACTTCGAATATTCATTTTCTTGCTTAGCTCGAAAAATACGTTTTGTATTGTATGATTTCAGCAGCTGCGCATATTTTATTTACTTCCATGCATTTTACTATAGAATGCGATGTACTTGATCGACCGTTACACATTTATCACAAAATCCAAGCTGGCGGTCGTGAACCAGCTGTTTCTCTTCAATTAATAAATCAGCCTTCTCCTAAATAATTTTTCAAATAAATTTGGACCACATTGGTAGAAGTGACATGGGCTTGTAGGATATAGGTATTTTATTTATATGTTTACCAAGTTTGGTGTCATTATCATTTCAGCTTAATCTATATACCGCATTTATTAAATGTGTAATTTTAACAATGCATTTTGTTCGTAGTTGTTTTAGTATTTCCCCTGAAATAAAATCGAATTCTTTTTTTAATTTTTTTTTGTGTTGAATTTAATGCACATAATTTTACGTCACTCGTTGAATATTTACAAGGAAAGAAATGTGTATACCTACAAAAAAAGAAACAATTTAAAACATATTTGAAGGTAAAAATGACATTATTTCATAGTAATAGCCTTACGTAAATTAAGAGAAATAATTTTATTTCGTAGCACTTTAAAATATAAAGAATAAACTACGAAACATTATGCAGTATAACAGTTTTTGTATTTTATTTTTTTAATGAATAATTTCAAAATACATACTGTCGTGAGCAAAAAAAAACGGGACACTGCTTCTGCGTGGGTTTAAATTGTGACTACTTAAGGGTCTACTTTAGTGCCCGAAAAATTACGATTTCAGAAATATGCAACCCACATTACAGCATACTACAACAGACTAGGAACCAAGACGCCCTGCTGAGAGGGTCGAAGGATTATGTAAATTAGCAAACAAATTTGATTATTGACACATCAGCTACTTGGGATTTATTTATGCCTTGTTTTCAGCAGATAGATGATCTGTGTATTTCCGCCTAAAATTTTTTGAATCGTAGATAAAGAATAGATGTATTATTATAACAAATGTAACTTAATAGGTTCTAATATAAAATAAGTAGTGTAGTAAAGCTACACAATTTTACCCATACATACCTAATTGAAATACTTACATGCTTGTGTAAAGTAAAAGACAAACAAATGTATTAACTTGTTTTCCTCTAAAAGTGGTTACGGCATTACCTGGCTTTCTAATCCTTCTTAGTCATTTAAAGTTAATCACCTGGTTACTTGGAAAAATGTATATAATTCGATAAAAATATGACGATATGATATTAGTGTTGGTGATCGTTGTAATTTTGAAATATAAACAACAATGGGACTTCACTCCCAAAAAAGATTGACAACCGCTGCAAAACGGAAAAGTAGAAAACAGTTGATGAAACAAATTCGGATAAAAAATCGAATAGTGTCTCAACGTGATAATATTGTAGATAATGAAATTGTTTTCACTGAGACAAATTCGGCACGCGACGACAGTTTTGATTCGGATATATCAGATGAGGTTTTTATTGAAACAGAAAATTTAAACAATATTGCAAATTTTACTCTTGCTGGACGTAGGATTGTTGATATAAATCATCTGTTTACTGTTCTAAAAGGAATACGACATGATATGTTTGGCTGTGCTTTTCAAAATGTAGAAATAAAAGCGGAAAAACATTTTGGTTTTAAAAGTGTTTTTACGTATAAATGCAACATGTGTGGAATAACCGATACATTCAGTACTGAAAATGAAAATAAAAAATGTGGAGTAAATGAAGCAGCGGTGTGTGGAACTGTTGCAATAGGGGCGGGTCATTCACAATTAACAGAATTTTCCGCAGCTTTAGACATTCCTCAAATGTCTTCAGCAACGTATGCGCACATAGAAAGAAAAGTGCTAAAAAATACAGAGGAGTTAGCATTAAAAGAAATGCTAGCTGCAGGAAAGGAAGAACGTAAGTTGGCAATTGAAGCAGGAGAAATTGATAGCGACGGAATACCTTTTATAACTGTAACAGTGGATGGAGCTTGGTCAAAACGAAGTTACAAGTCTAATTATAACGCTCTCTCGGGCGTTGGGTTCGTAATTGGGACCAGAAGTAAAAAAGTTTTGTACGTAGGAGTAAAAAATAAAATGTGCAAATTTTGTAAAAATAAGGATAAAAAAAATGTTCCGTCTCATAAATGTTTTCAAAACTGGAACAGTTCTTCAACTTCTATGGAAGCAGCTATTATTCTAGATGGGTTTAGAATGTCAATAGAAATGCATAATTTGCGATATAAAACAATTATTGGTAATGGGGATAGTAGTGTATATAAAAAAATTCAAACAGCAAAACCTTACGGACCAACATATTTTATTGAAAAAATTGAGTGTCGAAATCATGTGTTTCTGTACGAAAATACGAGAAACTTCAAAAACTCCTCGATCAGATATGTGTATACGAAATTTTTTACGGTAGAATATTCTTAAATTTAGAACAGCTGTAGTTAGTGCCATAAAGTACCGCAAAAATGAAAATGTTTCTTTTCAACAAAAAATTGAAAACTTAAAAAATGATATTCTCAATGGACCTGCCCACATATTTGAAGAACATAGTAACTGTGCTAGCTATTTTTGTAGTAAAGATGGTAACAATGGTAACAATTCAAATACTATTGATTACAAACATTTCAAAAGCAGTGCTCTATATGATATATTTTTTCAGTCTTTGAATAGAGTAGCCAATTTATCCTCCAGTTTACTTTATGACGTAGACAATAACGCCGTAGAATCCTTCAATTCTGTTGTGAATAAATTCGTGGGAGGAAAAACAATAAATTTTCCGCTGGGAGGCTCGTACCAAGGGAGATGTTTTGCGGCAGCCATAAATTATAATAATAAAGAGACATTTGTATATACATTTGTTAAGAAAACTAATGGGGATAATTTTAACGGTGTATATTTGGAAAAATTCAAAAATCTTAAACTAAATCAAGCAATAAAAAAGAAAAGCAAACAAAATAAAATTCGAATTCAAAGTGCTGATTCGGATTACGGAGGGTGCAAAATCGTGGTACCTGACATGCCTATTCCGGAATACGAAAGCAAGAGAAAACAATTTCTTGATGAATTGTTATCTGATTGTCATAATATTCAAATTATGACGGTGAATCAGAGACATAACAACGAATGGGAAAAAGAGAGACAGATAAGATTAACGGCAAGTAACTTTGGCAAGATTTGTAAAATGAGAGAAAAAACAGACACGGCTAGTACAATAAAACATATGCTGTATACTAATAGATTCAATAATAAAAAACTACCACATTCTCTACAGTATGGCATAGATAATGAAGAAAGGGCCAAGCAAAAATTTATGGAAATTACAAATTTGAAAGTTGAGGCATGCGGTTTGTTAATTGACGAGAAGAAAAAATTTTTAGGTGCCACTCCAGACGGATTAATTGGATTCGATTCTATTGTCGAAATAAAATGTCCTTATTCAGCGCGTGATAAATTAATACATGAAGCCATTAACGAAAAATTAATTAATTATTGCACCTTAGATGCAAATGATAGTAACAAAATTTTGCTAAAACCTTTTGATAATTGTATGTATCAAGTGCAGGGACAACTCCACATCACCAAAAGAGAGAAATGTTATTTCGTAGTTTATACTAAACACGATTTGAAATATATAGTAATAGAACGAAATGATGATTTCTGGAATCATCATATGATTGAACATCTGGAAAAATTTTATATGAATGCAATGCTTCCAGAAATAATTGACGCGAGGTATCATAGAGATCAATCTATAAGAAGTATTATGAAAAAAGATCTCTAATTATTTTTTATTCTAATTTTTTTTAAATACAAACTATTTACTTATGTAAATACAGTAATTTATTAGCTGCAAATTAGTTTGTTAACATATAAATGACTAGAAAATTCATCTTTGATGTTTAGTCTCCGATCCGCACTTAATTTGCGGTGATTATTATGGATCAAAATTCTCTTAAAACTCAATCAAAGGTAATTTAATTAGCCATTGAACCAGTTGCAGCATTTATTTCAATATTTACGCCGATTTATTGGTTGATAAGTTAATATTGTTATAGGTAGAAGCCTGTGGAGCCAATTTACATAATCCTTTGACCCTCTCAGCAGGACGTCTTGGTACCTACGTGTGCTGTAATGTGGGCTGCATATTTTCGGGGACCTTGAGTATCGGGTTGCCTGTTTTTGACTTTTATTTTTATTGATAACTAAACAACAATTACATCTAGACAAAAACGGGCTGTATAGCTACCTAGATATTATAAATACCTACAACACAAACATTTCATAACTACATTAGCTGGCCTGGTTATCTCTCAATTTGTCCGGATAGATTTTCTGTTTCTTACCGATAAAAGTCAAACCGTACAAAAATTTTGAAAAAAACGTAAATACCTACCTAGTTTTTATTGATACATGGTCATACATACATCGAGCGGTCTTTCAACTTTTAATTTGAAGCCAAAAAAAGGCCGGAAAAATACACTCATTTCAGTGTGGGATTGCCGGGTATAGCGTAGAGCCTTAAATGGCTATCTTTACTCATAATAGTAAGTCAGGAATTGTCAAAAATTTGTGTCTTATTGACATTTATTAAACATTTTTAAAATAAATGTAAATAAAAATTACTAAAAACGATAGAGAAAGATTATTTATTAAATTAAAATAATTATTACATTTAAATAATTAGTATTTCGTCATTCCACCGTTATTATTAACTGCATCTAATCTTGTAGACATTGAAGCGACAATAGTTTGTACAAAATTTGTAGAAATTTCATGCCAAGCATTATGAACAATCTCCCAAAATTCTTCCTGGTTAGAAGCTATATCTCATTAATCTCCATACATTTTCAATGGGATTTTGATAAGGAGTGTAGGGCTGGATATCTCAAGTTTAAATTTTATTCTCTTGTAACCATTGTGTTACAAGATGAGACAGGAAATTGTGTCATTCTTATAGCTTCCTTTAATGTTTTGAAAGGGTTGTGCCTAATCTCAGTAACTAATGTTTCGTCTTCCTGCGTATTCAAAATTTTGTTACGTGCGGAAATTATTTTCCGATTTAAATTATCCTCTTCCCTCCATTTTTTGTATATATTCTTGCGGCTGAACTTTAACCAATATTAAATTGAACCGATATACTTCTTAATGATTTCCCATTTTTCAAACTAGTAACAAGTCTAGCTTTATCAGTTTTGAATTATCAACTATGATATATAATTTGACGTAGAGTTTGAAAGTTAATCAAATGTTAAAATTACAACGCTAAATAATAAAGGAAATTGACATAACGATTTTGACACTGTCCCGTTTTTTTTGCTCACGACAGTATGAGGTTATTAATTACAATAATTACACTGGTTAACACAGTTTAGTTTTCTTATACGCCAATGCGTGTAGTGTTTTTTATTGCCAACCGTCATAAGATGCATGCATTACCATAGAGATTTGCGGCAGAAAAGTATCACTTTTTCTTACTGTAAAAATCAAACACTTTACCTGCCGCTAATATCTGTCAGCATATCCATGACTGTATGGCATTAGACAGAAATCGTTTGTCGCTGTCACGGCTCCAACAGTAAAAGTTTTATCACGAATTATTTATAGAAAATAATTGACATTCAGTGTACGCCGCCTGAAATTCTGAAAACGTTGTTAGAAATGTCTTTCGAAATTCTACCGCAAAAATCAGTCAAAAAGTACAATCGCGAGTATGACATATTTATGGAGTGATGCAACAAATACGGAATTAAAAAGTTCAGTGAAAACGTTTTACTGGCGTATTTTTCCGATTTATCGAAAGAGTATTCTCCTTCTTCGGTGTGGTCCTATTATTCCATGGTGAAAGCAACTCTTTTAGCAAAAAATGATGTTGATATTAGTAAATAAATTTACGGCTTTGTTAAAACAAAAAGGAAGTAATCATATTCCAAAAAAGTCCAAAACTCTTTCACACGAAGAAATACTTACATTTTTAATAAATGCACCGGATGAAATCTACTTGATGATGAAAGTAATTCATGCAAACCTTTCAAAACCAATTTGTTATGAATGTAGTAATTATTTTAGATTTGCGTTGTGTTTGGCATTGCTTTACGTAATGAAGAACTTTTGAATTTAAAAGTAAGTGACACAGAGCATAAAGAATCAGTTTTCGTTGTTCAGATAACTAAAACAAAGACCAATAGACCTCGATTGTTTGTGATCACTACAGATTTTGAAGGAAAAGTGGAATTCGTACAATTATTTAACAAATATTTAGCTCTGCGTCCTAAGCAGACGCCCCACGACCGACTTTTTTTAACTTAAAGAAATGAAAAATGCACAAACCAGCCAATTGGAATCCATACTTTTGGAAGCGTACCAAGCAAAATTGCTAACTATCTGCATTTGCCAGAGCCATCACTTTATACGAGACATTCGACGGGACGTCGAACGTCCACCACTCTCTTTGCAAACGCAGGCGGCAGTAAGGAAAATTTAAAACGCCACGGAGGATGGACGATTGCAGAGTCCTATGTTGAGGAATCTGTGCTTAATAAAATTAAAGTTGCAAAGACGATTTTAGGTGAAAGTCAAACTAACAGCATAGTTATCAATGATAATTCTACTAATGGTTTACAAGTTATTAACATAGGTAATAATCCTCAAGCATGTTCAAATGAAACTTCTTCCACTGCAGGAATTAATTTTTATAATGCCTCAGGTTGTTCGTTTACTTTTAATACATCAAGTAATAATCTACTTATTACTTATTATTAGTCTGTCTTCTGCTCCTCTTCTTGTACTTCATTCGGCGAAATAGTGAAATGCTTGCTGATTATTGTTGGGCATTGATATCAGAAAGTGCCGGAGAACAGTATAGAAGAAAAGCAAAAAGAAAAATATTTTAAACAGCACGATACTACACAGCTCCATATAATAAACCTAATTACTATTATTGCATTTACTTTTCAATATTTTTTTCTAAAATTGACGTGCCATAATAAATTCGTTGTTATTACTACTGTTAGAACGATAAAAGAAACGAAAATTGTACACAGTTTCATAAAAATAATAAAAAAAGAAAATTTGTTGACCAGTGAACTATTGATAGACCTTTTTCAAATGATTGCCTTGTATGACTTTATAATATTTCACTAGCAATTTTAAATAAATGATGATACCATTGTAATAACAAGATAATCTTTTTTTCGAAAGGAAACAAATTTCTTTATAGTTCTCGAAATGAATATACAAATTAACAAACTGATAAAAGCCACCTACACCTACATTGAATGCATTTAATTGAGTTGATGAAATTATTCATATTTGACGAGAGAGATCATAATTACCAGCGCGATTATTCAGAAATATTTACAAATGTATATGTAACTATAATAAAAGATAATAAAAAATTTAAGACGTCGTCAATTACAAATGATATCTAGTTAGAACAGGGCTGAATTGAAACCGAGTTAGTCGAAATGTACAAAACTAATTCAGCGGAGAGATCAAATTTTGAATTTTAGAACAATAATAAGGGAATCTCTTACAGCTAATTAATCGTTTGACCCTTATATCTAAAGACCGCCATTCTCGGTCGCCGCACAGAGGCGTGGACAAGCAAGAGGTTAGGGAGACTCACTTTATCAATGCTTCGCATGCTATACTAGGGTACGTAAATTTAAGTGTTGACATTGAAGTTATCCAATGTACCGGAATAAAATAGATTTCCCTATTTTCCTAAGTAAGTATAAAGAAATATCAAAGAAGGCTCCTCTCCCTTACATTTAGACGTAAGTAGTACATGTAGTGCAACTGTACATCTGTTTATTCTATTTATGTATTGAATAGCTCTCTTAACCCCTTTTATCGATCGAACCAATAGCATGTGTATAAAAAGAGTAAAGGGTATCGACTAATTCCACACATAGCTTCGCTATGTCACGAAATTGATTTACGTACCCTAGTATGTATGTAATACCTAAACAGCTATCATAATGTGAAGTTGTTTATAGAAGTATTTACGAATACGCGTAGGTGTAAATCAATCGGAAAGCGTTTTTCTAAATAACTCGCACTTTTATAACAGTAAAGCCAACGCAGTGCTACTTGCCTACCTAAGTAGCGGTCTTTTAATGATATCATAACATGTATTTCGACTAATAAAATAAACTATCTTTTAAATAAATTCAACAATTTCCACAACAAATTAAAATTCCCTATTGAAAAAGAAATTAATAACAGTATTAATTTTCTTGATATTTCTTTAAGCTATGATAGACAGGGTACTATTTATACAAATTGGTATAATAAACCCACAGCTTCTTTTCGATATATGAATTACCACTCAAATGCTCCTACAGTATTCAATAAAATGATTATAAATAATCTGACTGATAGAGCAACAAAACTATCACATACTCAATACAGAAAAGATAACATCAAGAAAATTAAAACAATCTTAACAGATAATAATTATCCACCACAACTTATAGACCAAACAATTAAAAAAAGAATACAGCAAACATACAACACTGCAGACACCAATAACAATTTAAACAATGACACAATATACCTATATCACGATTCCATATGTTCCACAACTATCAGAAAAAAATAAATACACTTTAAGAAAATATGATATAGCTACAACATCTTAGTAATACTAATAAACATTTATTTTCAAAACTTAAACCTAAAATAGAAAAAAAATCGAGAAACACATGTCATCTATAAAATACCATGTCGCGATTGCGATAGTTACTACATAGTTATACAAAAGAATACAAGCCCACAAATACTCTAAAACAGATAAAACTGCTTTATTTACACACAAACTACAACGCGATCACCATTTCGATTTTGAAAACACACAGATAATTGATAAAGAACAACACACAATTAAAAGGGAAATTAAAGAAATCATTAGTATTAAACAGGAAAAAAATTCAATTAACAACAGAAGTGATTTAAGCAGTATATACTATAACTTAATTATGTAACGATCTGCAATTTTCCATCATAATATATGTTGATGTTATATAATTATAATTCTTTAGTTATTTAAATATCTATACATTTGCTTATCATGCTGACAGTTCCGTGTTTTGATTCCTCTCTGGCTGTCCGAGTAGGTTTTCGTGGTTTTCCTTCTCGTTTAAGGCGAATGCCGACAGCTTTACATCTTAAGACGGTCCACGGCCGCATACATAATAATAACTCATGTCTTGCATTTCCCTGTTTTTGTTATCTATCTATTTTAGAATACTAAGGCATGATTTATTATCATTCAATTGGAATGTATCTTTGAATTATTTTATCCATAGCAACTATAAATGTATGACATTAATATACTGTCATTTATACTTTATATTCTTTGAAAAAGGCATCATTTGTCGAAACATGTAGGATTGTTTTAAATATATATATTTTGAAGTAAAACCAGACCTTAAATCGCCAACAAATTGAATTTGCCATAACATACATAGAAAGGTCACGAAATAATTATCTATATATATATATATATATATATATATATATATATATATATATATATATATATATATATATATCATCAATACCTTATTTACCGTTAGGTGTTAAGGTTAAATACAAAAATCAAACAATTCCTTAAAGTTACAGTACTATCGTGAGCAACTGAAAGTAAACGCACTATCATAGCTGCGTAAATTTTACCAAATTGTCAAGCTAATGTCATTTATGTTATGATTAAATGCTGACACTGACACTTCAAAAGTACTGTATACATTAGATAAATTTTGAAATTTCGACAATGCCAACATAATAAAGTGTTAACTTTCAATTGCTCACGATAGTACATGAGATCAGTAAGTGCAGCCTATCAGAATCTATCATTATTATTTTATTCTAATTTCGTTCCGTATATCATCCTTGCCCATTCTTTCTTGTTGATTGCCATTCTTTTCGCCTCTCTCCCTGACATTCCCTTGGCTCTCAATATGTCTTCCACTTGGCTGTCCCACGAATTCTTAGGTCTACCTCTTGGTCTTCTCTGATATCTTCTTGCTTGCCATACTTTTCTTGTTGTTCTCTCCTCTCCCATTCTTGTCAAGTGTCCAAACCATCTTAAATGATTTCGTTGTATATCTTCCTTCAGCGTCCGTACTTTAAGTTCTTCCCTTATTTTGCTATTTCTTACTCTGTCTCTCTTAGTAATTCCCATTATTCCTCTTAAAAACCTCATCTCCATTGCTTGTATTTTGTTTTCCATTCGTTTCGTCAATGTCCAACTTTCGCTTCCGTATATCAATACGGGCTTAAATATAGTTTTATAAACTGAGGTCTTAGTTTTCCTTGACGCTTCTCGTCTTCCCAGGAACGAATTGTTCAAGGAGTAGTAAAGTGCTGATGCTGCATCTAACCTGTCATTCAGTTCTGCCTCCACGGTTCCTGTTTTGTGTATTTTCACCCCTAGGTATTTAAATGTTTCTGCTTGTTCTATTTTAGTGTCGTCAAGTTTTATTTGTAATTCATCATCTTTTTTCCCTATTACCATAACTTTGGTTTTCTCTGCGTTTATTTTTAAATTCTTCTTTCGCAACGCCTCTGCCCATATATCTAGATTACGCTGAAGGTTGAGCTTATTTTTCGCATAAATCACCAAATCATCTGCAAATATGCTCTCTACTATTTCTACCGGTTCCATGTTGTAATATCCCACCTTCATTTTCTTAACTTTCATTTTCGCTTCTATTGTTACATCATCCATTATTATATTAAATAATACTGGGCTAAGGTTGCCTCTTTGTCTTAATCCCTCCATCGTTACAAATTCTTCAGATCTTGTGTTCCTGGTTCTAACGTAATTTGTTGTGTTCTTATATATAGCTTTAATACAGTTTATTAATTTTTTCCTCTCCTTCTTAGACTGTTCCAAACTAGATCCCTTGGCACGCTGTCAAAGGCTTTCTTGAGGTCTATAAAGGCCACATATATATTGTCATTGGTACATTTCTCTATTAATTGTTTCAGTGTGAATATGTGGTCCTGAACTACTCTTCCCTTTCTGAAACCACTTTGTGAATCTTCTAGTTGTCTTTCCACTGTTCTTTCTAGTCTTTTGGTCAGTATCCATTCATAGAGTTTGGCCAGCGTGCAAGGCAAAGTAATACCCCTGTAATTAGCGCAGTCTCGTTTATTGCCTTTCTTGAATATCGGTATCAATATTCCTATCTCCCAGTCATGTGGTATTTGTTCCTCTCTCTATGCTTTGTTTAGCAGCTTGACCATTATTTCCACAGCTTTCGGTCCTAGGTTCATTATCATCTCCGTATATATTCCATCGTGCCCTGCCGCTTTGCCCCTTTTTAATCTTCTCACTGCTTGCGACACTTCTTCTATTGTTATCTCTACGTCTTGTTCGTTATTTTCGTTAATATTCTCTTGTTCTTCTTCAGTTCCTATGTCATTGTTCTTTTCTATCGTTAAGAGTTCTTTGAAATACTCCTTCCACCTCTTTATAATGTCCTCATCTTCATCTAGTATTTTCCCTTGTTTATTTTTAATAAGATTCGGCTTATATGTTCTTCCGTGTCGAAGGGTTTAAGTACTCTATAAAACAACTTTAGGTTTCCGGAATGGTCTCTCTCCATCTTGGCTCCAAATTATTCCCATGATTCTTGTTTCGCTGCTTTTACCATGGTTTTAACTTTATTTTCTGCTCTTTGTAACTGTCATATTTTTCATTTGTTTTATCGTTCAAATATTCCATCCATTTCTCTTTCTTGGTTTTTATCTCAGCTTTTATTTCTTCGTTCCACCATCTGGATTGTTTGCTGTTTTCTCTAATTTTTGTCATTCCGCAAACTCTCTTGGCTGCTTTAATTATTAGTTCTTTCATAAGCGTCCACAACTCTTCTACGTTTAATTCATTTATAGTTTCTTTTATTTTGTCAATCTCTATTTCTACCCGTAATTTAAATTCCTTTGCCGTCTCTATATCTTTTAACTTGTACGTTTTAATTCTTTCTGTATCTAAATTTATCTTTTCGTAGGTTCTGGGTGGTCGTTTTTGTTGTGTTTGTATCTTAATTTTAGTCACCACTAGATAATGGTCTGAGTAAATTTCAGGTCCTCTTTTTACCCTTGTATCTTTTACTTCCTTTCTGTGTTTTTTATTTACTAATGCGTAGTCAATTATGGACCTTTCATTTCTACTCTTTACTTCTCTTGTAAATTTGTGTATGTCTTTGTGCTCAAAAAAGGTGTTAGTTATCACTAGGTTATTCAGTATGCAAAAATCTATCAGTCTTGATCCATCGTTGTTTTTATAGTTTTCTCCATATTTTCCAATTGCTTCTCCTGATTCGTCCGTCTTTATACCTACTCTTGCATTTAAATCTCCTATCAATATCACCCTTCCCCTGTCACTTTCAATTGTTTCCGACATTAAATCCCAGAAATTCTCTTTCTTTTCAGCCCCCTCGTCCTCATTGGGTCCATATGCCACTATTATTGCTGTTTTGGTGTTTTTGTCCATATTCATTTCAATTTTTAAAATTCTTACTGATATTTTTGTCCATTTATGCAGGAAGTTCACTTTCTCTTTCTTTATTATACAGCCTACTCCCTCCTTCGCTCTTTCTTTCCTGTCTACTCCACTGTAGATTAACAAATGCCCTCCTTCCATTTCCAATTCACCATCCCCCTTTCTTTTCGTTTCCGTTATCCCAAGTATATCCAGCCCTGCTTTATCGAATTCCTCTTCTAGTTCCTTTTCTTTTCCTGTCAGACTCCTAATATTCCATGTACATATTTTCCAGATTTCTCCTTTTTTATATTCCTCCTTGCTTTTTCTCTCATTTCTATTCTTACTTTTATTAAGCTTCGATTCCTGTTTTGCAGCCAATTTCGTCATCAGATGTCCGTCCACCGTCTCTTTTAGTTTTTTGGGTCCTCCTTACCTTGATAGACTTTGTATTCTGCTAGTTCTAGTAAATATTTCTCTCTATTCCATTTCCACACTTTCTTATCTATAATCAGTTTTTGATATCCGCTTTTCACTGTTTTACCTCTTTTCCTCTCCTCCTCGGCTTTCCTTCTAATTAGTTTCTATATGTCTCTATCTTGTTTTGTCATGTCATTATTTATATATATCCTATCGCTCTTAATTTTTGCTAATTTCGTCTTGTTTTTCATTATTTCCATTTTTTCTTCGAAGCTCCCTACTTTTACTATGTACGATTTTGGTCCTATTCTGTGGGTAGCTTTAATCTTTGTCTCTACTTCAAGTTTTTCTTTCAGGAAGTGTTTTATCTCATCAATTAACTCATCTTGGGTGTTTGAGTTAAGTGCTAGCCCTTGTACTACTATATTTTCCCTGCTCTTCTCTTTCTCTAAATATTCTAATCTGTCATTCGTTTCGCGTAACTGCTTTTTAATCTCTACATTATCTTTTATTATCCTCATGTTTTCATTCTTTATTAATTCGTTTTCTATCTTTATTTCTCTTATTTCTTCTTTGTATTTACTCTGCTCTGTCTTTATTTGGTTTATGTCTACTGTTAACTGTTGTAGCATATCTAATATCTTATCTATTTTGTCATCCTTTTTTTGTTGTTGTTTTGATGATGATCTACTTATTTTTTTACTTTTACTATAAGCTATTTCCTCTTCGCTATCTTGATTCTCTCCTCGCTTCCTTTTCTCTCCCTCTGATGATTCATCCGTACTGTGCATTTTATTAGTATTTGTTGGCTATCTCACTATTCTATTCCTCCTTAACCTATTTTTAAATTTGCGATGAAATTCTTGCGAAATATATATATATAAAATGTTTTTACATCGTCCTTGAGCTCTGTTATTGTTTATCTCTCTCTGTTGATCGCGCTTGTCGCCCGGGTGGACCCCTCGGAGGCTGGCATGCGCCGCGCTACGGTGTGTATTATTCCTAACCTTACTAATCTTGTATGTGTTTATGCTTCTAATTACAATTACTGGGCCGCTACTGACCTTATTTTTACTGCTTCTCTTACCTTCTTCTGCTATGTAACTGTGCTGTAACTTTCACCAATATTTAACCATTAATTTCACTTAAAACCTCTTATTCACTTTGCTGTGTGACTAAGCCGATATATATATATATATATATATATATATATATATATATATCGATATATATATATATATATATATAAATATAATATTTTTGTGACCTTGGTATGATAAGGTAAACTTAATAAGTCGGCGATTAAAGGTCTGGTTCATTACTTCAAAGTATATATATATTTAAAACAACCCTACATGTTTCGGCAATGATGCCTTTGTCAAGGGAATAAAAAATATAAATGACAGAATATAAATGTCAAATAATTGAGTTGCTATGGTTTAAATTATTCAAAGATACATTCCAATAATAACAATAAATCATGCCTTAGTATTCCAAAAAATAGATAGCAAGGTGTGAACATATGTGTTGTTCGCTGCCAGCAGCTTGTGTCTCTTTCTGGGTATGAATTTGCGTGTTGGTTGCTGCTGGCAGCTTGCGTCTTTCTCTGGGTGTGTGGTTTTGTATTTGTGTGACCGCGTAAGTGTAGGGTTATGTATGTTGGTGCGCTCGTGCGTGTGTTTAGTGACCAGTCGCGTAAATTTAGAGAGATCGGATAACCAGCCGTTGCGTAGGGCCGCCAACCCTTTCCCGGCAACTTCTTTACTTTTCCGTGCAGTACTTCGACGGCCCGATCCCCGCCCCAACGAGGCAAGGCGCAGACCAGCGAAGCGCACCCTGCATGGGGTTGCTCAGCACACACACGTCGAACGTGTGTGTGCTGTTAACAGCAGCCTAGCCACACCTTGCTATCTATTTTTTGGAATACTTAGGCATGATTTATTGTTATTATTGGAATGTATCTTTGAATAATTTAAACCATAGCAACTCAATTATTTGACATTTATATTGTCATTTATATTTTTTATTCCCTTGACAAAGGCATCATTGCCGAAACATGTAGGGTTGTTTTAAATATATATACTTTGAAGTAATGGACCAGACCTTTATATATATATATATATATATATATATATATATATTTAAATTATTGCTACAATAAATGAATACACCAATGTTAATCAAAGGCAACTTAAACATAAAAATTCAAAATAATAAATGTACCAAAACTTTTGAGCGTGCATGTATATTTAACCAGACTGTTTATTATATTATAACAAAGAAATATTCGTACACTAGAGCTCTCGAGCATCCGTTCACAAGTGAAATACAACCTTATGTACGAACAGTACTACTAAATAAAATGCGACGTTAAATATTTATACAACTAAAGACAACGACGCACAGATTCAATACACAATAATGAATGTAGAATGGTGTAAGCAATAATATATTATTAAATGTTCAAAAGGATTGTAAATAACTAGAACAAATTCAACAAATTGATAATTTTGACGTGGCGTTAAATATGCTATTATATGTGGCGCAAATGAAAATTTAACTTTCGGGTTGTAGATGTTAGTCGATACCAACTCCACGTCTATAACGTCTCTTCCTCCACCTTTTGATATTACGTTAGGTAATTTATTCCTTCACGGTATTCCTTAACGGTATTCTCGTTCCGACGAGTGTTAAAATTATCAGCAATTACCGACAACAGCTAACAAAAGCAACCAGTAACAGGAACCAGATTTTAATCATTAGCAAAGACGAAATACGTAAACAAATGCACAGAAATGTCGTAAAGAAAATGGTGGGTTAGCGTTATTACTTACCGATGTTGGTCAAGGGCACAATAAACCATCAGCGTAGGCGACGGCACAAATCCAATTATATATTGGTGTTAATTAAGCAAACCCGTGTAGTCACAAATTCACCTATTCCGGTGTATATTCGAAAACTTACGGTACGTTACACATTCATAAAAAGCGGCAATACACACGTGCACATACGACCGAAATACTAAACGCAAGTGTTCCAAAACAAAGACGCTGCGTCATCGCACGCAATACTAGATTGGAAAAGGGGGTAGCAATGACGTAATCGGACACCAATGCCAGTCACGATGCACAAAACCCAAACTTCTCACGCATTTTATTTTCATACAGAGATAACCGGAATAATAAATGTAACCCGGTTGAAGTTGTAGCTAATACTTCTGTACATGTTCTACAACCGCTGATTGCCCAATTCGTTTTCTTCGTGTATCGATCTGATGTTCGTTGTAAAAATATGTCTTAGCACTATACCGCTATCCAAAACAAATTTTCTGGGACCAAGGATAACTTAGCTTGAATTAAGGAAAAGGGAGTCTATAAGTTAATATGCGAGTGTGGGAAGAGGTTCGTTGGATAAACAGATGGATTGGAAAAAGAGGTAACGAACATAAGAGCGACATACGAAGAAAGAGAATTGGACAATCAGCGGTTGCAGAACATGTACACGAGAACGTGTACCGAGTGAATTTTGAAGAAGCATAAGTATTAGCTACAACGAAGAATTATTAAACAAGCTATTGAAATAGAAAATCCTAACTACAACCGCGACTACGGCTATAGACTTAGCAACACTTGGAAGAGCCTACTACGCGAATTCGTCACGACCAATGGAGCAAGACGGTCGCACACCAGTGAACCAAGGCCATATATAAGGAAGAACAACAACGTAGACAATCAGTCTGATACCAGATCGAAATAAATTACGACAACACGGCGAAACCCGCAAGAAGTTTGTACTACTAGTGACGAGGGCCGTGAAAGCCTACGGAGTTTTAGTGAAGGTTTTATAATATTGTTTAAATTGGAAAGTGTTTGAAAAGATTTAAATCTTTCTAATGCTTTATCCTGTCAAAATATTTAAATGCGAAGACATTGTTCCTAATAATTTAAGGTCTTTTACAGAAGCACTTTTAATACATCTTTTAGATTACATAAATTACCCAAAATTTGATATCTAGTTAAACAAAAATTTGTAGAACTTTATCTAAGCTATGCCAAATAAACCCATTGGCAGTGAAACTTACATCATCTTATTGTTACACATCGCATATATAAAGAATTTTTTAATACCGATTTAAATTACATTATTCACAAATAAATTAATTTAAAAATCAACAGAATCGCACTAGTCATATATCACACTCTTCAGAGAATCTATCTACCTGCGAACGAACAGCCAACAATATTGTCGAATGTATCTTAGAATTTTATATATAATTTCAATTTACTAATTAATTACGTACAACTTATAATCGAATTATTTATTAATTAGTAATTTTTATTTATTATTTTTTCTACATGTCAAAATTAAACCGATCCAGTATTGAGAAATTTTAATCACTAGTGTAAAAGCTATCTAAACCATATCATGTGACCCATCATTTTAAATAATTTTTTCAAGAAATCCTTTAATGACTTTAATTTCATTGACGCCACAATCCTTGAGCTTGTGTCTTTAATTAAGCAATGCTAATGGCAATATGATTCGTTATCCTGAAACTAGATCTTATAACCCACCCTTAGTATTATATATAATCGTAGAAAAGGGTAAGGGATCATTCTCTTAGTTTCTAGCGTTCAAGGGGCTAACATTTCTCACCACAAGTGTTCGCTCAAGCATACGCACTGGTCGGCGTTTCTTTGGGTTCTCTACCGCGTGTTCATTTGCGATACCATTTAAGCCAGGTAAACTCTGAATCGCTCGATACAGATATTATTTTAATTGCATCTACAAAGCTGTTAATTTATTTTCAGTGTGCAAATAGTTATTCGTCGCTACCTGTACATATAATTTTCATTTAAATACTTTAATACATTTCAAAGCTTAATTTCTTTTACGTAAATATTAAATAAAACAATGTCGTTGTGTTTTGTTTTATTTATTAAACTTTTCTTTCAGCACACTATATCTTAGACCTTTTTTGCTCATCATCACGTTATTTAAAATCATTTTCATTATTGTTATAGGACGCTACAACTAGTCCATCATTTAACAATGCCGTGCTCCACGTGGTGATATATACAAATCAAACAGCGTCTACGTAACAATTTGGTGCTCAAACGTGTGGCTATACATAACCCAACTACCGTCCTGATAACATTATTTATTTATATTCTCGAGTTTAGTGAACAAGACTACAATTTTCATCAAGATGGGTTCGGCTTAAATAATCGAATTTGTCTAATTAAATACTTTCTAATTTTTATAACATAAATATTATTTTTTTTCCAATTAGGTATGTTTTTGTGTTCTGAGTTTAAATATTATAACATTTCAGTATGATAATTTTCATATACCTATACGTATTTGCAATAGTTTTACTTTAATTTTTATATGGCTGGTATGTTCTATCTCGTAGCTCCACTGGGAAGCAAGACGTGCTGAAGTATTTTGCCACTAGTCTAGTATGTATAGTAACACTTAATTTAGATAAATATGCAAATCTGAATGAAGGAATATACATAAACAGATTCGCTTATGATGTAACAAGGCCAAATAAGAAGACCGAGTAAACAATTTTCATAATTGTACTATCATATAACCTAGATGGAATGTAAGAACCGCTTTTGTATTATCATTGCAATTTGAAACAGTTAGATAGATTCAATAGAGTAAATATTATCAATGTCAATATAAATTGCGTATTATTGTGCGATTATATATAATAATTGCATATTTATGTACATATTCGAATGTGCTTTAACAAGGAGAATACTATATCACAATTATCCTAATTGAATCAAAAATTAAACTAATTACTACGTAATATACCTGTTGAGTTTTTCATTTTAATTAGTGCTCGAATGGCGTTTAAATGTAGGCCAGTTGGATATGCAACAAATCCATATTATTAAAACTGTCATTTTGCGTAATTTCCTTGCATTCATACTTTTAAATATATCTATTTTTCGTATTCGCATGTTCTCATTAATTTTATATATGTGCAGTATTTTTCTTAGAAATTCTAATATTCAAAGTTTATTTTATACATACATACATATTGCTATGAATTGTGGTTTATATATATACTGCACCACTATCCACAACTAAACTTCCCAACTAGGATACTCAGCCGGTTGGTTTCCAAAAATTATGGGACTTCTTTCTTCTCAGGATTCCAAAAAGGAAATTCGTGGTTGTCTCTACGAAAATACTAGGCGCCAGTCAAATATACTTGACAAGTATAATGTTTATTTTACTTTTTTTTTAAAACAGTAGTAAAGTTATGGCAAGAATAAAACACAAGATATTTAAATGAATGTTTAATACAAAAAAAATAAAAAAAGAAAAAATCTATCTTTATAGAGTATAAAGATTGTGTAATTTAGAATTTACAACGAGGTAAAACAATTCACTGAAAATGACAGCTAAGTGAATTAAAACTTCCTCAATGAATCCCGATCAAACTTAATTTAAAAAAATAATAAATAATATTAAATAAATAAAATTAAATAATAATAATAATAAAGTTTATTTTTAATTTCTCCCCAGAGAACCAAACTGTATAAACTTGAAAACACGATCAAAATCTACCACATGCGCGCTCACATGTAACAAAAAGTTCCCTTGATTTCCAAACGAAATAAAATTTCCAGTTATAATATTTTTACATAGAAACTTTAAAAATATTCTTTATCATTTAATTCTTCTAATAATAAATCTCTTAATAACAATATAAAATACAAAATAAATATCTTATAATATTAATCAAAATTTTTATATCATAAAATTTAAAAAAAACTTACAGTTTTTAAGGAGACTCACAAGACTCGTTGTTAAATCTTAAAACATCAAAATTACGAGAATAACAACTCTCGAACAATATACGGGAATTGAATAAAAGATACAACAACCAATTGACACAATCAAAACCCGAATTAATTAAATATATATATATATATATATATATATATATATATATATATAGTAAACCTAATCAGTAGGCGATTAAAGGTCTGTATATTACTTCAAAATATATGTATTTAAAAAACTCTACATGTTTCGGCTGTATACGCCTTTATCAAGAGAATACAAAATATGAATGACAGGATATAAATGTCAAGTAATTAAGTTGCTATGGTTTAAATTATTCAAAGATACATTCTAGTAATAATAATAAATCATGCTTTAGTATTCCAAAAAATAGATAACAAGGTGTGAAAATATGTGTTGTTCGCTGCTAGCAATTTGTGTCTCCTTCTGGGTATGAACTTGTGTGTTGGTTGCTGCTGGCAGCTTGCATCTCTCTATGGGTGTGTGGTTTTGTGTGAGAGCGTAAGTGTAGGGTTTTGTATGTCGGTGCGTTCGTGCGTGTGTTTAGTGATCGGTCGCATGAATTTAGAGAGGTCGGATAACCAGCCGTTGCGTAGGGCCGCCAACCCTTTCCCGACAACTTCTTTACAATTCCGTACAGTACTTCGACGGTCTGACTGAATTGTACTGTACGGAATTGTAAAGAAGTTGTCGGGAAAGGGTTGGCGGCCCTACGCAACGGCTGGTTATCCGACCTCTCTAAATTCATGCGACCGATCACTAAACACACGCACGAACGCACCGACATACAAAACCCTACACTTACGCTCTCACACAAAACCACACACCCATAGAGAGACGCAAGCTGCCAGCAGCAACCAACACACAAGTTCATACCCAGAAGGAGACACAAATTGCTAGCAGCGAACAACACATATTTTCACACCTTGTTATCTATTTTTTGGAATACTAAGGCATGATTTATTATTATTACTAGAATGTATCTTTGAATAATTTAAACCATAGCAACTTAATTACTTGACATTTATATCCTGTCATTCATATTTTGTATTCTCTTGATAAAGGCGTATACAGCCGAAACATGTAGAGTTTTTTAAATACATATATTTTGAAGTAATATACAGACCTTTAATCGCCTACTGATTAGGTTTACCATATCATACCAAGGTCACGAAGTTATATATATATATATATATATATATATATATATAGGCTGATTAGGTTTACCATATCATACCAAGGTCACGAAGTTATTATATATATATATATATATAATAACTTCGTGTAACACGAGAACGTTGTATGTCTCTGAAAAAAAAAAATATATATATATATATATATATATATATAGGCGATTAAATATATATATATATATATATATATATATATATATATATATATTTTTTTTTTTTTCAGAGACATACAACGTTCTCGTGTATAGGTATAACTTAGTCTGTCCCTCAACATCACCCGCAATCGCTTTCACATAAAGCCGACCTTCAATAATACAAGTTTTTGCTCACGCACATAAAAATACATTTTCAAAAATATACACTACAATTCAAAAATAATTGTACATTCATTTTACATAAATTTTAAATATTAATTAGGGAAAAATCCATAACAATATGTATATACATTTACTCGTCCATACAATTACATAAATAAACAATTTTAGCATAATACAGGTTCACTATTAGGTATGGAAACGGTCAAGTATATCGAGAATGGTTCGAGATATCTTAATGAAATTTTGTACACGAATATGCGGAAACGTCTGAATCTTTTTAGCTATATTTTCATTTATTTTTCTTACTATAATTTTAAATCCAAGACTAACTGTACTTTTGTATCGGCAACAGTGTTTGAATTTGGCATAGTTGGAAATATCATTTTATTCTGAATTCAGCAATGTAAATAAAGTATGAATTTTTTCGAAAATAGTTGAAAAAAATTGATATAAAGTGTTCTTAATGAAAATATTTATTGCGTGTGCATTATTGTGATGCAAAAACCACGAGTTATCTTTCCATAATTCAGGAGGTTTTAGACGAATGGCTTCGTGGGTGCTAGATTCACAGTACACTACACTCCGATAATCAAAGGAAACTGTTAACAGGACTTTGATTTTTTAACCAGTTTCATGTGTTTTCTTGCCTTCTTTCACGTTTGGCACGGTATTTACTGGATTGATCGGCAGTTTGAGGCCCATAAGCATAGATTCTTGTAATACGTCGCTCTTTTTTAAATCAGTTTTCTAAACTAATCAAGGTCAGATATGTTAAGGGCCAAATGGTTATCAGTAGATGTTGAAGGTTGTCCAGATCACCCTTCAAATTCAATGCGTCCTCTGCCTTCTTTGAACGCAAGCACACTTATTCACTTATTCTTGACGTAAGCTCGTCATCCAAACGTATTTTTAATGCACTAATGGAAAAAAGTGACGAGCACAGCCTGTATAATCTGAACGTCTTAAGATAAATGCGTAGATTTAGCGGAGCATTAAGGTTTCCTCTAGACGAGTTTGAGCAGCGAGTTTTGACTTTTTCTATAGCTGCATTTTTTACTGAGTACCTGCTACAATATGTTGTCTCCAGAGAAACCCGTTATTGTTAATGTGGTGGAAGCGGGTAGTTGTAGTCATACTTTGTGCGTGATGGAAGGCCGTTCGCGTTATCTGAGTGAGTTTGAGCGAGGTATGGTTGTGGGAATGCACATGACGGAAGTATCCTTCCGTGATATCGCGCGCCGTCTCGAGCGGTCGAGCATGGCGAGAATGGATGGAGCAAGGACGTACTCGCCTTCAGCCGCGAGTGGGATGGCCCCGCGCGAGAACAGCAAACGAGGATCGCGCCCTTGTGCAGAGCGCTTTAGCGTCGCGTACGTCTTCTTCAAGACTAGTTGGAGCCGTGTGGCCAGTAGGAAGGGATGGCGTACTCACTACGCGAACTGTACGGGGGCGTTTATTAGAAAGTGGACTACGAGCGCGGTGTGAGTTGCAGCGGATTCCACTGACTCGCTAGCACCGCCGTACACGGCGCCAGTGGATGGAGACTAGACATCAGTGGGTTGTCGAGTAGAGGCACATTCTGTTTTCCGACCAATAAAAATTCGAATTGAGCACCGGTGACGCGCGAATTTTGGTTCATCGGAGATGTGGTGAGCGTCACGTCGAGGAGTGCATCCAATCACGCCCTAGCCACCTCCAGCAGGGGATTATGGTGTAAGGTGCTATTACACATAGTGGACGTACACGTCTGCTGCTTATACAGCATACGATGACGGCTCGCTGCTACGTAGATGAGGTGCTACGGCCCGTTGTGCTTCCCTACGGTCGACGGCGCCCATGTCTTCTATACATGCACGACAACGCCCGACCGCACACTGCACGTGTTGCTCAGACTTTTGTGAAAAAGAACCATATGCGAATGCTTCCATGACCGGCACGTTCTCCGGATCTCAATACGATCGAACATGTCTGGGATGTGATCGGTCGAAGACTCCCCCGGTTAACGTTGAGGAGCTATGGAGTAGAGTTGAAGCAGCATGGTTGGACATCCCTCGCGCTACCATACAACGACTTATTGGCCCATGCCTCGTCGCGATGTTATGCGCCGCTCGCGGGGAATACTGGCACAATTAGAGCACTACGATTAATTAAACAGATTCGGTAACGATTTCTTCTTTTAGGTCAATACATAATCTGACGAAACACTATAATATTCTTTCTTGCTTGGTGTTTATATTTTTACGATAATTTGTTAATTTTTATAATGGACACTTTTCAAGGGGCAGCTAAAGTAGAGCACACTCGAATGCACCTGCAGTATACAATAAAATGATTATAAATAATCTAACTGATAGAGCAGCTGAAACTATCACATACGCAATACAGAAACGATAACATCAAGAAAATTAAAACAATCTTAACGGACAATAACTATCCATCACAACTTATAGAACAAACAATTAAAAAATGAATCCACCAAATATACAACACCAATAACAATTTAAACAAAGAAACAACATATATCACGATTCCATATGTTCCACAATTATCAGAAAAAAATAAATATACTTTAAAGAAATATGATATATCTACAACACATAAACTTAGTAATACTAATAAACATCTATTTTCAAAACTAAAACCTAAAATAGAAAAAAATCGAGAAACACATGTCATCTATAAAATACAATATTGCGATTGCGATAGTTACTACATAGGCCAAACTAAACAATATTTATACAAAAGAATACAAGTCCAAAAATCAGGCGCGGCTCGTGATAACGTATTTGGGAGTGCAAGTACAATGATGCGAGTGCTTCGTATATTCTCGTGTACTAACTGTAACGTTTTCTTAGTAAACAGTTGTGTACAGTTACAGATATGTAGATTTTTTACATGTCTGTTTCATATTGTAGTATATACTATAACCTAATAATGTAACGATCTGCAATTTACCATCATGAATATATGTTCTTATTATATAATTATCTATCATAAGTTATTTAAATATCTGTACACTGGCTTATCATGCTGACAGTTCCATGTTTAGATCCCTGACTGGGCTATCCAAGTGGGTTTTCGTGGTGTTCTCATTCAAGGCGAATGCCACCAGCTTAAAATCTTAAGTCGCTCCACGGGTGCAGACATAATAGTAAGACATGGCTTGCCAATCCCCCGTAATTGACGTCTTGCGTCGAAAGTTCTGTGGCATGAATTATTATTATTAAACTTGAATGTATGATTGAATATTTTAAATTTATCCATGATAACTACAGATATATAAGTTTGACATTGATATACTGTCATTTATATTTTAAATTTCTTTGAAAAAGGCACTACGTGTCGAGACATGTTAAATTGTTTTAAATATATATATATATATATATATATATATATATATATATATATATATATATATATATATATCAAAGTAAAACAGACCTTAAATCGTCGACTAATTTAATCTACTATAACATACAAAGGTCAAGAAATAATTATATATATACATATATATATATATATATATATATATAGTACATTCAATTGGTTGGCGATATATTTAAAACAATCTTACATGTTTCAACAAATGATGCCTTTATATTTCAAATTTCTTTGAAAAAAGGCATCATTTGCCGAAACATGTAAGATTATTTTAAATATATACGTATTGAAGTAAAACCAGACCTTAAATCGCCAACTAATTGAATCTACGATAACGTACTAAGGTCAAGAAATAATTATCTATATATATATATGAAAAATATCATCATATATATATCATCATATAGATCATCATATATATATATATATATATATATATATATATATATATATATTGTACTAATATTTTTGTAGTCAAGCCAAACGTTGGAGTGCCAAAATATCATAATATTCGAGTCAAACGTCTCACTAAAAAGAGTTTTTAAGTCAAAATATTAAACTTAAAAGCAGTAAAGTGAATTTGAATTCGAATCTTTACCCACGCATTATGATATACTTCTGCGCAGGTCCAATAATTGAATGTAAACGTTTGCAGTTAACAATCATAACCTGTACAACCAAATAGTATTTTGGTTTTAAAAGAAAGTTTTATATTTAATATAATTTGGAGAAATAACGAACATGAGTTCTCTAAGTATCTCCAGGGTCGTGAAGATTCTTGTCTGACAAAGAAATTAAAAGATATGTTAGTTGTTTATCTCAGTATTAATATGATAAACTTATTGAATTCAAACGACTTGTCTTGGTTACTTAAATTCCGTTTATTAAAAGGAAAATCTTATCTTTATGAGTGAATATTTAATTAGGTACATTATATTAGGTAATATTCAACAAATCATTCGGAATAAACAATAGATTAACAATTTTTTTTTATTGAAAACTTAATCATAAAATTTAATGGTTATGTGGAATTTCTTGAATCTTGAATCTACGGAAATGGGACAAATACTAGGCTACATAAACAAATAGATTCTGATAAATCAAAGCGCTTAATAAATGAATTTGTATATAACTTCCCTACTTACAATGTTTTAAACAAAATAGTCATTAAAGGAATCTTTATTTCCTTTCGGTAAGTAAATGTATCTGTTTACTTAAAAAATGCAAATAATAAAGACTTAGCTCAATATTCTATCATCACAATTATCCGTCTAGTCTCTGGAATTAAGTCTTGCTTCCCTGACGTACGGCTGGTACATTTTAACTTCAGGAACAACGGTCACAATCCTGGCAGATCTTGTAGGTTATGATCCTCCCGAATATTCAAAGGTAAACAAACTTTTCTAAATTTCTAAGTTCTGCTTTTCTAATTTACGTCACAATCCTGGTAATATAAGGCCTTGTAATGTTTCCCAATATTTATCTAAAGCTGGTACACGTCTTTTGTGGCTCATTAATTGATACCGGAGTATAAGATGAAAACAGTTCAAATCTTGGTAATATAAATAGTACTTGTTTTTTTTTTATATATTTAAAAAAAAAAATTCGTTTTTTCCAAAAACACATCCAATTCATTCAAGTGCAAAAATTCTTCTCTCTGAAATTGTTTCAATAACTCACTATGGCAACCCAACAGCTTTTTCTCTTTTTAAGCTCATTGGTCGCTTTAGTTAGACATAATTTTCTAAAACATTTGACATTTATACTATAATTTTGATCCTTGATTAATATTATGAACTTATTGATTTACAATTAAATTTTCCTTCACACCTAACCTTTGACATTACCAAACGTTAACAATAGTATACAAAATTAACTAAATTTACATAGTTCTATAATTTTGGTAAATGTAAGAAAGTCATATACTTTTGAAATTTAATTATAGATTTGAGACTCTAAATTAAGAAAACAATACAAATATAATAGACTTCCACCTTCTAAGAAATCCCAATAACAGAAATGTAACAAATTAAAACTAGTGTGTTCAATAAGTTTATTAAGATTTTTATTATAATATATATACAGTATGACTGAAGTTTCATTTTGTTTTTTTGGGGATATATTCTAAAAAATATAACAAATAAAATAGTAAAAATTTTTTCTAATAAAAGTTGTCTAGAAACGCCAAAAAGAAATTAAAAATTTGAAAAAAAAAATTTTTTTCTAGACAACTTTTATTAGAAATTTTTTTTTACTATTTTATTTGTTATATTTTTTAGAATATATCCCCAAAAAAAAACAAAATGAAACTTCAGTCATACTGTATATATATATATATATATATATATATATATATATATATATTTATATATATATATATATATATATATATATATATATTTATATATATATATATATATATATTAAAAAATAATAGATTTTTATTGGTTTTAGCGACCTTTTATTGAAATTAGATGTTTGTTTGCGACGTTTCGACTTTTATCAATTCAGTCTTTTTCAAGCATCTGGAAACAAGAATCATTACAATGAACATGAGAAATGTGTTTGTTTTGTGTGATATAACAATTGAATTAACCATTTTAAATTTAACATTATATTAAGATTCTTATCATTTCTTAATATAATGTTAAATTTAAAATGGTTAATTCAATTGTTATATCACACAAAACAAACACATTTCTCATGTTCATTGTAATGATTCTTGTTTCCAGATGCTTGAAAAAGACTGAATTGATAAAAGTCGAAACGTCGCAAACAAACATCTAATTTCAATAAAAGGTCGCTAAAACCAATAAAAATCTATTATTTTTTAATATTAAAACACGGCCAATAAAATAAAAAAGAAAAACAAAATTCTTTAAACACTAAATATATATATATATATATATACATATATATATATATATATATATATATATATATATATATATATATATATATATGGTAAACCTAATCAGTAGGCGATTAAAGGTCTGTATATTACTTCAAAATATATGTATTTAAAAAATTCTACATGTTTCGGCTGTGTACGCCTTTATCAAGAGAATACAAAATATTTTGTATTCTCTTGATAAAGGCGTACACAGCCGAAACATGTAGAGTTTTTTAAATACATATCAAGAGAATACAAAATATTTTGTATTCTCTTGATAAAGGCGTACACAGCCGAAACATGATTACAAACACTGATTAGGTTTACCATATCATACCAAGGTCACGAAGTTATTATATATATATATATATATACATATATATATATATATATATATATATATATATATATATATATATACATATATATATATATATATATATATATATATATATATATATATAATATTTTCGTGACCTTGGATGATATGGTAAACTTAATAAGTCGGCGATTAAAGGTCTTATTACTTCAAAGTATATATATTCAAAACAACCCTACATGTTTCGGCAATGATGCCTTTGTCAAGGATATAAAAAATATAAATAACAGAATATAAATGTCAAATAATTGAGTTGCTATGGTTTAAATTATTCAAAGATACATTCCAATAATAATAATAAAACATGCCTTAGTATTCCAAAAAATATATAGCAAGGTGTGAACATATGTGTTGTTCGCTGCTAGCAGCTTGTGTCTCTTTCTGGGTATGAATTTGTGTGTTGATTGCTGCTGGCAGCTTGTGTCTCTCTCTGGGTGTGTGGTTTTGTATTTGTGTAGCGTTGTATTTGTAGGAGCGCGTAAGTGTAGGGTTTTGTATGTTGGTGCACTCGTCCGTGTGTTTAGTAACCGGTCGCGCAAATTGCGAAATCGTTAAGATGGCACAAAGTGTGACCGTCGTCGACTGAGGTAGCCACTAAGAGTGTTCCCTCGGTTGGCGATGAGCAACCCCGTGCAGGGTGCGCTTCGCTGGTCCGCGCCTTGCCTCGTTGGGGCGGGGATCGGGCCGTCGAAGTACTGCACGGAAAAGTAAAAGGGAAAGGGTTGGCGGCCCTACGCAACGGCTGGTTATCCGATCTCTCTAAATTTACGCGACCTGTCACTAAACAAACGCACGAGCGCACCAACATACAAAACCCTACACATACAACGCTACACAAATACAAAACCACACACCCAGAGAGAGACGCAAGCTGCCAGCAGCAACCAACACACAAATTCATACCCAGAAAGAGACACAAGCTGCTAACAGCGAACAACACATATGTTCACACCTTGCTATCTATTTTTTGGAATACTAAGGCATGTTTTATTATTATTATTGGAATGTATCTTTGAATAATTTAAACCATAGCAACTCAATTATTTGACATTTATATTTTTTATCTCCTTGACAAAGGCATCATTGCCGAAACATGTAGAGTTGTTTTGAATATAAATACTTTGAAGTAATAAGACCTTTAATCGCCGACTTATTAAGTTTACTATAGAAATATATATATATATATATATATATATATATATATATATATATATATAAATTATATAATTATATTATATATTATATTATATTATATTATATAATAAGAACATGAATAATATATGTATTATAGTCATATATATTTAACACGCATGAATGGAACATAAACAAATATTCCCCTGTACAGTTTTTTATGTATCATATAATACATGTAAAATCTTATATTTATAGAATGCGCTAAAGTGGAAGAAAATTTTCAATTTTTAAATTACAACGTCAGGAAAACTTCGTATATGTCATATGCGAAGATAGAGCATAGAGCATTAAAAAGCAAATATATTTATATATAACTATAACACTATTACTTGCTACTGTTTTCGTTACTTAGATACATGCTAAAAAACCGAAAATCGTTGTAATTTTGTAGCCTTCCCTTGCTATCCTATTGAAGAGCGGTGTAATTTTTATAGAAAATCAAAGATTATAAATAAATTTAAAAATAAATGTTTTAAACTAAATAACATATTTAAAAAGTTATGTTCACCATCAAAAAAGAATAATAAAGTAATCCCTATAAAGAAAAACTAGTCATCAGTCATCTGATAATTTTAGTCGTTTAGAAACAAATTAGTCGAACAAATATTGTTTGCAAAGCCGTCAAATTCCTAGGGAGCAGATGATTCCAAGTATCGAAACCTTGATTAAGAATTTTGAGCAAGAATAAAAACTTCCTTTGAGAAGCTTGTACCATTCAAATCAGTAAGAGCTTATAGCAGTACAAATTGATGTCAATCAATAACGAGAGGAATACCATTAGAACTCTCAGATTAAAGGTCTGCTTTTACTTAAAAACAGTAAAGTTAGTAATTATTGACAAAATCGATTACTTTCAAAAAGTTAAAAGTTTAATTTCAGAAGGTCCGTATGTAGAAATTAAGGAAAATCGGTTATCAAAAATGATCACAAACACTGAAGAAGCGTTGAAGAAATGTCCAATATTCCATTCCTATGTCCTATTCAAAAATATAAATTAAGTGTGAGTAATCAGTTGGTGTCGAGAATGTACTATTTATCTAAGGCACGTAAACCAGGTAATTCGATGAGGTAATTGTTTCAGGTATTAACTCACCGATTTACTTGATTTTTAATTGATTTTGGTTAGTGAATGCATTTAAAAATTTACCATAGAACTAGAAAGTTTTTCCGTTGGAGATTCCTTAGAATTTGTTCAAACAACTAAAAATTGGGAACTGGAAAATGGAGAGATTTTAGTTTCATTTGATGTAAAGTCATTATTTCTTTCGGTACCTATTCCAGATACTTTAAAAAATATTTAGAGCATTGACTTTGTAAGAACAACATCTAGCCATTAAAAGTCAAGGAATACTTGCGGTTGACAACCCTTTGCATATCGCAAAATTGTTTCCAAGTTGGAAAGAAAATTTTATGAATAGAAACAAGACACATGAATGGGTAATTGCCTATCTCCGGATATAACCAATTTATTTAGGAGTCACTTTGAAGTACAATTTAAAAATAACGCTAACTATTTGCCAAGAGTTTAGATTAGGTATGTAGATGATATTTCCGCGGACCTCTTCCGCGGGGGTTGAGCTACCACCAGGCGCCTCCCTAGGTGGCGGATAAGGAGACGGTCAGGTCTCTCTTGGGGAACCTGATTAGTGGCAGTCATAAGCGGGATGGATAGGTCTAAAAACCTCTAATCCTTAGCGAAAGCTGTCTCCGTGGACTAGCTCTCCCAAGCTACGGTGTAAGGCAACGTGCTTAGAGCTGAATGGCCACTGGGGTATATGTGGTCTCATACGTTCCATTGGGGGCACTAGGCGGCACCCCCTTGTGTTTACGTCTTGTGCCTGTAATGGAAGCTCTGCGGGCATTGACCTCATACTTCTTCCATACTCGTGGGAATTAAATGAACCGAGACAAAAAACAAAATATTAAAAAGATGGTGTCTGAAGAGAATCCAAAAGCTAAGGAGTCTATAGAGACTCCCTTGGCAATGGAGACTGATGAGTAGAGCTGAGGATGTTTGCGGTATATCCATGGTTATATCATGTAACCATAGTAAATTACTATGGTTACATGATATAACCATGGTTATACCGCAAACATCCTCAGCTCTACTGATAAGACTTCAAAAAACAAAACTGAAACGCAACAGACTGAAACTGAGAACGTTGCGAAAACAGAGGGTGCACCCAAGGAAAGAAAACATCTTGCCGGGGCCCAAAGAAAGAAATTAAAGAAGATGAGGAAACAGGGGGTGGATACGAGTAAAATAAGGCTTCCCCTTTACCAAAAAGAACCTCAGGGAGAACCTAAGCCAACAGGGGCCGTTAAGCGAACCGTGTCGGCTAGGGGCACTCCTGAGGATAAAGTGACTAAGCGCAAGAAGTTTTCTGCTTCGGGCGTGAGTTACAAAGCAGCTCTTAAAGGTATTAAGGCTGCAATAGTTCCTAAAGACTACCCAGTCAGCTTAGTGACTGAGGGAAATGTAGGAGCTATACAAGAGGCCCTGATGATGGTCATAGATAGGGCACAGAAGGCGTCGAGGTTTGAATCCTCCCGTCTTATGGACGGCTGCTATGGAGTCATCTGTGCAGATGAAGACTCGTACAACACTACGAGAGATTACTTGGAAAAGGAAACTGTTTAGAAATTCGTGAAGAGCGAGGAGCTGCCAAAACAACAACGAGTTTTAGCGTTTCTGCCAGAGACTAAAAAAGAGGATCTGACAGTGGGCTTGAAAAGACTCGAGAGGCAAAATCCAGGGCTTAAAGTGGACCGATGGATTACCCTCAGTTCCAGGTTTTCCGAAAAGGGCCTACATGTGGGCCTTCGGATTGACAAGGAGTCTGAGGAAACGTTGGTGAGGACTGATTGTAGACCTTACTATCGCTTTCAGAGGGCTAGCTTTGTAACCCTCGTAACAAAAAAAGACCAGAAACCGGTGATGTAGGATGAGGGTACTCTAGAAGAACCTCAGGCATCAATCTCTAAGGGTCAAAATGTTGAAGATTCTCCAAATAAATCTTCAACATAAGAAAACGGCCACAGCGGCACTTTGTCAAAGGACGCTGGCTGAAGATATCGATATCCTCCTCATCCAAGAGCCATGGATAAGTAGAGGTAAGGTGCGAGGACTACATATTAGGGGATACATATTAGCTGTTAGTTGGTATCCCAGACACTACAATTAGAACTTGTATCTGTTTCAGAGACGACCCGGATGTGATGCCTATCATGGAGCCATGCAGTGGGCACATGACGGCAGCCAGGATCAGAGTGAGTGTATATGGGGGGATATTGGAGACGACAATTGGGTCTCTATACCTACCCATTGACTCTCCAGAGCTATCAAGGCCTGATCTTGAGGCCTTGGTGGCATATACCAGTAAGAACAATCTGGAATTGATTATCGGCGCAGATACCAATGCTCATCATAAGGCTTGGGACAGCAAGGATAATAATTACAGGGTAAGTCTCTCTTTAGCTATCTCTGTGGTACTGAACTTGACTGTCTGAATCAAGGTGATAAACCGACATTTAAGACATCAAGGGGGGAATCAGTTATAGATATAACCTTATGCACGTTGGTAATACGGGATATTGTAATGGGGTGGCATGTATCCGACGAGCCATCGCTCTCTGATCATGCGTATATCCGCTATGAATTATGTACAGATTTAACGGAACCCAGACTATACAGGGATCCCAAGAGAACAGACTGGGGCTCTTACAAGGAAGACCTGTTAGCTGCAACCCGAAATATCCCTGTTAGAATAGGGAATGTGGAAGAGCTGGAGTTGGCTGTTGAATGGTAGCAACGGAGACCATTCTTTCCTGATATGAAAATAACTGTCGCCTTAGGGAGCGCCGTATAGATAGGGACTGCCTGGTGGAATGCAGAGTTAACCAATTTAAGGAAAGAAACTCGCTGGTCATTTAATAGGGCGAAAAAAACAGGTAATTGGGAAGCCTACAAGGCTCTCCTCAATAAATACAATGATAAAATCAAAGAGAGCAAAAGGAAGGCCTGGAGAAAATTCTGTGAGGACATCGAAGGTGTTCCTGACATGTCCAGAATAAACAGAATTCTCAAAAAAGATCCTTCCAACGCAATTAAATCTATACAAAAATCGGACGGGAGATGTACCATTACCGTGAAAGAGACTTTCGAGAGTATCTTCTGGGGGTACACAAACAGGTTCGGAGCGTATGGATGATTGTGATACCAATCAAGTTGTCACCTCTTGGAGGGAGACTAGGAATGATTGGGAGATATTAAATGAGATCTTCAAGCCCCATTTAATTAGATGGGCGATAGGATCGTTTGAACCATATAAATCCGCAGGACCAGACGGAGTGTTTCCCAAGCTCCTTCAAGAGGGAACTGGTGAAATTATGGGTCATCTATTGGAGATATTCAGGTCTAGCCATGCTATGGGTTATATCCCTAGGGCATGGAGAGAAACCAGGGTAGTGTTTATTCCGAAGCCCGGAAAAGTATCATATAGCCACCCTAAATCATATAGACATAATTAGTCTTACCTTTTTTATTTTGAAGACTATGGAAAAAATGATATATTTAAATATTCAAGAAGGGGCTCTGGATAGATCTCCTCTACACCCACTGCAATGGGCATACCAGATGGGAAAATCTGGTGAGGGTGGCCTGTATAGCCAGGTGAGAGGGCTCGAAAGGAGCCTACACTACAAGGAAATTGCATTTGCAGTCTTCTTAGACATAGAGGGAGCTTTCGATAACACCTAGATGTCTTCTATTATTCGATCTTTAAGAAATCGAAAAATAAAAAGCACTACATGCAACTGGGTTCATGACATGCTGCGTAGCAGAGTAGTTCAGGCCCAAATGCAAAACAAAACGATCTCCATGAGGACAACAAAAGGGTGTCCTCAAGGAGGCGTATTGTCACCGCTACTATGGAGTCTAGTAGTGGATAATCTCCTCAGGACATTAAATGACCAGGGAATATGGACGCAGGAGTTCGCCGATGACATTGTCATAGTATCCCAGGGGAAATTCCCGGGGACAGTGGCGAGCATCATGCAAAATGCTCTGCGAATTGTAGAAAGATGGTGCCTTGAGGAGGGATTAACTGTCAATCCTCAAAAGAACAAGTTTGTAGCCTTTACCAACATCAGAAAACTAAATGATCTGGGCAGCGTAAGGCTGTTTGGACAAGAGTTAGAACTAATCAATGAAGTGAAGTATCTAGGCATAACACTTGATGCGAAACTGAATTGGAGCAGACACCTAGCCAAAGTGGCAGACAGGGCGGCGCAGCTCTTCTTGAGATGCAGAAGAGCTGTTGGCAAGACCTGTGGACTTAAACCACAGAACAGAAATACTTCGGGAGAGATCTATTGGATCCTTCGAGTGTACTCAAACTTCCCCCGAGGAGGATAGTGGCTTTTATCGAGGACACAAGACTAACAGAGTGGAATTGAAAGATCTATTGGGGATAGTACAAAGAGCAGTGTGCTCAAGTGCCTTGACGTGGTGGCGTCCAACCCAAAACAGAGAAGAAGAAGAAGAAGATATTTCCGCGATTTTGGATATACGTAAGTGTGAATTGAACATGTTCGTGAAACTGTTAACTTTGAAATTTCCGACTACTAAATTCACGGTGGGAAAGCAAAATAATGATATATGTCATTCTTAGATACATTAGTAATTAGTGCTACACTAAGCGTATATCAAATAATTTAGTTTCATTAAAAACATCGCTTTTAATTGTATGCGCATGTTTTTTCATAAACTCTGTATAATACAACCTTCTCGCCGCATTCCTCAAGAGAAAGGTCGATCTGCGAACAAACATCTGGTTGACCATAATTCTACGAAAAGCTACCTACCCTCTAAGTTTCAGCGCGAAATGTTCTCTTTGTTAGAAACCTAATGAGTTAGCGTGGGTTTTATTTTTTTAGTTCGTCAGTTGCTAAACGTTCTATTAATAAAAGAGAAATATGAAAAAGAATTAGATTTTATTAAAAATATTGCGAGATACAATGGTTTCGACAGAGAAATAACTAATAAATTAATTAGAAAAACTGATTTAAAAAGACTATCCGCAATTCAATGTTACCCCAACAAAATCATGACAAAAAGTTCATGTGTTTATCATATCATCAAATTACGAAAAAACTAAATAGTGTTGTTAAAAAACCATGTTGAAGTTGCTTTTCAGTCCGGAAATTAAAATGAATCTCTTCTGGGAAACACAAAGGATAAATTAGATATGTACTTATGAAACTAATTGCCGCGATTGTAAACTAAAGTATGTTGATCAAAGAAAACGCTCAATAGTAACCCGTTATAAGGGACACATATCGCGCATTAAATTCAATAAACCGAAAAAATCGAGTGTTGCCCGTCATTCGTTAGAATTATAATATTACGGCAGCTTGTTTAAAACTAATTATAAATATAAACAATCCAAGGGGTTTGGACATCTACGAAAGTATATCTATAATTAAAAATAAAAGTAACACCTACAACGCAGATAAGGGTCCAATTCCACATTCTCGCTTGTACGACTTTTTAGAATAGATACAGAGAGGGCGTAAGAGCACATGTGTATCATTTTGAAGAACGGTAAGTGACCTGCATTTAAATTTCTTAAAATTCAATGTATACTTGGACGTCTTTTTCTTTTATTCGCGATTTTTAGTTAGCTTTACTGTGCCTCATGTTCGACACTGTTATTTTTACTTACTGACTTACTGAGGATGACAACTTAGTTGTCGAAATACGTATTTATAATACTAATATTAACGTGGTAAGGGGCTTTATACCTTTTCAAGTTTTTACTTAACCATAGTCTCCAATGAAAAACTTTTAAATACATACTCTTAAATATAAATATATGAAATTAAAAATTATAATCTAATAAACTTTAATTGGTTACTTACCAGATAATTAGAAACTATTGTGGCAGATTTACAATTAGTAGCAAATAATGAAGTTCTATTGTAGAGAAAGGTTACACTCTATTTTAAATTTATATTCTGTAAATCAAATTTATATATTATACCAATGAATTATAACTATTGCAATTAATAGTACGAAAAATATTATCTAGTGAACGTATTATGTAGTAATCGAACAAACTAATTACTGACATAATAGCATATAGTCATCGCAATTAAAATTTCACAATATAGTACCCCTTCGAAACGTGACAAAGAATATAAAGTGTAATATTAAATAATAAATGTTTGGTGAAAAAAATATATACAGATAAACATTTAGGACTTATATATTTCTTTTTTTTAATTTTGTACTTTTTTTCATATACTTTGACAGTTTAACTTTATAATAGTAATATTGAATACTATATTCCGAAAATATTAAATTGAAACTATTAATTACTATTAATTACTATTAATTACTATTACTATTAATTACCAGATTTTACAATAGACCATTAAAAAATTCCGATAAAGTTTTAGTAATGTGTAAGTAATGTGTTGTGAAAATTCAAGTTTAGTGATTATATTTTTGAAATTATACTTTAAATTAATACATTTCTAAATCAGCTGGTATTGTGCCCTAATCACGTGACATAATGTAAACGCTACTTAATAACTGATAAAAAGAATTTTAATAAATAAGTACCAGAAGAAAGAAGTAAGAAACTTCTAGTTTCAAAAATTCTTTTATTGTAAGTACACTACAATATTGTTTCGCCATACAATGGCTTCATCAGGTCGATTAATTACTAGAAGTTTAATTACTTATTTCTTAGCGTTATAATGAAGTTTCAACAATTATCCCCTTCGTCAATTAACTATTTAAAAGAATTTTACTTTTTAAAAAGTTTATTAAGACAATTTTTTGACAACAAAATACGCCTAACCAATTTGAGGTCTGTATAAGAAGTGTTCTTACAATTTAATAATAGTATACAACTCATAAAACTAACATAATAATCACATTGATAACTTTATCAGTTTCCCGATTGACGGTGATCATCTCACGGGAACGACGTTGCGTCGACATATTAATCGCTAATGGTGGATATACCTATATTAAATACAAGATACAACTAATATGAATAATATTAATTCAAATAGTGTTAGCAAGTACGAAATATTTACGAAAATATTATTTGTAATGAGACCATTCAGTTCAGGTAAGCTTGACTTAGTATATCTGTTTTTTCCTCCTGGTTTGAAGGAAGTTCGGTATGTATCGACCGAAGTATGAGTTGAAATAATGTAATAGTTTTTGAATAACACTAATTTATTTACAAATTTAGTCTTGGAGTTCCGTTAACTTAATACAAATGCAGTATCTGGTCTTAATACTAAAGACCGAGAAAACTGGCTAATAAATAATATTTGCTCCTATTTAGAAGATCACTGAGATCTTAGTAGGAACTGTTAGTTAGATCACTGAGACCTAATCTGGAACTGTAGTTAACTTGAACAGATTGCACTTGGAACTGTAGTGAGCTCTAAGAGATCTTGTTTGGAACTGTTTCTTCATTTACTTATTTTTCGGCAAGAAAGTTTTGTCCCCGCCAGTCACAAGAGAGGGAGAAAACAAAGAAATTTATTATACGGAAATTTCCATACAACCATTTTTACCTTTCCAAGAAAAGTATATGCTGTAGTTTCAAACATCATAAATAGAGAACGGACACGCTTACCTGATGCAAAGCCCAGTGCAGTACTGGCGAAAGGCTGTATTTCTAAAATATTTAATTTTATTTATATAATTGGAAAATATATCAATAAGGAACAGGTCCGGCTTATAAAATATTAGGAAATATTAACGAGATAACTAGCTTAGTGGTTTGGGGGCCTGGATAGACATTGTTTGCGATGGACAGTGGTGGGAGTAACACGGATGAAGGAAAAAGAAAGAGAAATAAAAAAGACGTAGCCGAAATCTTCAAAAAGAGTAAAAAGCTGACCAGAACACCAGACAAAGAAGCAAGCAGTGACGAAAGTAAATTAGATAAATTAATGGAAATGATGCGAGGATTAGTTACACAAGTGCAACACATAGAGGGAAAACAAGATAAATATATGGAAGAAATGAAAGAAATCAAATTAGAAAATGAGAAGATTAGAAAAGAAAACGAAGAACTGAAAAAAGAAATTAGAAGTGCCAAAGGAAGATTAGATAAACTCGAGGGTATGAATAGAAGAAAGAACGCAGTTATGGTAGGCTTGAAAATAGATGGGAGTGATCAAGATCAATTAAAGGTAGCGGTGGAAGATATTATCAAGAAGTACATGGAAATACAAATTGAAATTAAAGCGGTGAAACAACTGGGTCCAAAAACTTGCTTAATAGAACTGAAGAATATAGATGATAAGATAAAAATAATGAAAAATAAGGGCAAATTGAGAGGGTTTATGGAACAAAATATATACATTAACGATGACATGACAAAAGAGGAAAGAGAAATACAAGAAAAGATACGAAGAAAGGCCAAAGAAGAGAGAATGAAAGGAAAAACTGTTAAGATAGGATTCCAAAAGTTAATAGTAGAGGGAGAACAATGGAGATGGAATAGGGAAAAGGGAAATTGGAATAAGGAGGAACGAGAATTGGCACGAGAAAAGAAAATCCCAAAAATAGTGTCAAAAAACTAATAGTAAAGACTAGTGAAAATAAAGATGATGACCCGGACAAGAAAAAGGATATGATAAAGGAAAATAAACAAAATAATGATCAGTATGATAATGATGATACACAAAAAATAAAAAAGATAGAGAAAAGTAAGGATAAAGAAAGTGAAACATGGAAAATTGGTACTTGGAATATAAAGAGCATAACAGGAAAAGAAAAGGAATTAGAAAAGGAGTTTGAAGAGTTAGGAGTGGATGTATTAGCAATTACGGAAACAAAGAAAAAGGCACAGGGAGTTATTAAGACGGACAATGGTCATATTATGATGTATAGTGGTGTAGGAAAAGAAAAAAGAGCAGCTGCAGGAGTGGGATGCATTATACACAAGAAATTAGAAAACCAAATTTATAGATGGAATGCCTGGTCAGAAAGAATATTACTAATAGAGATGAAGGAAAGAAACAGAACGAAAACAATAATAGTGGTGTACGGGCCAAACGAAGATGATACATCAGAAAATAAGAATAAATTTTGGGAAGAACTAACATTAGTGGTGGAAGACGCGAAAGGTATAATGTTTGTAGTAGGAGATTTCAACAGTAGAGTTGGCATAAGAGACGATGAATATAGTGAAGTATTGGGAACAAACGGGGAGACTGTTAGAAATAACAATGGAAAAAGAATGCTGGACTTCTGCATTGTACACAACTTGGTAATAACTAACACTCTTTTCCAACACAAAGATATACACAGATATACTAGAGAAGTCAAGAGTAGGGGGGAGAGGTCCATAATTGACTACATATTAGTTGACAAAAATAACAGAAGAATTGTGAGCGACACGAAAGTAAGAAGAGGGCCGGAAATAGGAAGCGATCACTTTGTGGTTATATCAAGAATAAAAGAAAAAGTTCAAAACAAGGAAAAGCAATATATATATACACAGAAACAAGACCAAATAGAATCACTTAGAATATACAAATTAAGAAGTGAAGTCATTGCTGAAAAATTCCAGAAAAGGATAGCCGAAAGAGTAGAAAATATAGAAATTAATGGAACTATCGAAGAAATTTGGAATAGGTTTAAAGAAATAATAATAACTACAACGAAAGAGATATGTGGCGTAAGGAAAAATAAAAAGAAAAAACAAACAAAATGGTGGACAAATGAAATAAGACATCAAATTAAGATAAAGAAAAAAGCATGGAAAACATACTTAGCAGAACAAACAGTGGAAAAATACGATATATACAAAGAAGAAAGAAAAAAAGTGAAACATTTAGTAGTACAAGCAAAAAAGGAGACATGGAAAGAATTTGGGGAAAAGATGGAAAAAAACAGTAAAGAGAACCAAAAACTATTTTATAGAGTCTTGAAATCAGTAAGGAATGAAGAAAGGTCACAATCTACACATTATATACAAAATAAGAAGGGAGAGATCCTAAGCGATAGAATGAAGATTATAGAAAGGTGGAAAGAATACTTTCAGGAATTGTTAAGCGGAGGAGTGGAAAACGAGAATGCTAGTGAACAACAAATAATAGGAGAAGAAGAGACAGAAGAAATAATTACCATGGACGAACTGGAAGAAGCAATACAAAAACAGAAAAATGGAAAAGCGCCAGGCTGTGACAAAATAACAGCAGAAATGATAAAAAATATAGGACAAAGAGGAAGAGAATTAATGTTGAAAATATATAACAGAATATGGAGAGAAGAGGAAATACCAAACGATTGGAAGAAGTCATTGATAGTACCAATATACAAGAATAAAGGAAATAAGAAAGAATGCAATAATTACAGAGGAATATCCCTTCTAAGTACTGCAATGAAGATACTCGAGCAAATAATAGATAAAAGACTAAGAACAAAACTCGAAAATACGTTACATGAGTCACAAAGTGGGTTTAGAAGAGGAAGGAGCACACAAGACCAAATATTCTCTGTGAAACAAATAATACAAAAAGCCTCTAGAGAACAGAAGAAAGTGTTCTTAGCATTTATAGACTTGGAAAAAGCCTTCGATAAAGTACCAAGAGAAAGATTGTGGAATGTATTAAGAGAAAGAGGTGTCAATGGCAAAATAAGACGATTAATACAGAAAATATATAACCACAATACTAATGCTGTAATAACAATTTAGAATCTGAGATATTTAAAACAAACGAGGGACTGCGCCAAGGGGGAAGTCTGAGCCCAATGCTGTTCATTGTTTATATGGATGACATTATCAAACAGTGTGCATGTAAAAGTAAAAAGTTCAGGGTTGGACACCTTAACTTGAATGCAGTCGAAGTTTCGGAAGGGGCATTCGCAGACGACATAGTAGTTATAGCCGACAATGAGGAAGATCTGAAACGTAATTTAACAACATGGAATATGACACTAAAGGACAGTGGAATGACGATGAGTAAGAGCAAAACTAAAGTAATGGTAGTGGGAGATGAACAGGTAGATACGAAAATCGTAATAGAAGGAACTGAAATAGAACAAGTGAAAACATTCCAGTACTTGGGAGTACGAATTGATGGAAGAGGGACCCAGGACGCTGAGATTAATCAAAGAATAGAAAAAACAACAAAGCTGTACCACAGCATGAGGAATAATTTCATTAACAAAAAAGAGATATCCCGAGAAACAAAACTAAAAGTATATAAGGCAATTTACCGACCGATATTAACATATGGCTGTGAATCCTGGATATTAAATAGAAGACAAAAGAATAAATTACAGGCAGTAGAAATGAAGTATTTAAGAAGAGTTAGAGGAGTTACAAGGATGGACAGAATAAGAAACTTGGAAATACGAAAAGATTTGAAAATGCAGTCAGTGTTAGAATACATTGAACAAAGACAGCTAGGATGGTGGGGACATTTATATAGAATGGAAAATACAAGACAAACAAGAAGGATATGGGAAGCAAGGATAATGAAAAATAAAAGAAGAGGAAGGCCAAGGACAACATGGAATGATGTCATAGCAGAAATACTGGGAAGGAAAGGCAAAACATGGACAGAAGCGAAGGACATGACAAGGAATAGAAATGAATGGAAAACGTTTATAAAAAGCTAGAAGATAAACGCCCTACACCATTGTTATGGTAATAGGGATTTTTGGATTATATATATATATATATATATATATATATATATATATATATATATATATATATAATTGGAAAACGAACGGGTGGTGATCTATAAAATTACGAAATACATATTTATTTGTTGAAAAGTTGTATTTATAAAGTTTTTAATTTTATTTATATAATTGGAAAACATACGGGTGGTGATCTATATTTCTAAAATTACGAAATACATATTTATTAATTAATTTTATTTATATAATTGGAAAACAAACTGGTGGTGATCTATAAAATTACGAAATACATATGTATTTGTTGAAAAGTTGTATTTTTAAAGTTTTTAATTTTATTTCTATAATTGGAACATTTCTATTTGTTCATTTTGTCGTTCAAGTTGAGTAAAGGAGTATTAATATTGACTAGCAATAGTTTCTCAAGGTTTTCTTCTGTCAATTTTGTTCTCTTTGAATTAAGTACATCCTTATTTAATAGAAAACGTCCTTTCTACATCGCAACTGGTTATAGGTGCATACTGGAAATATTCTTTTATTTTTTCATATTTAGCCGTTAGATTTTGTGGAATTGTCTCCATACATAAATGTTGCAATGTAATTAAATCTGGATTTCTATTAAGAATTGCTTCAAACTTTTGCTGAAGGTCACATCCGAAGTCACTTGGAATACTTTTCAAATTATTAACAGCCACATCTAATGTAGTTAATCCTTCATTTAATTTGAGATTTCGATTTTCAAAATAAGTGATTAGTTTTGGCAATTTTCCAAAGTGTTCGTGAAGAAAGTACAACTGATTTTTTAAATTTGGGATTTGTGCGAGCTCCTTGCACTCACCAATACTTCTAGCATCCTCCTTTAGCAGTGTTACGAAATGTTTTAGACTATCGAACTTTTCAGCATAATAACTAGTAGCTTCCAGCCATGTTCCCCATCTAGTTATTACTGGAGTGGGAGGCAGTGACAGAGATGGAAATTCTTCCCTGAAAAGAGCTACTCTCAATGGTGCTTTTCTGAAAACTTTTTTAAAAGCTGATACAAGTCTATCAACTTCCGGAAAAGTGTCTCTGATATATTCACAGATTCTGTGGAGAGCATGTGCTACACAAGTAATATGCAGCATATTAGGATATGTTTTCTTCAATAGTCTGCCTGTTTTTAACATATACGCAGCATTATCACTGACAAATAAAAGTATTTTTTCTTTGTACGAGGCGTCCGAATGAAGCATTTTTTTGCATATTCTCCTTAATGGTTTCAGCAACTGTTTCCGCATCAACTCTATTTATAACACTTGTTGCTATTACATATGAGTTATAGGGAATAGTTGGATGTAGTACACCAGCTACAATATTTACCACACAGCGTCCTAACATATCCACCGTTTCGTCGGCGCTTATCCATATGTATTGATTTAAAAGATGGCTTCTAATGCATTCTACTGTTCTCGTATAGCACCTAGAAACATAATATTTGCGTAAAGTTGATTCATCAGCAACATTTCGACCAGTATATTTTTTCAGAAATGTCTTCAAAATTGGATTGTTCAATTTAAATAATGGAATATTAGCTGCCATAAAAGTTTCACAGAGTTCTTCGTTAAAATTGTCAGATTCCAACGGGTTCAACTTTTTTTCGTGCTTTAACGATCCTACGTGACGTTTTACGGTTGATTTATTGCAATTTTTCAATAACGTTTCACACACTTCACAATAAATTTCGGAATCACTGGCAATGTACATACAATCAGTATGGCCCTCAATCCAACTCGCCATTGTTTCACGATGTCATTCTCGACGCTCTTCCATTGTCTGAAAAAGTAAGAATATTCTAGATCCAAATAAACGAAATTAAATAACGAAATTTTATGCACACTTACGTGAAAATAATTGGAAGATGTTGCTTAAATGAAAAGAAAAGGTATATACGTGCTATTTCTCTTACGAAATACGATAAACTTATTTATTTTATCTACGTACACGACACCACTGAAAACACTATATTCTCCGAATACATAGCTGGGTTGTCCATTGTTATCGCTGCGAGACCAGGTGGCCGAGTAAGTCAAACAAATACTTCATTGAATTACGCCGAGATGTACTGAGCGACGTTATACACAATTCCAAATGCCGATTGCGTTTTATGGAAATTTCATCCGTTCTCTAGTCATAAATGTATTAAAATAAACAATATACGCCGGAAACCCTTAATTATAGAAAATAAAATAACTTTTGAAATAATAAATATACAATACACAGGAAGTGCGTTAGAGATAACATAATAGTTCGCAGAATTGCATCGAACCAAACTATTTAACCTATTATAATAATATAATACTTTATCTATAACAGGAAATATGTCAATAAAACTTATTCATTATACAATACATTATGGATGGGTTAACCAGAGGGTTATGCCGGTAATAAAATAAATAGTTTTTATGACTGTAGAAAACAAGACAATGAATAAAGAAATGGAATACCTGACCAGGCCTAAGGTAATTGACAATATTAAATATATCCGAACTCCAAGACCTTTTCTATATACAATATTTACAATTTAAACCTAGGATTAAATACATTAACATAAATATACCTACATCTTAATGTAACTAAAAATACAAAATTAAATCTATTTTGCCCCAACAATATCTTTCTATAATTTGAATAAGATAATTATGATACATTGAATAAAGTTATGTCAATGTAGCGTACTAATGTTGATATAAAATTAATTCAGCTTTATAAATACTTGTATTTTAACGTCTTGTGGATGATTTTCAGGAAATGTTCGGGATCAATTAGGCGACAGGAGGAGTTTGATTCAACTGTGTTTATGGAAATCTTGGTGCATGGAAAGATGCCTACGGTTTTTAAAGGATTTGACCGTATTTGTCAGGTATGCGGTTCCCTTTTATAGTTATAATGATGCGTGGATACTTTCTTCTTATGTTGAGAACGTTTAATAGTAAGTATATTTTGATTTTACTGTATTTACTGATATATAAAATTTAACTTTACTTTTTTTCGTGATTTAACTAACAACCCAAGCGACGCTCTTATCTATTGTTTTTATTTTTATTCCTCGGCCTCCATATGATTTATTTTGGCTTGTTACAAGTATATAACTTTGTATTTGTCCTTTTTGACTTATTTTATATCACACATTAGTTGATATTACCGTTACAATAAATAATATTAATTATAAAATAGAAATTATGTCCATTGTATGTCTATTAATAACATATGCGTAAAAGATAAAATAATACATGATTCCCGCGGTAAGTTAATTCAAATCAAAAGTATTACGGTCGATAAAATAGATATCCATATGAGATTAATATTATTAATCAAGTTAAATATTTTCGGAATTTCAAATAAATTAATGAATTTTGATATTGAAAAATGATCTACATAAGTAACGAAAATTATTCCAAATAAATTTTATAATTAAATACGCGGTATTAACTTGTTTAATATCTTACACTATAAATGTATTGTCTTCATTTGTAATTCTTAATCTAATACTTATTTCTAACATTAATGTTCTTTTTCTTCCAGTTTCTGATAATAAGAGGAATCATATAATTTCCCCTTGCAAAAGAGCGCGTAAGAAACTGAAGAGCTCTAATACTGTAACCTACCCAGAAACGGAAGGAGTAATAAAATCTAACTTTAAAATTACCTTTCTAAGTTAACAAAAACTGAAAATATAATAATTTTTTTCTCTCTTTCATAACAAAAATATTATTTTGTATATTTTTGTTTAAGTTGTTAATATATCCTTGACATATTGTCATGAATTTTTCCCCGAAGAAAAATTATAGAAACAGTAAAAGACTATATATATTTATGTACATTTTATTCCAGGAAAATAATTAGAGATATTTTATATTTTATTTAAAATTCGTTTATAATGTGTATTTTGGTCCACGTCTGTAGAATGTTCGAGCGTGGTCCTGATGTTTGAGGTTCCCGCCTCTTCGGAAGTATATTGTCGTAGTCGCTGCTTTGAGTTTATTTTAGGTATGGAGAGATGCATTTCCGTAGGGCAGCGTTAGAGATTTTACATTCGTTAAACAGATAGGTTGTGTTACATTTTTCTGAATAAAGACTTCCTTTTTATTCAGCATATTATAATTAATTTCGGTTTATGTTTTTAGTTGAGTTATTCTGATGTGTTTAAATTAATTCTCGATTAATTACGAGTTTTTGATACTTGTAATTTTTGATTTTGTGTGACCTATCTGAAAAATCTCTCTTTTAGTATATTTTTTTTGTGAAGTGTGACGACTACATTAATTAATGTACGTGTATATTTGCAAGTATATTTTAGATATATTAATTTAGTTATATTATCTGTATATTGATTGAGCTCGTAAATTCAGTAAATTTTTAGTTTATAATATTTTATAGTCAGAAAAATTTTCAATATTTTATTTTTTTTTGCTAGTTTTTGCTTTTGGCTAGCTGTAGCTGTTTTAAAAGTCAGGGAAATTTGGTGGGAGTTTGATCATGTTATTAGAGCGCATCATTTTTGTCACTTTGTTTTGAGTTGCGCGCTGGCAGATAATTTTCTGCTTTGACGTTTGAAGTTGTGGGTTAACGTAATTTAAAGTTTGAAAGTTTTTCCAACTATAATTAGTTGTAATTTTGCTCGTGGTCACGTGAGGTTTTTTGTCTAGTATATCAGTCAATATTTATACAAGGTTTCCTCACGCTGTTGCATAATTTGTTGCTTCAGCACTTCTTTATACTCTATAAAGTCGAAATTTTTTTTTTTTTTGTAGTATATGTTTGTATTGTTAATGTGAGTTTTATTTCTTTGCTAATACCTTTTGTTTTATTTAACACATACCCTTTGAGGGTAACCCTGAAGATACAAGAGCTCCTGGAAGGCTGTACCGATTAGAGTGAAACTGGGCAAGCTATTGTGTATTGTGAGCCAATTTAAATAATTTATCAACTCCACAATACATAGCAATATGTATTTTAATTTTTTTTATTTGTTTTTAACTTGTAGTATTTAATATTATTTATTTTTCTGTTTTATGCTGTAATATACCCTTTTAAGTTACTTTTGTTGTTTCTTTTATTTATTAACTGTAACTTATTATTAATATATTATTCGTGAAATAGAAATGTTTATAATGTTTGTTTATGTAGTTTTGTTATAATCTTGAATCATTGTTATGTGATATCTACCTTTAATAGAGTTTGATTCTGGTTCAATATTCATAACTGTTGTATTCTAGTTTTTATTAATTATATAAGGGCCTTGGTATGGTTTCATAAGTTTTCCTATTATTTTGTTTTTTAAATCAGAAACTCTTCAATTCTTCACTATCACATAGTCTCCCAAATTATATGTTTTATATATATTTTGTTGTGAGTTTTTCTTTTTTTCCAATTTTATTTTTTTTGCGTTTAATCTCTCTTACCTCGTTCATACCTTCTCTTAAATCAATCGTTTCTGAGTCTAGCCATGGTCTTTGTGGCTGTTGTCCCGTAAATATAGTTATTGGACAATAATTGTGTACTGTGCTGGGTGTATGGTTTATTTTAAATTAAATTTGTTTTAGATATTTAGCCCATCGATGATGTTTTTTATCTAATAGTATACGTAAATACTTACTACTTACTAGCGTTTCCCTTATATACCTTTCTGTGGGATTTCCTTGGATATCGTATTGATGTGTAATATGTTTTTATGTTGCGTGCCTGTAGAAAGTTCTTGTATCTGTCGTTCGTAAAATATGTGGCATGGTCTGAAATAATCGCTAATGGTGTTCTATATTGAGCAAAATAAGTGTTATGAATTTTGAAAATAGGTCACAAATAACAAGTATATGTTTGTGTCCTTTGGTACTGGGAATCAGATTTGATAGGAAATCTATACATATAAGTTCTAGTCGGTCATAAGCGATTATATTGCTACTCATATTTGTGCTAGTAAAATTTTTATCCTTGGATAATTCACATATTTTACATTGTTTGACTACACTTTTTACAATTCTCTCATAATTTGTGCAAAAGAAAGCTTCTCTGAAAAGCAACCAACATTTTCTTGAACCGATATGTGTGTAAGTTTGGTGTATGTAATTAATGATTTCTCTAACATTTACTTCGTTTGTCAGATAAACTCTATTTTTTCCTATTAATTTTGTGATAATGTTGTCTTTGATTTCCATGCCTTTGTATGTACCTGTGCTATTTAATACATTACGTATCTCAGTATATTCTGAGCCTGTTTGAATTTGTGGCAATTTCTCCTGTGAAAATAAGCCTTGTTTTTTAAGAGTAACTAAATTCATACAAATATTTTGTTTTTTAATTTCACCATCTTTCCTAGTGAGTAGATCTGCAGTCACCATGTTTTTGCCAGGTTTGTATTTAATGTTGAATTCATGTTCTTGAATTAATAAAGTCCATCTGTATATCCTGCTGTTGCTTAATTTTGAACTCATGATATTAATAACAGCCTTGTGCTCTGTTGCCAATGCAAATGGTATGCCTATTAAATAATACCATAATTTTGTTAATGCGAAGACTATTACAAACATTTCTTTTTCTGAAATAGTGTAACGAATCTCACAGGTATTCGGGAAATAAAGTAAATTGGTATTTCTTGCTGATCTTTTATTTGCACTAATTCTGCAGCTATTGTCTGGTGTGAGGCATCGGTTCCTACTATGAATGGCAATGTGAAGTCGGGATGGTAAAGTTTGAGATTTTTTGCAAAGTTTACTTCATTGTTCACATTCTGGCGACCATAACCATCTTTTCCCTTTTTTCAGGAGTTCTAGTAAAGGTAGTGTTTTCTCACTATACATAGGAGCATATTTTCTGTAATAATTCAATACTCCCAAAAATTCTCTTAACGTTTTTAGGTTTCTAAGTCTAGGAAAATTCTTTATTTCATGTAATTATGATGCGTCTAGCAAAATATTGTCTGTGTTTATAATGTATCTAAAATAATTTATCCCATTACGAAAATTTTAAAAAAGTTTGCTACTTTGATGCTTGGACTACTAATGTTTGCATACCTTATTGCTGAAGAATAGTTTTTTATTTTATTATTTCATGTTTTTAAGTCAAGTTCAGTTTTCTCAATGTTAGTATTTTGTATTTCTCGTAAGTTATCAATATTAGCTTTTATTATATTGAATACTTTTTCATTTAGCACCTTACACTCATTAATCTTTATGTTTAAGTCGTCTGATTGTCAAGTTATCAGTGTTAATATTATTTTGTGTTGTGTAGGTTATAATTTTATTCTCTAATAAATTGTTTTTCTCAGATCTTGTTTTATTTAATTCTTTTTTGATTTCTAAAGTAGCATTATTTATTTTAATGTCTGTATTATTTTGGATTTCTAGGGTATTTACCTCCAATTGCTTAGTCCATTGTAGACTTTGCATACTTATAGTTTCATCTAATTTAAGCAAGTATTTAATTTCATTTTCTTCAAATTTATTTTTTAGGTTTTCTAATTTTTTGTTGATAGCATCCAATTGTTTAGTTAGATCTTCTTTGTTACTTTGCATTTGATTAGTTATTACTAGTAAATCTTATTTGTTGCTTTGGATTTGGTTGTTCGTGTTTTCCATTTTATTAGATAAAGCTTTTAGCAGTTCCATCATAGGATTAGTATCTATCTTGGACTCTTCTTTCGGGGTGGCTTCTAGTATGGAAATCTCAGCTACATCCTCTTGCAATCTTTCCTGTCCCTCATGATCCTTAGATTTCGAATGTGTACGTTTTTCCATTTTTGATATTTTTAATTAATATTTTACGATTTATTGATTGAAAATGTATATAATTAATGTAGATATGTATTTTGTTGGAATAGTATATGGATTATGTGTATCAGAGTTATACTTCTATATGATTAAATGTTTATAGACTCAATATCAATTCTTAAAATTGTGTTACATATATATAATTTACCTTATTCCTCTGGTTTCACATCCAGTTCCCTTTCTAGCAGTAGAAAATCCTATTTTATAAGTACTTACTTATAAGAAAACTTACAAATATTAGAAATACTAATTGTCTAGACCCTTAATAAATAAATGGTATTTTTTTTAACTAACAACACTTTTATTTATCTGTTATAATAATCAAGATTTTTTTTTGCTCTTGCTTTTCTTTTAAATAATTTTAATAATAAGAAAGGCGCCAATATGCTATAGTGTATTTACGGTTATTATTAAATTTATAATAAATTATATCAAATATATAATATTTTACGATGACAAGGGGTAGATAAATTATATTGAAATTATATTCGGCCCTCGTTGCGGTGACAATATGTTAAGACTTTGATGGTATAAATGTGTTTTTTCACAAGATGTAACCCCACTATTGGAGCAAGTCAATAGGATATAAATGTGCATTTGTATGTAATGAGATAACAATATATTATAGTAAATAAATGGAGTGTTTTTGAATTAGTTTAATATTTTTATAATAATAATATGTAAAGTATTAATGATACCTACCTTGTCTAGTCGATTTGTTAGACAATAGCTTATTAGATGTCACTTATTAGAATGCACTACTTATAGTATTAGTAGATATAGACAATATAAATAATTTATATATAATGTTCTTTTTCTTCCAGTTCCTGATAATAAGATGAACCATATATATATATATATATATATATATATATATATATATATATATTGATGTAGGTCAAGCCTACGCATAAGAATGCCTTAGTTTGCAAGAAACAGATTTTTAACGTGTATATGTAATTATTAGAAAAATAAGAAATTATTGAAACTGAATTCTTCTTATGTCATATCAGTAAAGTTGATTTCGCGTTTCTAATTGTTTAAAATTAATTCTCATATTTATTTATTTTTATCTTTTCATTTGCCTTTGTCATTTTATTCCGATATCTTGTATTTCCAAAGATATTTCAACTTAATTGATCAATAATAAATGACACCAAATATTTAGGCGAGACTGTACTTATTTGAAATAACTACAGCGGGAAATATCCCAACCATAAAATTAGCATTATGTACAATTATCAACATTCACACGTCAATTATTTATTTACCAAAATAAAATATGTAATTTTTATTAAGCATATGTATATTTTGAATGATTAAATTATCATTTTCATTATAAATAAGTATCGAGATTATAGAAATACATACAGATTAGACGAATAAGAAGCTAGCATTCGAAACAAACGAGAGTTAGCGTCACTAAGTAAAAATCTCCATAAAACACGTCGACGTATTTAAGTGCCTCTCTAAAAATTAAAAGAAAAATCATAAATTAAATTTTAAAACCTATACAACGAACCTAGTAAAACCTTACCTATACATCCAGTTCCTTTTTGACACATTTTGCGAGTCCAGACGATAACCAGTGCCTCAGAAACCAAAAAATTCCATTTCACCGGGAAAGCCTGCAGTTAGATCGAAACCAAGCGGGGACGCCGTCTGATTGCCCGTCCAACTTGTATCCTGCATTTACGGATCTACTAGCAAACTCCAGAATAACCAATTCCTGTCTATTTCTACATAAGTATTCTTCTAACCTCCTACAAATTTTTGAAAATGTTAAATTAATTCACTTCACCAAATAAAACCTCAATTAAATTATTTTTAATAGATATAACTTATGATACATTTTAATATTAGTATAATTTAAGTTAAGTCAAGAAGAATGCAGTTTCCTATTTAATATAATTAAATTTAATAATAGTATTATCTATGCATTTAGTCTTATTAATTTCACGTACATTTAGTAGTTATGCTTAACTTAGAATTTTAGTTCATGTTTATTTTATCACGTGACATGATACGTTTTGATTATTCATAATTTAATTAATTTGATCACTTACCTGTTATTAAACACCTTCATTAAAGTCTTTTACATTATTCCTCATCTCGCTCGTTTTATTTAGTAGATTTGAAAATAGTATCACCATTATTGATTGTGTTGCCATCAGCTGATTTTGTACGTATTCTATTGAAAGTACCGAACCTACATTTTAAAGTGTATGTTACCATGCACAACACAAGAGTCTAATTGTTCTTCGAAGCCGGACATCTAACACAAATTAAAGCCCACCCGAAAATACTTATAAGAAGTTATACACATGAAAAGCTGTTTAGGTTAAGTATATTTCGTTATTAAACGATTATGTATCTTTGCATTATACGCAAGTAACCGATTTAATATGTTAAACAACCCCATCTGTGTGTAACATTTGATAGTATATTTAAAAATAGATATTTATATTTCACATTTTAAAAATTTATCTTACCAGTTTCATTTTATTTAATTTTGTAATCGAATTATAGCACATTCAGTTTTATATTAATATATATATATATATATATATATATATATATATATATATATATATATATATATATATATATATATATCGTATGATCAAAAAGTCTTTGGATCGCTATTGCCGTGGAATTTACGAAATATCTATGAAACTATTTATTTCAATTAGTTTTGACATTTACTTGACAACTTTCAAGTCAGCTGGTTATAATTCAAAATGTTTCAATTAAAATATAAAATTTTTATTATCAAATCATACTACAGTAATGGAAATATAGGTGAAAATGGTAATTCACCTCGTTTATGTTTGAATGAGTTCCGTGAGAGATTTCCCAACTTCGCAATAATCGAACGAGTTTTTTTTCGGCAACTTTAACGAACTGTGGACAAATTTGTAGGAACTGGTAATATCAGCGATAGTGTTCGATTTGGAAGAAGACGGGCTAGAAATGATGATGTTATTGATCTGGCCAACGCATGCAGGAAGAACCTACCTTATCCTTGCGTAGATTGAAACAAGAAATCAATTTAAGTTATGGGACGTGTCAAACCATTGTTAAACATGACTTGAACATGTTTCCTTATAAACTGCAGATGTGTCAGAAGTTACTGCCACCAGATTATCAGAAGAGAGTATCGTACTGTACCTGGTTTAATGACCATATGAATAACGATACCCTTGATTTAACGTTTTTTACAGACGAATCTTATTTTTATCTATCTGGATACGTTAATAAACAAGTTATGCGTATGTGGAGCGAGAATAATCCTAATTTTCATAGTGAGGCTCCTTTACATAGTCCTAAGATTGGTGTTTGGGTTGCAATGTTCCATAGACGGGTAATAGGGCCAATATTTTTTCAAGATACCATAAACGCTGAAAGATATATAAATCAAATACTTGATCCTTTTATCAATCAAATGCACGATGATGAACTTCATAATGGATACTTTCAACAAAATAACGTGAGACCGCATGTTGCTCGAGTAACCATGGAATATTTACGTCAATTTTATGATGAAAGGTTAATATCAGACAGGCGTTACCCACCTAGGTCTTGTGACTTGAGTCCTTTAGAATACTTCTTATTCCCATTGCTTAAGAATAACATTTTTAAAACTCCAGTTCACACTTTAGATGAATTACAAGAACGTATTGTTGAAAACTGTCTCACAGTAACACCTGATCTTTTAATTAAAGTTTTTAATAACATTGGCCGACGTGTTAACCGGTGTATTCAAGAACAGGGAAGACATTTTCTTTTATAATTTTTTTATTGTAAAAGTGTACCTACCTGAATGTTATTGTTTCATTGTAGGAGTTCTTTTCTTAACTGTAATGAGCCTTATTTTTTTTTATTAGTTATTAAAACTTGTTTATTTATAAATGCATTCTGTAATCTCTATAAATGTTATTAAATATAACATAAATCAAATGTAAATAAATACCATAACCTAAAATCTATTTTATTTGTGACTTATGCGTACTTCAAGGTAATGAATCACAGAAGTAAATAATTTTATAGATAGCTTTACGTTTCATGGCTATCACGATCCAAAGACTTTTTGATCATACGTTATTTATATATATATATATATATATATATATATATATATATATATATATATATATAGTAAATTCAATCAGTTGGCGATTTAAGGTTTGGCTTTACTTTAAAGTTGTATATTTAAAACAACCCTATATGATTCGGAAATGATGCCTATATCAAGGATTGCCGAAACATGTAGGGTTGTTTTAAATATATATACTTTAAAGAAAAGCCAGACCTTAAATCGCCAACTAATTGAATTTACCATATCATACCAAGGTCACGAAATAATTATATATATATATATATATATGTATATATATATATATATATATATATATATATAATATTTTCGTGACCTTGGTATGATATGGTAAACTCAATCAGTCGGCGATTAAAGGTCTGGTTTATTACTTCAAAGTATATATATTTAAAATAACCCTACATGTTTCGGCAATTATGCCTTTATCAAGGATACAAAAAATTATATTCTGTCATTTATATTTTTTGTATCCTTGATAAAGGCATAATTGCCGAAACAGGGTTATTTTAAATTTATATACTTTGAAGTAATAAACCAGACCTTTAATCGCCGACTGATTGAGTTTACTAAATATATATATTTATATATATATATATATATAATAACTTCGTGACCTTGGTATGATATGGTAAACCTAATCAGTAGGCGATTAAAGGTCTGTATATTACTTCAAAATATATGTATTTAAAAAACTCTACATGTTTCGGCTGTATACGCCTTTTTCAAGAGAATACAAAATATGAATGACAGGATATAAATGTCAAGTAATTAAGTTGCTATGGTTTAAATTATTCAAAGATACATTCTAGTAATAATAATAAATCATGCCTTAGTATTCCAAAAAATAGATAACAAGGTGTGCAAATATGTGTTGTTCGCTGCTAGCAATTTGTGTCTCCTTCAACACCACACACCCATAGAGAGACGCAAGCTGCCAGCAGCAACCAACACACAAGTTCATACCCAGAAGGAGACACAAATTGCTAGCAGCGAACAACACCTTCACACCTTGTTATCTATTTTTTGGAATACTAAGGCATGATTTATTATTATTACTAGAATGTATCTTTGAATAATTTAAACCATAGCAACTTAATTACTTGACATTTATATCCTGTCATTCATATTTTGTATTCTCTTGAAAAAGGCGTATACAGCCGAAACATGTAGAGTTTTTTAAATACATATATTTTGAAGTAATATACAGACCTTTAATCGCCTACTGATTAGGTTTACCATATTTATATATATATATATATATATATATATATATATATATATATATGTATATATATATATATATAGACTATTAAGTATTATCGACCGTACTGTATAAGTAAAAATTCATTAACGGGTGAGCGGTCTGTCAAGTAAAAATAAAACTCCTTTATTCCACTCTATATTCCATAACGGATTCGTTACTTCATCAGGAGTATCTACATGTTTAACAAAACCACAATATATTAAACAATATAACAATAACTAAATACTTACAATTGAGAGTTAAAATTTAGCAAACAACGGCACTAAACATGTTAGAATTCGTCAAATTCAAAACATCAAATCAATATGCGGCTAGTTTGTCGTCAACCTCTTAAAAACAAATATACATAAATGTTAAAATATAAAACTAAACTTATAAAACACACACCAAAAAACTGATGTCATAAAAAGTTCGAAACCAACAACAACTACAAATCAAATGATACAAGGACTGGTTAATAAAACTTGGCAGGTAAAATTTACCGCCAACACCGAGTATATTGCAATAGATTATGCTTAGTCCATTAGTATCCGACTTATAATTTACGCTATTAGTGTCTCCGTTGACATGCACCATTTCTAAAAAGCATCTTTTTTATTACCATTATAATTACAAAAAAAAATGCTTTTTAGAAATGGTGCATGTCAACGGAGACACTAATAGCGTAAATTATAAGTCGGATACTAATGGACTAAGCATAATCTATTGCAATATACGCGGTGTTGGCAGTTAATTTTACCTGCCAAGTTTTATTCACCAGTCCTTGTATCATTTTATTTGTAGTTGTTGTTGGTTTCGAACTTTTTATGACATCAGTTTTTTGTGTGTGTTTTATAAGTTTAGTTTTATATTTTAACATTTATGTATATTTGTTTTTAAGAGGTTGACGACAAACTAGCAGCATATTGATTTGATGTTTTGAATTTGACGAATTTCATTTGTTCTCTATTTTTTTTCCAAATTTTATCGGCAAATATTAAAGAATTAATATGTGAAACATGAATTTCTATTGAAAAAAATCGTAATGCGATTTTAAATCATTATTAGAGCTGAGGATGTTTGCGGTATAACCATGGTTATATCATGTAACCATAGTAAATTACTATGGTTACATGATGTAACCATGGTTATACCGCAAACATCCTCAGCTCTAATCATTATGTCAAAACCATGACAACGTGACATATAAAATATGACAATACAAAATATAATACGAGTATACTGTCACTGATTATAATTATATATAATTGAATGTTTATATTTAAAAAAAATCTTTGAAAAATGCCATAAGTGTTGAAACATGTAAGAGGTAAAGTATCTTAAATAAATATATATTCAATTAAAACAGGCTTTAAATCGCCAAATAAAGAAAATCTTCTATGCATATATCTACGGTTGCGGCCCTTGAAATCTCAAACACTCAATTTTGATGTGAATGTCAAAAATTTAAAATTTTGTAATGTGTAAGTCAAATTTTCATCGGTAATTTTGATGACAACATCACACTTGACAAATCCATAGTAAGTTTATTTTTAAAATGTCGCAATTATCAGAATTACAAGAATCTGATATCAAAACTAAATACTAATATCTGCAGTTTTATTAATAATTTTTTTATTTACTATTTTTGCAATATATTTTGCATTCTACGTCAATAATTGGTTTGAGTAGCGTTTAAAAAATGATTACATCGCTTAAAATGTTTTTGTATTTAAGGGTCTGGGTTTTCAAGGGCCGCAACTGCACATATGTATACTGTTTTCAAGTTGTCTCTTATCAATAGTCTCGACAGAATAGCAACTACTTCGATATTACGCTAAGCAATCCATTTTTGTCTGCGAGCACAGTTATCGAATTGCTATGTGTGATTACAAGAGCTGGAAATTATCAATCCTCATGTACGGTTGCGGCCAATATAATCTGGGCAGTGATTTGACATTTTATGACTTTTTCGTGAAATTTGGTAAATCAGGCTTTGCTACAATCTAGGTTACTCTGGATACGCACTTAGGGCATGAGCCATCATGTGATGGTTATCTCAATAATCAATAGTCATTAGTGTCATTACCTTAAAAAGGGATGTCTTTAAACTGAAATTAGTTTGGTTTTGACCAACCATATTATTGATCTTAAATTAAATTAAAAGTTTTGATGTTTATTTAAGAAACGAAAAACATAAACAAATGATATAAAAAATTAATATTTTGTAGCAGCTCCATTTTTTTCAATAACATTATTTAACCTTCTGGGCATTGATGCTACTAATTCTGCAGTATAATTTGGAGTTAATTCGATCCATGCTTCTTGAATTCTTTCCCATAACTGTTCTACATTTTGTGGGCGAAAATTATTACCTCTATTAATTTTTTTCCCATCAAACCCCACATATTTTCAATGGGGTTCAAGTCCGGGCTACGTGAAGGCCATGGTAGAACTTGTATGTTCTGTTGCTGCATCCAGTTTGAGGTCACTCTGGCTGTATGAATGGGGCTATTGTCTTCTTGATATATAAAATTATTTGGGGGAAAGACTGCATTTACTGAGGGCAGCATGATATTTTCCAATATTCCAACATAGACCTCTGCATTGCATCTACCTCTTATATGTGTTATAACTCCGGGTCCTTGGGCGCTCATCCAGGCCCAGACATTGACAGAAAAACGACCGCGTATGTGTGATTTTTTGGTATAACGTTCATCAAAGCGAGAGTTCGGAGGTCTATAAACTCTAACGTGTCCGTCATAACACGATTTAAATACCTTCTCATCTGTAAAAACAACATTCTGCCAGAAATTTAACGCTTCTAAGGAGTATTCCAAAGCAAAACCTACTCTCTGTTCCTTATTTTGCGGAGTTAAAAAAGGTTTTTTCGCTGCAGAACGATTACGTAGATCAGATCCATTTTTGATACGACGCCTTGCCGTTCGAACGGACCCAGGAAAGTTTGTTTCAGCCTGTGCGTCTACCGCACACTGGAAGGGATTTTCGCGAATAAAATCAACCAAATTACCATCATCCACCTCCGTTGAAACTCTGGGCCTACCACTACCCAATCCTCTTTCAAGCGTTTGTCTCTCATCCCATATTCTCTTAATGTTATGCACAGTACTCTTTGGTAATTGGAATATTAATGCGACTCGTCGTTCCGCCAACCCGTCTCCCAGTAACGTCACAACCCTTAATTTCTCGGCCAAAGATAAATCTGGCATTTTTATAATTGACGTTTTTCATCAATCAATATGACAGTATAGTTTTCCAGGCGACTTTTTTTATGTAACAATTAAAATCCATTTACAGTGGGAAAAACTGCTGCCCAGATAATATTGGCCGCAACAGTACATATGTAGCATGTTCGCAAATTGGGAAACCATCGTCTCTGTTTGTTTATGTACAAGATGGAAAAACGAACACAAAGGCATTGGAGTGATAGATTGATTATAATAAAATATCATTGATTCGTTGTTTGACTAGAGAATAAACAAAAATTTTATATCGGTTAATGGCAGTTAACACAAAGGAAGTTTTAATCTTTCTATAGAATGTGGCCGAGCAAGGCGGGTTACGGGCAGCTAGTATTCTATAAATGAAAGGACCTTTTCCAACTTTAGAACACTTAACTACCATAACATAAAAGCTTATGAAAATAACTTCTTTATGAGTGGGTGGAAGCACTACAAATTATAACAAATATCTCCCTGGGTATTTGATTTATATAATTTCTTCAATCAATATTACAATGTGTTGAAGTGTGATTAAAATTTGATATGAAACACTAGCACATGTATAACCCAGTTAGAGGAATGAATGAATATCAATTAAATGAAAGTTGGAAACGTAACACTGTAAAACTACTTTCCAAGATACGAACGCGGGTTTCGCACTTTCGTAGAAACTGAAATCTGTTGGTCGGTATTTGTTTCAAGAACGAGTTTTGTGCCACTTCAGTCCAGTTGTTGTCATTAGATAAATCGCACGTGTAGACTTATATAGGTTCACATTTACCTTAAAAAATGAAGATCGCGTCGCCGGGTTTTATTGTTTTTATATTATTGTGTCATTGTTACACGTCTACCAGCAATACATATAAAAATGGAATGAAAGATGCCGGTAAGTTTTTATATATTTGTGTATTTTTTTATATAATCGTAAAACCGGTAAACGTGTTTTTTAACTAATACATTGATTTGTTAATTATGATATCCTTTCGAAGTATTTTGCAATTATTTTGTGAATTTATTAACTGTTTTTATACAAGGTAACCGTTATGTATTTTTTGTAATATAAAGTTAAAAATAAAACGTTAATTTAATTCTTCGGTTTATTGTTCAAGTTTTTTCTTAGAAGAGTAAATAATTAGTTAGCAATTATGTTTTTAATAAGTTTGAAAATCAAATGATAACTGTCCTTTTTTGTACGATTTCATCTTTTTCAAGCGTCGCTATAGCAATTCTCGAAAAGGTTGTAAGTTGTAATTTTTTTTTTCTTTTATTTTTCATTATTGAATATGTTTTATCAGAGCTATGGCGAACAACACTTTGCTCAAACTCTGTTACCGTTAGATGTAGTTACGTAATTTCTTATAAAGAATTCAATCAGCTAAACGTCTATTATTATGTAAATAGATAGTTTGTACATAAATAAATGCAGATAACCTTATGAATTTTCAATTTTTAACTAATTATCTGAAAATTAAAAGCACTTTTATAATTAATATGAAATTTTAAGAATTGAATTACGTAATTATGTAAAATATAAATATTTATAACTGATACGTTAGATATACTTAGAGATTCTGAAATCTTATTTTATACTAGCTCTATTACTGATTGACAGATGAAAGATAATATTATTTATAAAATCATGATTTTTAATTGCATCTTCTTGAAATTTCAGTGTTTAAATTTTTTTCAGGATGAATTTTATATTAGTAAACATAAAGCTGTAAGTTTCCGTCTCTCTCTCTATATATATATATACAACGTGTCCACTTAAGTATGAGACAAATGGGAAATATTTTTCTTTTTGATTTCACAGAAATCTTTATAGAAAAGAAAAGTTCGTACATCCTAAGAAACTTGATATTTTGTATTCAGGGTTGCGTTGTATTACTTGGTTAGAGGAAAAATTAAAAAACATTGAAGTTGCCGTAAGAGTACGCTACAATTATTTTTAAAGATATCAAAAATATTCATTTAAAAATGTTGTTTCAAATTTCAAAATAGGCTCAAATACGAATTGTTATTTAAAATTTCGAAAAAATAAAAATTAAATTATCGAGCAATAATAATAGCAAATACGCAATAGTTTTTAACATCCATCTATGTGACAGTAGTTCTATGGTTGTCATTTGTATTGTTACTTTAATAATAAATTTTATGTAATTGCACGTGAAATCATTTACATTCGATATCAATTTTTATCGCTGAAATGCAATAGAATGCGTCTAATTCGTTATCGAGGTATCTTTGTAGAAATTCCAAATATCGTTGTGAATTTAATGACGATTGAAAAAAATACGGACCAAAAATTTTTCTGTTAAAATTCCACACCAAACGTTTACCTTTTACGAATATTGATTCTTGCAGGGAATTCTAAAATGTGGGTTGTCAGACGACCACCAACGACAATTTTGTGCACACACAACACAATTAGTAGTAAAGGTTGCTTCATCAGTAAACAAAATGCTTTTGAAAAACGTTTTCTGCGTTTCTAATGTACCTTGAATATCCAAAGAAAATTAAAATCTATTGTTGTAGTCCCGTTCCTGCAAAGTTTGAATATATCTTGGCTTATAGGGGTGATATCTATTGTTAACCAAAATGTTGCTTACTGATGATTTTTTAATATCCAAATTGCTTGCTATTTTTCTGACAGAAATTTTGGGATTTTCAATTACACTTTGCATAACACGTAAAGAATTTTCGAAATGTCTCACTTGCTTTTCCCTACTTTTTTGTAACGCATTTCTAAACTACCAGTTGCTTTAAACTGATTTAAAATTCTTGAGACGCTTTGGAAACTAATAAATTTGTTGGGATGTCTTTCATTAAAAATATCAGCTGCGTCTCTACATGTTTTGTAGTTATCTCCGCAAATAAGAATTAATTCAGCTCGCTCTTGCATAGTTAACCGTTCAGCCATAGTTGGTAGGTAATAACAATAACTTAATGAATTGTCTTAAAATTACTTAATTATTAAAGTGACAGCGGATCTGACAATCACATAAAATTTATTACTAAAGTGACAATACAAATGACAACCATAGAACTACTGTCACATAGATGGATGTTAAAAACTATTGCGTATTTGCTATTATTATTGCTAGATAATTTAATTTTTATTTTTTCGAAATTTTAAATAACAATTCGTATTTGAGCATATTTTGAAATTTGAAACATTTTTAAATGAATATTTTTGATATCTTTAAAAATAAGTGTAGCGTACTCTTACGGCAACTTCAATGTTTTTTAATTTTTCCTCTAACCAAGTAATACAACGCAACCCTGAATACAAAATATCAAGTTTCTTAGGATGCACGAACTTTTCTTTTCTATAAAGTTTTCTGTGAAATCAAAAATAAAAATATTTCCCATTTGTCTCATACTTAAGTGGACACGTTGTATATATATATATATATATATATATATATATATTTATATATATATATATATATATATATATATATATATATATGTATATATATATATATATGGTAAATTCAATTTGTTGGCGATGTAAGGTCTGGTTTAAGACCTTAAATTGCCAACAAATTGAATTTACCATAACATACAAAGGTCACGAAATAATTATCTATAGTATAAGTATAAATAAAAGTGATGAAAATTGCATGAGTATCGATATTCATGTATTTTAATTACGAGTATTTCGTTTTGTAACTTAGATGCTATAACAAACATTTAGGATAATACTTCTGACACTGCTTTCTCAATATATGTTTTATGAAAAAATAAATCTTAAAAATAAATTATTATAGTTCTGTAACTATGGATAACGAGATTTAAACAAAATGCTTTATAAATTTGAGGTTAGGTTTACTAATTTACATGATAAACAATTAACTGTAATAGTAATTCTTCACCAAAGATGATAATATAAAATGTCAAACATATGGTAAATTTATATTTGTTTGTTATATAAAGATTTTTTTCAAGATAAATTTAACATTCATGACGGATTTCAGCATCCTTGACTTTTACATGCAATTTAAAATGTGGAAGACACGATTGTGTGGGATAATAATAGTAGTCTTCACAAAATTCAAATATGATAGTCGATTATATGTCGAATCTATTAGATTTCGATTATTGAAAAAAAATTGATATAATAACAAACATTTCAATTTTTTTTTAAATTTTAAAACGCAAAGTTTAGAGATATAGAATTTACATATTCAGAGTCCTTGTAACGTGCCTTCAAAAACTTTCCTCATTATAGTAGGCTGTTTTTTCAGTAAGTAATTAAGTAATCAAAGATTGGTGCACATGCGAAGCTTTAGAAAACTTCAAATTCTGACAGTTATCATACATTCATATTTAAACACTTATATTTTTTAAATTATTTGATTATAATGCTAGAGTTACAACATATAGTATATTATACACCAAGGGACTCAATAACTCGGAAACCTGGCGGCAGAGCACCTAGAAACCGAACAGAAAATTGCATATAGGATTAGCATTATATATAGGATATGGACAAAGTCACTCAAAAAATCTATTGCAAAACTATCACAAGTTCATTTGTCAGTGGGAACATGTCAGATTATTTTAAAAAAGACTTAAAGTTGTTTCCATATAAAATTCAGGCAGTTTCAGAACTCAAACAGGTAGATTTTGTTACGAGAAAACAGTATTATCTATGATTTTTGAATAACATAAATAATAATGATATTCTCGACAAATGCTTCTTTTCGGATGAGGCTTATTTTCACCTTTCAGGATATTTGAACAAGCAAAATATGAGAATTTGATCTGCAGAAAACTCCCATGAATTTGTGGAAACTACGCTACATCTACAAAAAAGGCGTCTGGCTAGCAGTTTCAAGAGGACAAATTATTGTGATTATATTTTTTAATCTAACCATAACTGCTAAAAGATATCGAAATGATCTATTAGAGCCGTCTATTAATGAACTTCATGATGATGAACTTATAGAAGGATATTTCCAATAAGATAATGCATAAGCGCGCAAATCTCGAGAAACAATAGCTTTTTTGGCAAGAATTTTTCAATACAAGAATTATTAATTTTCCTCCAACATCTCCAGATTTGACAATTTTAGACTATTTTATTTTTCCATATTTAAAGAATACCATTTTCAAGACCAGACATCACACAATCGAAGAGCTTCATAATGCTATTGTGAATTCTAATGCTGACATAACCCAAGAAATCCTAATAAATGGCTGAAGCGTAGAATTCAACTTTGTTTTAAAAATAATGCTTTAGTATTATTTACATGACATAACCAAACTATCAACATTAGACGTGTGTGACAGATTACGTGCACTGTCACCAACCATTAAAAAAAAGCATGCATAATAATGCATAAGTAAGGAAATCGTTTAAAGCTTAAATTTACGTATTTATATAGGTTATTCCCAATTTTCCTCAAATAAGCAATTTCGTTCTAACGTATAAAAATTATTTTATATATGTACATAAAAGAAGTTTATACTTTACTTTAAAGAATGTTATCTCTATAATCAGTCTAAGTTGTAGTGTGACTTAATTATGAACTTTTTTAATAAATCACAAATATTATTTAAAATTGGGCGTGGGGAAAACAAATACTCGTTTAAAGCTTAAATTTACGTATTTATATAGGTTATTCCCAATTTTCCTCAAATAAGCAATTTCGTTCTAACGTATAAAATTATTTTATATACATAAAAGCAGTTTATACTTTACTTTAAAGAATGTTATCTCTATAATCAGTCTAAGTTGTAGTGTGACATAATCATGAACATTTTTAATAAATCACAAATATTATTTAAAATTGGGCGGAGAACACAAATACACACAAATACTACTCTATATTTCTGTGAAAATTGCCATCAAGATTTGTATGATGCAGTCACGTGTTTAATCAAACTATGGATAGATAAATTTTACCAAAAACGGCATTTAAACTGTGTTCTCCACATCTAATTTCTAATAATATTTTTGATATTATTAAAAATTTTCTTATTTTTGTACAAATAGTGAGATTTTATCCACTCTAGTATGTTTTCAAATTGTTTTTGTTATAAATACTGTCCGCGTCAAAAAACACATCTTATAACGATTTTGACATTAATTTAGTTTTGTAAGTGAGTATTTTATCGTTATTAATAGCCATGAATATAAGGTTATGCATTTATCATTATTAAGTTAGTATAATGCAAAAACGTACTGTCACAATAGGTAATAAAAGTGCCCCGATTTTTATGTCGGGTATTTTAGAAGTTTGAAATTTGAAAACAAATTTCGAAGAATATTTTCATTACTTTATTTACATAAACAAAGCGCACGCCTATGGTGCCCAGCTCAACTCCGCTTTTTTATTTATAAATATTGGTGGTACTGTTACCGTACGCTCATTAAAAAAATGTGTAACCTTTTTATATTCAACAGGAAGTTATAGCGATTGTGTACTTAAATCCTTTCTGTAATATATTTGGGATATTTTTAATTTCATAAAAGGTAGGTATGAATTTTAAAAAAATCCGAGTTGTGATGTTATATAAATTAAATTTAGACATAATACTGCAAGTAGAACAACGAATATAAACAGTGCTTCGGTCAAGGTACTGTAAGAGAACGAACGATACAACAATCGTTTAACAAGTTTCGTTCGGGATGATATATTACTTCAAACTAGCGCTGTGGAAGATCGATCTTGTGGTGGACGATGGTGTTTTAAAAGAAAATTTGGTGGAAATAAATCCGCGATTTACGAATTTGAATATTAACTTCTATTTATTTCTCGCAGGAGTATATGCACGGAGTGGAAGCGAGGGAACTACCAAAAGAAATTAAAAAGTAGTTAGATCTTACTCCGTATTTTTATATGTGTACAGCAGGCGCTGGAAAATTTCATAGTGGTGCACATGCAGCATTACTGTTTCTTGAGTGGTATGAGGCCGCGTGTTATCATGGAACAAGCACAATAGGTCCCCATTTGTTATATTTATTGACAGTAGTCTCTCTGCTGCAATGGTTTCGCCAGCTGGTAAACACGAGTAGTCAATGACACTATGTTTACTCCACCATACGATCATTATATTTCGTGGATCATGATTTAGAAATCGTAGTATTTTTATTATCAATTTTCCATCGCACGTAATAATTTTATCAAGAAGTAGATCACGTATGTTCCTGGAAAGATCCACATTAAGTCGCACCAATTTGTTGACGTCAGTAAGTGCCTGTGGTACATTTCCATCCACATTTTAAACGTTTTTGTAAATCCGATTCCATTTGTTGTTGTTGTAGCACTAATGGTAAAGCACTAGTTGTGTTTTGTAAAAGTGAGCAATGTACTGATCTCGTCGCGAGGGATCCAGCAAAATGGCATGTTATAAGCGAAATTCGTTATAAAAACTTACTATTAACTGCATATATTTATCTCACATCTTGTAGTTAAACTTAACTAATTCCGTGTCATTGGAATAAACTCCAGACTTGTCTCCTAGAGTCCAACACAGTGTCACCTTTTTAGACATTCGGATTACTTTTTGAAAAGAAAGATCTAAAAATTTGTATTTTTTTTTTACAAAATGTGTTTATAACCTGGAAACTCATTAGTAGAAATGTGTTGAAGCTGCTGCAGCTTATTTTGGTAAAACAAATAGTGTTTTTATTAAAATTCAGTGTTTTACTTTATTACGTAAAAATCCATTATTTCATGTAACCAATCCTATCAACCCTAACATCGCAGCATTTCTCGTCTCCCCCTTCTCTTCATATATATATATATATATTGTAATAATACGGAGCTATGAAGAAATATGTATATGAAATTTAAATAAAATATAAAACTGAATAGCTAGCTCCAATTCCTGAATTTTTTAAATAAACAATACTTACATAGCACTTCTTAATCTCAAGGTCTCAAAGTAGGTTCTAGATCCTCAGACAGAACACATTCATACATAAAATAAAACGATATTATGGACAAATAAATATATATATTTTGAATGAATATAAGACGTTCTTTTAACAAGATACAAACAATGTATATTCAAAATACACCTAATATGTTGAAAACATACATTAAACAAAATAGGGTTGCATATAAAACCCCTTCTTATGAGTTATGATGGGTTGCCTATACATAACATATATATTGTAAACAAGATAATATCAACGAATCATGTATATTCAAGAAATTATTATTTAAAATAAGCAAAGACTAGTTTTAGAAAGTGGTATTATGTTCCTTGAAATAACGTGAGTTAATATCTTTTAAATATTTATCTATAAGAGTAGTTATATCTTTTAATAAATTACATGTATATATTTTCACTTGGGTACCTGTTGTATTCGTAGTAAATGGAGATTTTAAGCCCTGAGTATTTACTAGTTGATTAACGTTCGGAAAATATCCAACAGGAACTGGATGGTTAGGTGTAATGTTGCACTCGTACGATTGGATAATATCCTCTTCGTAGTGCTGTTAGCAGACCAAGTTCTCGTGGATTTCCACTAGGTTATGTACAATATATCTTATGAAAATGTTTTACTTGATATACCAAACGGATCTAGAATCTTCTATTAAGTCGCTGCTTGATTATCAACCAATTAAGAAACGATGTAAAACTTAAATAAGGTAATTATAATGAAAATTAGTTCTTTTTCCTTCGAAGGCAGCCCTTCAACGAGGTAAATATACATTCCAATGTTATTAACACCACTTTAAAATACTAATGGGTGTTTATTATTAATTTTGTATAATATTTTAAAGGATAAATTTAAAATTTGTCGAATCTCTCTCATCACATGCAAAAAATCTCTAGTAATAACTACTTTTGTTTTTGTCGTCTTGACTACCATAGGAAGTTATAGAAAAATTAATCATATCTTCCTAAAATTGAGCAATAATTCCGAATAATATTAAAAAGATAATTTTGACAATTTTGATTAAATAATTTTGAATGTTTCTTCCATGTATCTCTGTAGTAAACCAACGATAGAAATTACTCTAACAGCCTATTATCATTCTAGTAATACCCTTTCACGTGATCTCAATAGCCTATTATAAACAAGGTGCAACCAATAGTCATATTTATAATGACGTTTACAAAAATTTGTACAAAGATATTATAATCATAATTAGTTTTAAAATTCTTGATTTCTCGCGATATTAAGTAATAATAAATTAATAAATGACCGAATAAAATAAATAAACAAATAAAAATATTCATATTAGTTCGGCATCGTGATTTAAAAAACTAATTTTGATCTTACATCATTATTACATACTTTTAAATTAACTAATTAACTATTAACATTTTTCAAACCATTATATTTCAGATATAACAATCTTGGAACAAATATTTTATTATGTGAAGAATATGTTAAGGATGTATGCTGTACCATATCAATATATATATATATATATATATAATATATATATACAGGTGTTCTTGAAATAAACAGACAACGTATTAAAAATGGAAAGATGTAATTATATGGAATATGAATCCAAAATATTGTGCTTTATCAGCCTAAAAAATTACAAGTATAAATTTTTAACAGCAGAGATTATCAAACCCCTACCATAACAAAACTTATCGGTTTTATAAGTATAAACATTGCCGCCTTTGAATGCAATGGGGAATTTTCAATCCAATATTCCTATTTTATATTTCTTACTTCTAGCAAAAAATCTGAGTTGGTGGTCGAATTGACCGCCAAGTCCGACCAGCGCAAGATCAACTCCAGAAGATAACGAGTGCGATCTCGTTGAAACGTCGAGAAAATGAGTCCTTTTCAGGACATCTCTCACACGCAGAGAAGAACCTGAGAAACAACAGTTTCATATATATATGATAAACGTACTGTTAATGAGAATTCTAATTATTGAATTCTCATATTACATGCCATTGCCGCTCTAATCGTTGCATCAATCTCTACACACGACAAAATCGCATTTGTCTAAGAATGTAGCCGCAACGTGTCACGGCGCCAACCGTCCAGGTTGTCCGGGAAAAGTGAAAAAATGTGTGAAAGCCGTATCCATCCGGGATGTGCAGACGTCGACGTTTCATAGTTATTACTAATTGTCAATACACCTTACCCAGAAATAATACGACTTTCATTTCTATACTGCGTGTATATATACTAATGATGATAAACGTACTGGTAATGAGAATTCATAATTATTGAATTCTCATATTACATGACTTTGCCGCTCTAATCGTTGCATCAATCTCTACACATGACAAAATGGCATTTGTCTAAGAATGTAGCCGCAACGTGTCACGGCGCCAACCGTCCAGGCTGTCCGGGAAAAATGAAAAAAGTGTGTGAAAGCCGAATCCATCCGGGATGTGCAGACGTCGACGTTTCATAGTTATTACTAATTGTTAATACACCTTACTCAGAAATAGATACGACTTTCATTTCTATACTGCGTGTATATATACTAATGATGATAAACGTACTGTTAATGAGAATTCATAATTATTGAATTCTCATATTACATGCCATTGCCGCTCTAATCGTTGCATAAATCTGTACACATGACAAAATCGCATTTGTCTAAGAAAGTAGCCGCAACGTGTCACGGCGCCAACCGTCCAGGTTGTCCGGGAAAAATGAAAAAATGTGTGAAAGCCGTATCCATCCGGGATGTGCAGACGTCGACGTTTCATAGTTATTACTAATTGTCAATACACCTTACCCAGAAATAGATACGACTTTCATTTCTATACTGCGTGTATATATACTAATGATAATATACGTATTGGTAATGAGAATTCATAATTATTGAATTCTCATATTACATGCCATTGCCGCTCTAATCGTTGCATCAATCTCTACACATGACAAAATCGCATTTGTCTAAGAATGTAGCCGCAACATGTCACGGCGCCAACCGTCCAGGTTGTCCGGGAAAAATGAAAAAATGTATGAAAGCCGTATCCATCCGGGATGGATACGGCTCGTTTATTACTTTGAAGTAATAAACCAGACCTTTAATCGCCGACTTATTAATACCATATCATACCAAGATCACGAAAATATTACATATATATATATATATATATATATATATATATATAAATATATATATATATATATTTATACATATATGGTAAATTCAATTTGTTTAAGGTCTGGTTTTACTTCAAAATGTATATATTTAAAACAATCCTACATATTTCGGCAAATGATGCCATAAATCATGCCTTAGTATTCTAAAATAGATAGTTATACTAAGGCATGATTTATTATTATTAAATTGGAATGTATCTTTGAATAATTTTATCCATAGCAACTACAAATGTATAAGTATGACATTAATATACTGTCATTTATATATTATATTCCTTGAAAAAGGCATCATTTGCCGAAACATGTAGGATTGTTTTAAATATATACATTTTGAAGTAAATGCAGACCTTAAATCACCAACAAATTGAATTTACCATAACATGCAAAGGTCACGAAATAATTATCTATATCCATATATATATATATATATATATATATATATTGTTATATTACGAGCGTTAATATATTGAATAAAATGTTAATTACTGTTATAACCGCCCCAAAACGTTGGGCTCTAAATGATATGTTACGAATATGTTGCTAAATAAAATTGTTTCTACGTACGGTATAATAAAATGAATGAATGTCATAAACAAAAGTCATGTAAGATTCAAATTGGGCTCATTCAATACTTATCTGTTTTATTATCTTTGGCTAGCTTCTTTCTCTCTTCAGGGCTAAGGTAGGTTCACTTCTTTCCACTTTTACTTTCTTTACGTAATTTATTAAGTTGGGAACGGAACAATATCTCAAGTATATTACAAAAAAACAAAGTAAAATATTGACAATTAACTTTATTAGGGATAAAAGATTTTGCAAAGCTTGAGAAATTTATATTAATAATTTCGTGACACACAAGTAATATTAAGTGAGACACACTCGACGGTTGGTATTCGTACAGTATAATAATATGGTGTAAGACAGGTGCAATAATGTGTTGTCTTAGTAAAATAGTTTATAACAGTGACATGGCATCAAGTTTTACAAATACAAATAGTAGATGCCAATATTTAAATAAGTTGACTAAAGATTACAGTGGTAAAATATCGGTGAAAGTAATATAAATAGTTAGTTATGGAATAACAAAGTAAAGTTCTAGAAATGTACATGCGCAAGAAAAAAATGGCGCGGGAAATTTTGTTAAAATTAGCAAAAACCTGGATCTTCGTATATGATCTCCGTTGCTTCTTGCGCCTGTGTTCTGGAGACGTCTTCACAACGGGAAACTGGAGAATGTTTCTGCTGCAGTCCCTCGGGATAACTTGAAATTTGTTGAAATCTCCAAGTCCGACAGCGTCTTGAGCGAATGACCGATTTCGATCGTCAACGATGTTGGTCAAGCTACGGTGAGATTTTTATGGCGGTAAAAACTTTAAAAATTCGTAAATCTCGGACTATTTGGTCGGCGGCTGTTAAATTTTGTCCACAGGTGGTTGGTAGGTAGGTGTAACGTTTTGTAATATTAAAAATCTCTTGCACTTAATAATTTCGCTTAATTATTTTAATTATTACGGAGCACAAAAAAACGTGACCTCTCACTGTGACGACTAATTACCGACGCTTGCTTTTTCATTTGTTTTTAATTGCATAACTTTCCGCTAAATCGCCCCATTCTTTACTTGCATTAAATTTGTTAATATTATTAAATTAGACAATTTTACAGTATAAAACAGTTTAAAAAATTACAATTTGATTTATAAAATGATTTTGGTTGAATAACATATGTTTTATGTGTTTACAAACACTCCGTCAATATAGGTTTATTCTCGGGTTATTGCACCGTTGAAATTGTGGGCGGGGCTTACTCGTTCAAATGCATTTGAAAATAAATACGTTACATTTGTTTGAATAAACACGCGTTAAATATGTATTAGAAAGAAAAATGAATATAAACATTATAATAAAAAAATTAGAAAAATAAGTTAATAATTTCTAGGTAAATTTGTCGTCAAAATAACGTATTTATTCTTTGAATCGATCTTTCCCCTTCTTAATATTAAAGTACAAAGTAGATATAAACATTATGGTATAGATATTAAGGTTACATATATTCTTTGTTTCTTTCAGAGAAAGAATCCTTCTTGCAATGCCTCAATTTCCCCCTTGATTAAAAGATAGAAACTTATTGAGAGCTTTTAATCAACCGTATCTAGGAGTAAGACAGAAATATATAAATGCAGTGTAGTGATCTGATGAAAATTTAATGAATGTGTGTGTTCACGTTAAAAATATTTCAAATTCTATAAGTAGTTCTTTATATTATTCTAGTTAATAATTCCCTATTTGGTAATTGTCATTAAATGGTTAAAGTTAATTGTTTTATTTTGTTTGTTCGGGTTCTTTTGTTTGAAAACCCCTTTTTAATATTAAGTAATTATTTTCTTCTTTCTTTTTTTTTTTTTATTTCTTATTTAATAATAATATGATTAATTTAATTAGCCTAGTCTAAATGTAAACTTGTGATTAATATAGATTATATACTATAGTACTGTAGTACTTATTATTGTTTTACGGACTATAACATGCTTGGCTGGTTTGTTCTGAAAGTTATTTCGGCTCGTTATGTATATTTATATAAAAAAAATACTTTATTATTTTTTTAAGTGTGGTAGTCTTGTAACATAGTTATGTGGTATCTACCTTTAATGTAATTTGTTTCGGGTTCAAAAAGTTCGTAGGTGTTGTTACCAATGATTCTCTTAATCGTATAGGGACCTTGGTAAGCTTTCAGTAGCTTTCCCATTATTTTGTGTTTTAAATATGTTACTCTTAATCTCTTAACTATAACTTGGTCTCCTACATTGTAAGTTTTATACTTCTTAATTGCCGTATTTCTCTTTTCCTCCCATTTTCGCTTTCTTAGTGATAATCTTTCTCTGACTTCTTGTAAACGGTTACGTAAATTTATATGCTCAGAATCAGTCCATGGTCGTTGTGGTGGTTGTCCTGTGAATAAAGTTATTGGGCAGTGATTATGCACTGTGCTAGGTGTATTGTTTATAGTAAATTCTATCTGTGGTAACAGTCTGGCCCATTTTCTGTGATTTTCGTCCAGTAATATACGTAAATATTTTATCGTTTCGCGTATATATCGCTCGGTAGGATTTCCTTGTGGGTAGCGGATTGATGTATAGACGGTGTGGATGTCGTGTGAATGTAAGAACTCCTTGTAGCGATCGTTAGTGAAATAGGTAGCGTTGTCCGAAAGTATTGTTTGTGGTTTTCCATACTGTGCGAAGTAGTCCACTAAAGCTTGTAAAACGGTGTTGGTATCGCATTTCTGCGTAGGTATGAGTTTGATGAACTTAGAAAATATATCACATATTACCAAAATGTGGCGATAACCTTTAGTGCTAGGAATAAGGTTTGATAGAAAATCAATTGATATTAACTCTAGTCTATCATATGCAGTTATATTGTGGCTTATGTTGGTGTTAGTGAAAGTTTTATCTTTGGTTATTTCGCAGAGTCGGCATTGTTTTACCACGCTGTTTATTATTCGTTCGTCATTTATACAGTAGAAAGCTTCTCTGTAGAGTAACCAGCATTTTCGTGCACCTATGTGTGTGTATCTTCGGTGTATATATTCTGTTATTTCTCTGGTGTGTTGTTCGTTTGTGACGTATACAGTAGTTCTTCCTATTTGTTTTACTATGAATCGGTCCCTGATTGATATACCTTTGTATTCACCTACAGTTCTTAAATGTTGTCTTATTTCATCGAAGTCTGGGCTTGATTGTATTTGTAAGATTTTTGTTTTCGAGAAAATGCCTCTCCTTTGTAGATTTATTAAGTTGATGCAAATATTCGGCCTCTTTACGTCCCCCTCCTGTCTCGTGAGTGCATCGGCCGTTACCATTTCTTTTCCAGGTTTATATTTTATTGTAAACTCGTGCTGTTGTATTAACAAAGTCCAACGATAAATGCGACTGTTATTAAGTTTGCAGCTCATGATGTTGACTAAAGCTTTGTGATCCGTTTCTAATACGAATGACTTTCCAATCAAATAATATCTGAGTTTCGTTAACGCAAATACGATAGCAAGCATTTCCTTCTCGGAAATCGTGTATCGAGTCTCGCATGTTTTCAACGTGCGTGATATAAAATAAATAGGGATTTCTTGCTCGTCTTTCATTTGTACTAGCTCTGCTGCAATTGTCTTGTGTGAAGCATCTGTTCGCACAACAAACGGTAGAGTAAAGTCTGGGTGGTGTAAACGGAGATTTTCTACAAAGTTCTCTTTTAAAGTTGCGAAGCATAATTCGCATTCTGCCGTCCAGTTCCATTTCTTCCCCTTTTTGATTAGTTCCAACAAGGGTAATGTTTTCTCGCTATAGTTTGAGACAAATTTCCTATAATAGTTTAACACTCCTAAAAAACTTCTTAACGTTTTTAAATTCTTCGGTCTCGCATACTCCTGAATGATATCTAACCGTGTCGGGTCTAATAAAATGTTGTTCTGATTAATCACATATCCTAGATAGTTAATCTCATGTCTAAAGAATTGACATTTCGCTAAGTTAAGTTTCATACCATGAGTTTTTAAGGTGTTCAGAATAATGTTAATATGTTGTAGGTGTTGTACCACAGTTTCGGAAAATATAATAATGTCGTCTAGGTAATGTAAAGCGAATTCATCATATCTGTCTAGTATACGATGCAGAAAACGTATCAGAGCGGCTGGTGATGTCTTCAAACCAAATGGACATACTCTAAACTGATATACTATTCCATTCACTAAGAAACCACAGTATTTTCTGGATTCTGGTTCTAAGTTTATTAACCAAAAAGCATTCTTTAAGTCTAATTTACTATAAATTTGTTTACTTCCGCATTTTGTTAATAAGATGTCTATGTTTTGCGGCATTTCGAATTCTGGCTTAATTCGTTTGTTCAGAGCTCTCGCGTCTAAGCATATTCTTAACGATAGGTCCTTCTTTTGAACTATTACAATGGGATTAATAAAGTATGTGTTCGATCTCTCTATAATTCCGGATTGTTCTAATCTCTCTAATTCTAAACTAACTTTCTGTTGATAGTGGTACGGAATAGGGTAATTCTTACTTATTAATGGGCAGTCATTGTCAATATTAATTGGATGTTCATATCCTTTTGCGAAAACAATATCGTTATTAATTAAAGTGATGTTTTCGTTTAAAATGTTAATTAATTGCGGTACGACGTTTGAATATGGTATTTTCTGTTTATCAATTATGTTCGTTATATCATTCTTATCATTTATAATGTCAGTTGTCTGTAAATCCTCCTTAATCTTTACTACTTCTTCGCCCTCGTAACTATCTTTCGTTCCTAACAAATCTGGCCTATTTCTCACTCCTATATATTCATTATTTATAATATTATCATTTCCAACTCTATCAATAAACCTTTCTTCAGCTCTCCTATAGTACGGTACATTATATTCTAATAAATTATTTTTTACAACTGCTAAAACTTCTTTCTTATAAGTATTATATTCTTTCACTTCCTCTACGGACAAATGTTTATTAAATATTAAATTGTTCTTTCCAATTGATAAAATACCCTTTTCAAAATTCAATATCATTTTCAACCTGTTGATATTATCTATACCCAATATACAGTCATATTGTAACTTCTCTATTACGTAACAGTGAATTAAATAACCTATTTCGTTTATTCTTATTTCGGTATTGAGTTGCTTTGTGACAGTACCCATCTTCTTTCCATTTGCAGTAACTATGTCGGTACCCTTGGTTTGAACAACGTGCTGTTCGTATCCCTTTATTTGTTTTGCGAGATCTTCTCTAACTAATGTAATCTCGGCTCCGGTGTCGATTAAACAATTTAATTTTATGTTGCTGAATTGTAAAATAATAATGGGTAGAGAATGTACTTCATTTACGGCGTCCCCTGCGTCTTCTATGTTTAAGAATTCCTCTGGCGATTGGTAGAATTTTATATTTTGTAACTTCTAGAGCATGTTATAGCCGTTATCATTATTTAATTTTGTTGGTTTGACGGTCCGGGTGTTGGGTTCAGATACGGATCGTCTTGTAAAATTGGAGTTTTTTTTTGTAGCCCCTCTATGTTCGTTCTGTCAGGTGATAACGATCGATGTCGCCGGTAAGGATTATTACCTGGACCTCTTCCTCTACTCGCGTAGTGATTTATTCCGCGTCTCGATTGGTGCGTTGGTGCGCGCTGCGTGTTATAAGTATCATTATTGTTGGGTCTGTTATTGTTATAGTTATTATTTGCCGAGTTATTCTGATAATTGTTCGGATAAGGTCGGTTATACGCATGTTGTGTATTCGGTCGATTCTGATTGTTATAATTATTATGAGGATGATTGTTGTAGTTGTTATTATTTTGGTTGTATGGTCGAGAGGTTGCTGGTTGATAACGATTGTTTTGAGCATAATTATTGGTATTGTTATTGTTAGAGTAGTTGTTAAAGCGTGGTATGGGGTTGGGAATGTAGTTCGGTGCTTGTGGGTTCCTAGTGTTGTTCGTCCGATTATTAGGCTGCTGTTGTTGGTTGGTTTCAGCGAAATCGTCCAGTCTTCGGAGTATCTCGATTAGGGAGTCCATGTCAGTGACCTTCTGACAGATAATCGCCTGAGTATCCGTGAAAATAAAATGGTTTAACAATAGGCGCGCGATCATTGATTCACTCATGTCGCTGATGTGTTTGCACTGGTTGTATACGCGAGATGCATACATCTCCCTCGTCACTTGTCCCAATCTAAATTTCCCTGTTAACAAACGAACTTTGGCCCTGTTCTGCTGGTTTTCGTCCCAGTAGTTCCTCGTAAATAACACAACAAATTGATCTAAAGTATGGCAATGTTCCTCTATCCTTTGAAACCATTCTTGTGCGCTATTCCGCAATGTTGCTCGCACTACTTCGATCCGGTGTTTCTCGTCCATAACGTCCTCTAAATACCGTAGTATCCCATTTAAATACGCCATGGGGTGTACTCGAGTCATATCTCCGTCAAAATGTTGCAAGTTTTCGATTTTTATTATCGAATTACCTGTATTTATGTTATGTATAGGTACTGTGTACGTTCTAAGTTTATTTTCTAATTGGTTTAAGTTGTGCTGCGTCTCATTGTAATTTTCGGTTTGTACCGTTTTCATATTATCTAGATTTAAATTCACCGCCTGTATTTCTTGAGTATGTATTTCTTTATTTTCCTTAATTTGTGTATTAAGCTCGCGTCTTAGTTGTTGGGTCTGTTCCTCATTGATTTGATTATATGTTGTTAATTTTGTATCTAATGTGCAATTATTTTCTAGTATTATTTGATTTAAATCTTTGTGAAGTTCTTTGTTTGCTGTATTAATTTTTGATTCGGTTATTTCGTAAATTTGAGTGGTTGAAGTTTCTAGTTGTTGTGCCCACTGTAAATTTTGTGATTTAACGGTCTCATCTAGTTTTAGGAGATACTTCAATTCATTTTGTTCCATGGCCTTTTGTGTTGCGGTGATTTCTGCAATTTGTACGTCGATGTCCCCCTTGAACGTATTAAGTTTCATTTCTGTTTGTGTTGTTTAATTCTATTTTTTCATTTATGTTGATTAGGTTAACTTCTAATCTCGTCGTAAGTTCGTTATTTAAGTTATTTAAATCTTGTTTTAGTTCGCTATTTAAATTCGTTAGGTCTTGCTTTAGTTCGCGATTATTAGTATCTAATTTGTTGTTGGTGTTACCTAATTTATTGTTGAGGTCTTTATTGGCCGTGTTCATGTCCTGATTATTAGTATCTAATTTGGTATATATATCTTGTTTTAATTCTTGGTTGTTGGTGTCTAATTTGGTATTTAAATCTTTATTTGAATTATTTATATCTTGTTTTAGTTCGCGGTTATTAGTATCGAATTTGTTATTTAATTCTTGCATTTGTGCCATTAACATATTAAACATGTCCATGAATTTACTATCAGGCGAAACACTGGCTTCTTCTGAAACGGACGGTTGCGTTACTGTAATGTCCCCCTGTTCACTCCGGTCTTCTTCTACTGCGTCTTTCGGGGTCTTAGCTCTGTGTCTTGTATCCATTTTAGAGTATATTTTATTAGTTTGTAAATTATATTAATATTTGTACAGGTAGTGGTAATTATATTGTAAATATGTTAGTTGTAAAATGTTGTTGTTTATAGTGTTGTTAGATTTAATGTACACACGTAAATGCAATGACAAATAACAAAAATATATGTATATAAAAGAAATATGAGTCTGCACTTTAATATTTCCCTGTAACAACCTTTGAATATCTTACCGATGGTCTCGGATACAGCAATCCCCTGAAATGCGAAACCGTGCTCTCTCTCTGAAGTTCCACAAAGACAAAATAACAAATACATAAACAAATAGTATAATATGGTAAATGCGAATACAACGGTTCTCCTTGTTTTTATTTTTATTTTTTGTTAATTTATTGATTCTTTGTGCCACGAAACTTTGTTGCTTGAGAAAGTGTTCCTTCTTAATATATTTAACAATAGAGTGACTGTTTTATTGAAGTGTGGAGTAGAAGTACGCCCCAAACGTTAGGGTGCCATTTGTTATATTACGAGCGTTAATATATTGAATAAAATGTTAATTACTGTTATAACCGCCCCAAAACGTTGGGCTCTAAATGATATGTTACGAATATGTTGCTAAATAAAATTGTTTCTACGTACGGTATAATAAAATGAATGAATGTCATAAACAAAAGTCATGTAGGATTCAAATTGGGCTCATTCAATACTTATCTGTTTTATTATCTTCGGCTAGCTTCTTTCTCTCTTCAGGGCTAAGGTAGGTTCACTTCTTTCCACTTTTACTTTCTTTACGTAATTTATTAAGTTGGGAACGGAACAATATCTCAAGTATATTACAAAAAAACAAAGTAAAATATTGACAATTAACTTTATTAGGGATAAAAGATTTTGCAAAGCTTGAGAAATTTATATTAATAATTTCGTGACACACAAGTAATATTAAGTGAGACACACTCGACGGTTGGTATTCGTACAGTATAATAATATGGTGTAAGACAGGTGCAATAATGTGTTGTCTTAGTAAAATAGTTTATAACAGTGACATGGCATCAAGTTTTACAAATACAAATAGTAGATGCCAATATTTAAATAAGTTGACTAAAGATTACAGTGGTAAAATATCGGTGAAAGTAATATAAATAGTTAGTTATGGAATAACAAAGTAAAGTTCTAGAAATGTACATGCGCAAGAAAAAAATGGCGCGGGAAATTTTGTTAAAATTAGCAAAAACCTGGATCTTCGTATATGATCTCCGTTGCTTCTTGCGCCTGTGTTCTGGAGACGTCTTCACAACGGGAAACTTGAGAATGTTTCTGCTGCAGTCCCTCGGGATAACTTGAAATTTGTTGAAATCTCCAAGTCCGACAGCGTCTTGAGCGAATGACCGATTTCGATCGTCAACGATGTTGGTCAAGCTACGGTGAGATTTCTATGGCGGTAAAAACTTTAAAAATTCGTAAATCTCGGACTATTTGGTCGGCGGCTGTTAAATTTTGTCCACAGGTGGTTGGTAGGTAGGTGTAACGTTTTGTAATATTAAAAATCTCTTGCACTTAATAATTTCGCTTAATTATTTTAATTATTACGGAGCACAAAAAAACGTGACCTCTCACTGTGACGACTAATTACCGATGCTTGCTTTTTCATTTGTTTTTAATTGCATAACTTTCCGCTAAATCGCCCCATTCTTTACTTGCATTAAATTTGTTAATATTATTAAATTAGACAATTTTACAGTATAAAACAGTTTAAAAAATTACAATTTGATTTATAAAATGATTTTGGTTGAATAACATATGTTTTATGTGTTTACAAACACTCCGTCAATATAGGTTTATTCTCGGGTTATTGCACCGTTGAAATTGTGGGCGGGGCTTACTCGTTCAAATGCATTTGAAAATAAATACGTTACATTTGTTTGAATAAACACGCGTTAAATATGTATTAGAAAGAAAAATGAATATAAACATTATAATAAAAAAAATAGAAAAATAAGTTAATAATTTCTAGGTAAATTTGTCGTCAAAATAACGTATTTATTCTTTGAATCGATCTTTCCCCTTCTTAATATTAAAGTACAAAGTAGATATAAACATTATGGTATAGATATTAAGGTTACATATATTCTTTGTTTCTTTCAGAGAAAGAATCCTTCTTGCAATGCCTCAATATATATATATATATATATATATATATATATATATATATATATATATATATATATATATATATATATAATAGTCTATTTCTTAACCGTTCAATTAATATATATCATTTGATAAATCTTGGAATTTCGGCTATATTAAATATTTAAATTAGAATGTTATTTTGCGAAGTAATGTGAACTGTAAATATTGCTATCTACAGTTACAACGCTAATTATTCGAAATTTTTATTGAAAAAATTTCGTCCTTAGGTGAGACACGAACGCACGACCTTTAGTTAATAAATATGGAAATATTGGAACGAAAAAATAAAGAACTAATTTTTAAAGATATTACTTTGCTGGATTCCCTAACGCGACCGGTCACTAAACACACGCACGAGCGCACCAACATACAAAACCCTACACTTACGCGCTCACACAAATATAAAACCACACACCCAGAGAGAGACGCAAGCTGCCAGCAGCAACCAACACACAAGTTCATACCCAGAAAGAGACACAAGCTGCTAGCAGCGAACAACACTTATGTTCACACATTGCTATCTATTTTTTGGAATACTAAGGCATGATTTATTATTGTTATTGGAATGTATCTTTGAATAATTTAAACCATAGCAACTCAATTATTTGACATTTATATTCTGTCATTTATATTTTTTATATCCTTGACAAAGGCATCATTGCCGAAACATGTAGGGTTGTTTTAAATATATATACTTTGAAGTAATAAACCAGACCTTTAATCGCCGACTTATTAATACCATATATATATATATATATATATATATATATATATATATATAAATATAATATTTTCGTGACCTTGGTATGATATGGTAAACTTAATAAGTCGGCGATTAAAGGTCTGGTTTATTACTTCAAAGTATATATATTTAAAACAACCCTACATATACTTTGAAGTAATAAACCAGACCTTTAATCGCCGACTTATTAAGTTTACTATATATATATATATATATAAACTGACCGGCAAAAAAAACCGCCCACCTTAAATTTTTAGCACAATGAACGCTCCAATCATTTTATCAGTTTCTATTGAAATTGAATCCAAGAACTAACATTGTATGTGCAACATATGCAAATTTTCTTTAAGTAATAAGGCAGGTAAGGCAGTAATAAGTAAATTTAATTTTAGAAAATAATAGCAGTTTAAACGAAATTTTCTCTTAAGTTCTAAAAATAAAATTGGTGTTGTTAATTCTAATCCAGAACCTCATCAATAGCGTGATGTCCTCCACGACTATCAATTACATCGCGTAATCGTCGCGGCATTGAATTAATTAAATTTCTTATGTATTCTTGTGGAATTGCTTCAAATTCTTCTTGAAGCGCAAATCTCAGCTCTTGCAAAGTATGTGGTACGACTGCGCGTCGGCGAATACGCCTCTGTAGTTGATCCCAAAGATGCTCAATAGGATTGAGATCTGGGCTACATGCAGGCCAGTTGAATGTCGAATGCCGACCTCGTTTAAATACTCGGTTACGATTCGTGCAATATGAGGCCTTGCGTTATCATGCATTAAAATGAAGCCATCTCCAATAAAATGGGAAAATGGAATTACAGCCTCTTCAAGAACTTCTTCCACATATATATATGCGCATTTAAAGCACCATTTTCTATGAATATAAGGTCGGTACGTGATTCTGTAGAAATACCAGCCCATACCATAACAGAACCTCCCCGGAAAGAAATGGTTCCGAAATGGTACAGTTTGCATAGCGTTCGTTCTGCCTTCTCCACACTCTTTCTCTGCCATCTGGAGATCGTAAACAGAAGCGCGACTCATCTGTGAACAGAACTTCACTCCATTGTTGAACATTCCAATTCGCATGCAAAAGCGCGAACTGAAGGCGCGCTCTTCGATGCCTGAGTAACAACTGCGTTCCAGTTGCCGGTCTCCGTGAATTCAGGCCACTCTCTCTAAGTCTTCGTCTTACCGTTCTTTCACTTATATCAACTCCTCTTACAGCTAGCAAACGATGTTGAAGTTGAACCGCAGTTGACCTACGGTCCCTTAGCGTGTTAAGGACAATAAAGCGATCATAAACTCTAGTTGTTGCTCTTCTTCTTCCGGAACCTACTCGTCTAACAAATGTGCCAGTCTCTAAAAATCTATTCCAGGCATCCCGAACGGTAGTGCGTGGTATTCCCAAATGTTAGGACACATAACGTTGACTACGTCCATCTTCTATTAATACAACAATTTGAGAAACGTCTACCACCGTTAACGGCATTGCTATTGTTACAAAACTTGTGTCTTAACTGTCAAATTTGACAATGATTTTAGATAGTAACGAACTAAACCTACTTGCAATTTTTCATTTTAAGGATATGTCCTAAAAATGTTGTGCATTATTAAAATCAGTTAATATTGTCTAGTAGGGAATTTCATCACCAAAAAATAAAATCCATCGCGTTTTATAATGAAATAAATAATATGAAGCATTTATTAATGAAATATAATCGGATAAACTAAGCAAGTGTAAACAGAAAACATATTAGACGGGTGGGCGGTATTTTTTGCCGGTCAATTTATATTAGGTCCTTATTTTTCAACTTTGTTGTTTCGACCGTAACTACCCATCAAAATGTTCGTTATAGTATAAAAATACGGTGTGCAAAAAATTATCACGGTTAGGCGAGGTTAAGACGTTGCGCAAATAGCTTGCTTCAAAAATATTAAAAATAAAATTTTCTTGGTTGTAAAAAAATATATTTATTTATACTAAAAAACATATTTGACTTTAATTTTAACATATTTTAAATTTCCTTGAGACGATGTCGTCTTAAAGCTTCTCTGGTTTTCATTTAAAGCCAAATTTTTAAGGACTAGAATACAAAGTAAAATCTATGTATTTATATACAATATGGTGACATATTTCTTAAGAAAATAAATGAAAATTAATAAAAGGATAGAAGAATGGTTTGCTTTTGGAAAACAGAGTTAATAAATAGGAAAAACATAAAACATTCACTTATTCCTTGTGGCCACAGATTTGAAAATGTTACATATAAATTAAATTGCTTTATTTTTAGTTATTTATATGTTATTTTATTTCAAAAGAGAATATTTGTTCATATTGGGGTAGAGTTTCCGATAATCCGCAACAATTTGCACTATCTATTGTTTTTCTTCTTCATCTTTGGATAACACTAAATTAAAATCTTCCATTAGCTTAACTGTTCGTTCTGCCGAGTCATTAACAACATTCATATTTCCACAGATATTAGGGCCAACGTTAAAACTAGGTTCATTTACCTATTCCTTTGGATCTTTTGTTAAAATGTCCGTTGGAATACCAAACCTTTTAAAAAAATTACGTGATTTTTGAGATATAAAATATTCGATGTTCTTATTACGATATTGGCTTATTGTATGAGGAATTATGATCAATTTCTTTAATTCGCAATCAGTAGGATTATCTAGAGCTTGCACCATGATTCTTCGGCTCATATGTAACATTTGGATCATAAAAAGACAACGCTGTTTCTGGGGTTAAATACCACAAATGATTACTTAATTTGCTTAGTGACGAACGACTAATCTTCTCATCAACAACTTTATAAGCATGTAAATCTTTTAGCAATCTTAAATCCTGCATAGGGGCGTCTGCTGCAACTGGTGCTTGTATCCAATTTTTTAAATACACCTTTACAACAAAGATGCAAATGTCACGAATACTAGTTATCTCTAATTGTATTATTTTAAATTCGTTTCGAAATAAATATAATTTAGGGCAATAAATAGCTTTCGATATCCAACGGGTGTGATGACATGCTCCAGGCTTTTTGAAGGTAAATTTCGGAACTATAGCACCAAGAAAAACTATACTTAATTGAAGAAGCTCTTTATAATCATCACGTGGTTGTTTTACTTCAAGATTTTGAGATGCAAATTTTATAATCTCGGTTACACTCCCAACTGCATCCTTCACTTTCTGATCTTCAACACCACTCATAAAGTTAATTTTGTCAATTTTGATCCAAGCGTCTCTAAACTTCTGTCTTAGGTTTGCGGTCATTTTTTTAGACTTTCTACACAAGCTTTTATTTTTAGCACTATTTCTGTTAAGTAACACACTCTTCTAATTGTCAATTTTAATCAATTGTCATTTTATAGGGGAAGTTCCTTTTTAATTTTCTTAAATGCTCCACCACTGTGATGCCAACTTTTCTTAACAAAAACGCGTAAGAGTATTCGAAAAAAGGGATAAAAGCTATATTTAGAACTCGTTGGCTTAAAAAAATATCTATGGTTGTAAACTATTATCAGGATATCTAAATAATTTAGTTGCCGCCACAATTTTTTAAATTTGATTCCAATTAAATTTTTATAATCAAATTCTTGTTACAAATCGTGGCAGTTACCGTAAATTTAATTAAGTTATGGGTATATTATGGGTATATTGTATACTAAAAAATATAAATACATAAAAAAAATTATATTTCTGTTCATTATATGTACCAACAGGGGTCACCTTGAGAGGCGGTGCGCCACGCCTTTCCTTTGTTCTATACGCATAATTTTTTGAATACCGTATTTTTACACAAAAACAAACATTTCTAGAGGGAGTTACGGTCTATATCTTCAAAAAAATTTTCTTCCATTCATCTAAAGACCACCCTAATATATATATAATATATATATATATATATATATATATATATATATATATATATATATATATATATATATATATATACAAGTATCTGTAAAAGTCTCTACAAAAACCTACCACATATTCCCCAAAATGAGCCGATTTAAGACCACTTATCTTAGTACAAAATCGTTTTTTATTATAAATATAAAACGGCTCACCAGATTTTGCCGAAATTTGGTACGTTTCTATAGCTTTGTGAGATAAAAGAACTCATATCAAAATTTTGAGTAACATCATTCCATAAGTGTAGAATTTAGGTTTTCTAATAATTGCGCATTTCAAATTTCTACGCCAATGGAAGGTGAGCGATTTAAATATAAAATTTATATTGTGTAACTTGTTTACTACAGAAAAGGCATTCCTTGCCAGACTTGATTATTGTCATGGTGTCTGTGAAACTTGGACTTTAATAATTTAAAGGAAAAACTATGTTATTAAAACATGTAAAAGTTAATAAAGATGTCGTAGAAGTTGTTGAAAGTGCCGTACACAAAGAATTACACGACGAATAAAATTAAAATGTACCCTTTGCATAAGTTCTTCATCAGCTTAACAATAACACTATTTTTTGCCTCTCATAGTTACTCTCCATTATCCACAGGTGTCATGTAAACTGTGGACTTAAGATGTCCCCACAAAAAAATGATCCATTGGGGTTAAGTCTGCTGAAATGGTGGATACTTTATAGAGGCTTCATTATTTCTACCTATCGATTTGTTTTGGTACACGACGAATAAAATTAACATGTACTCTTTGCATAACTTCTTCATCAGCTTAACAATAACATTATTTGTTGCCTCTCATAGTTACTCTCCATTATCCACAGGTGTCATGTAAACTGTGGACTCAAGATGTCCCCACAAAAAATGATCCATTGGGGTTAAGTCTGGTGAAATGGTGGATACTTTATAGAGGCTTCATTATTTCAACCTATCCATTTGTTTTGGTACTGTTGATTTAAATTCGAACATTTAATTAAAAATGTATCTGATGAAGAAGTAATGCAAAGAGTACATTTTAATTTTCTTTATTTATATATTAAATTACGATTTGTAGTTTTTCCCAAAATTCACTCTATTTACTTACAAGTTCTATTCAATTTCACTAATTCGTTGCTGAAATTAGTTCTATGAGGAAAACACTTGATGCTCGATTCAGCAATGCGGTAGTCCTTCAACTGTGAGGCTTTATATAATATTCCGACTGTCAAATGTAAATGATGAATATAAGAAATATTATTCATCTCTAATTATTACGTAATTATTCGAATAACGCTTCCTCTTAATAATCTATTGCATGCTGTAAATTATATATAGTAGCGTTTCAAATTAAAACTTAGCTTTTCTATTAATAAAACAATTAGTATATGGCTACATAAATATATGTAATTGAAAGCTTAAACTTCACTGCACGTTTAAGGTCAAGGATTATCTCTATTTATAATAATTTAGTCTACTAGTTTTTTTATTTATTTCGATTGAAATTTTGTACTAAAAGTATTTAATTTTTGAAAATGAAAAAAATAAAATCATTTAAATATATTAGGTTACATAATCTACATTAGTGATTAAAATTTATATACAGATGAATCCCATTTTCAATAATAGACAAAACGTTTATGTAAGATGTAAATAAGATACTAACTCGGTTAAAAGAAACTTAATTTTGTAACAATAAACATTATCATGTTCATCCTGATCTTGGATAAATAAGAATAAGACAATAGGCATAGTTCTAGATTATTTCTCTAGAGGAAAATGTATAGGTATTAGTAAGTATATGATATTTCTGTAAAACTACGACGGTGATTTAAGGGGAAGAGAACTCAACTATTAGTACTATTTTTCTAAAAAAAAAAAAAAACTGCATTACATTCTAATTTTTTATGGTGACAAAGTTTAGTTAATTGTCTAATATTTGATTTGAAGTTACAACAGTGTGAATAAAGTGTTTAAATGAACAATAATAACTTGCAATTCGTAGAGTAATCCAATATTTATTTTTCAATGGACTAAATACATCTGAAATTTTGCGTGATATGCAACAAACTTTGGCTAACAATGTTCCTTCCAAAACCATAATTTGTCGCTGGTTTATGCAATGTAAATGTTTGTTGTGTGATGAACATCGAGAACCGGTGCCAGTACCATCAAAAATTAACTATGAAACCACTAATAAAAATTAATGATATTATTTTGAATGGTCGATGTATTGACATCAAGGTAATCGTAAGAATATCGACTGAACGAGTAGGGTCAGGTGGGGTAATTGTGAATTCGGGGTTATTATGAACGCAGTTCTAAAATTTTTATCGAGGGAAATATCGATACGCCAGTGATCATATACTGTTTATACATCCCTACTCTCCACGGAGCTACCACAACTTGCACGTTGATACTGGAGGCGACTGCAGCACTAGTTTTGTCAGTATGCAATAAAGATACACCTTCGTTTCAGTAAATATATGGAAATTTGTTCGGAAGTGATATCAAAGGTGAGTGTCTGCGGCTTTTTTTGTTTTTGTCGGTAACAATTTGAAGTAGGGAAATGTATTTTGTTCTCATAACCTCAAAAATACGCATGAAAAATTAATAGTGAGGTGTTCATATTTACCCCGGCATTATATACCCATGCGGCAAATATGAACATACATTTGGGGTATTTGTGAATGATAATTTCTGATGCATATGTTCCATTGGAATTTCAGAAAAGAGCTATTGACGATGCCTCGTCGATATATTAAGAAGAAGACTGTTGAAAGATACACAATTCACGATCTACAGCAGGCTGTGAGTGATGTGAGAAACCACAATCGCACCTATAGACAAGCCTCAGAGCATTACAACATTCCAGTAGGAGTAATCTTTAACATAATAAAACAGACTGTGCCAGACAAGAAAAAAGGTGGTGGTCGTCCGACTTCTTTAAATGCTGAGGTAGAAGAACAAATTGTTGAGTGTCTGAAAGCTCGCGCTCGTATGGGATATCCGTGCAACAAAGAAGAACTGTGTGACTTAGTAGCAATGTATGTCAAAGAGAAACAGCTTAAGACGGCATTTAAAGACGGGCGTCCTGGAATCGACTGGTATTACAACTTCATGAAAAGACCCAGTTTTATCCTTTAAAAAGCCAGAACACCTCCAGAAATCGAGAAAAATTTAGCGAAAGCCAGAAATCATATACAGTTTTTATAAACAATTGGAAGAAATCGTTAAGGAAAGGAACATAAATAATCCCTCATTTGTATTTAATGCAGACGACAGTGGCTTCGGGAACGACCCTTGCAGAATAAAAGCTATTGGAGAAAGGGGCAAGGCGCTGTCAAGAGTATCCGGAGGCTCTGGACGAGATTCCACAAGTGTTTCGGCCTGTGTAGCAGCCGATGGATCATTTTTGCAGCCTTTAATTATCTTCAAAGGAGCTGCGGTACAGGCAAGATGGACTTCACAGAAGCTTATCCCGGTACGGTATATGCTGCCTCCATGAATGGGTGGATGGAGGAACCACAATTTTACAACTGGTTTGGTACAGCCTTTGTACCCTGGCTAAACAATTTGCGAGTTAAAAACGACCTAATGGATCAAGAGGCATTAATGTTGTTCGACGGCCATAAAAGTCATATTAGCTTGAGAATAATTGAGTGTGCACTAAAAAATAGAATAATTTTAATGAAATTTCCAAGCCACTTAACGGACAAACTTCAACCTTTGGATAAGTGTGTGTTCGGTCCGGTAAAAACTTGTTGGGAGAAAAAGCTAATTGCCTATGGAAAGCAGCATATGAGGCAAGGTATAGGACGACTCAAGAAAAATGAATTTTCTGAACTTTTGGGTGAAGTCTGGAGGGAAGCTTTCACCGAAGACAACATAAAAAGTGGGTTTATTACAACTGGAATTTTTCCAGTAGACTATCAAAAATTTCCAGAAGACGAGTTTCACCCGAATGATTTGAAGCGATACAGAGAAAAGGAACAACACATTGAGAGTCAGACCGATACACAAGATAATCAAGATGAAGCGGTAAATCAAGACGTCCCTGTAGCAGACTATTCAAGACCAAACACATCTCTCGCTTTGTCCGGTTTATCCGACTCTATCGCCAGTCCATCAACATCTGCAGTCACTCCAGCAGTCACCCTTGTGTCAGACGTTCTCTCAATTTTTTCAAAAGCAATTGTCTCCAGCCTGAAGGTAGATCCGCAGATGAATTCGGCCGAATCGAAAAAAGTGACATCGGGGTTGAGGCAAGCTCAATATGGGGAGGTTCTCACAACTACGGAGGTTCTAGAACGTCTGAAGAATGCTGAACGTTTAAAGGAAGAGACGAATAAACGAAGACCACGCAAAGAAAGGAATTCTGAACAGAAACAAAAAAAGAAGAAGAGTAAGAAGACAGTGAATTTTGTCCCAGATTCCGACGACGACATTTCCTTAGAGATGACTGAGGAAGAAATCGCCGAAGAAATTATTGTAAACAGTTACCCGGAAGTTGAATATACCCAACCGCAATGGGACTTGATTAAGCCGGGTGTATTTTTATTGGTAAAGTTTCTTGGAGGGCCTAGAAAATCTGTAACTTATAAATATGTGTGTCGTGTCCGAAACATAGACGAGGAAAATGGAGAAGTCGAAGTTGTAGGATTCAGGTGCAACAACAATTATGCAAGTGAATATGTTGAAGTTGCTAATGACGTGTTCTTCATTGAGTTTCACATGATTGAAGCTATTTTAGACAACTCCGAAATGGTAATGAGAGCAAGAAAAGCCGTTTTTCTTTTTCCAGGAACAGTGAGTGTTTTTGAAAAGGCATAGGAAGTATGTGTTTGTTTTCAATATTGCTCGTATCGTTTGTATCCCATTTGACGAGTTTCTGTTTATATTTTTATACTTGAAGAACGACATATTTATTTTTATAATAATATGCTAACTCTAAATAAAGCGAGAAGTGCAATAACTTTGTTTCATTTGTTCATAAAACCAACATTAAGGTGACAGTTGGGGCAATTGTGAACATGCGTTTAAAATGTACGCCAAGGTTTATATATCTACATATATACACCGTTCTGATTCGATTTACCCCGCCAGAATTCACATATCGACGTCCTAAAGAGCAAAACAATGTTCATGTTTACCCCTACGTTTCAAAATTTTCATTTTTTCGTAGGGTAAATATGAACAGCCTACATCTCATTTAAAATTTATGGAAAACTGCTGTGACTTGGAGAAAGCATTGAAAAGCCTCCAAATTTAATATATTTGAATTAAAAAATATTGCAAAGTAGTTAGAAACGAAATACTTACTACGCAAAGTTGAACATGCAACTATCATTCATAATTACCCCACCTCACCCTACATTACATTTTATATGTAAAAAATTATAATAAAAAAACGTGAGGAAATGCCAATGTCAAGCTGTAACTTGAAGCTGTTGAACAAAGCTAATTTAATAAAAATATAATCTCGAAATGTTGATTTAAATTTATCAATCTGTTTAACATTGTAAGCTAGGATTTTACAAGTATGCTCAGACGTAAATTCTTTTGTGGCTTTTTGTTATTGCCCGAAGTAGCACGTAATTTTTGCTTATAATATGTGTATGACCGATTGTGGGGTGTTTCAGAATTCCTTGATCAAGTAAGACGTACTATCGTAAGACATTTTCCGTCAACATTAAATTATTTTTTAATCGCGCAAACGCTAAATAATTGTTTAGAGGGAGTATTTGAATTTTACACATTATTAGATATCCCAGAACGAAGGTCGCAGTCGATGACATATTTTCTAACAGATTCGAACCAATATTTGTCATATTAGTTTTTACGAAGAAATGTTTAAGTTGAAATTTTTTTATAGATTTTTTAAATATTTTTAACGATTCAAAAACTTTCAGTATAACTTTTTTGAATAATTTTTCGACAATTTTTAAAGTTTAACAGAATGTCAGATCATAATTCATATAAGCTAGATTTAAGAACCTGTATGAAAGCTAAAATTCTGTATAATAATTTAAATTTGATCCTGAAGTAATCATTTAAGAGTTATTTATTGATTTATAGAAGTTTGTTAATTTTGATATTAATCTGAATTATTTGTTGTTAAGCACATAATATTTACGGAGACAACTGAAAGTATCTGTAGGGGATGATAAGAGCGCCCAGTAGATGACCAGTGAATAACACAAATTTGTATTTCAATTTTTCCTATAATATTTGAATTGTCTTCCATAAGTAAATAGCGAGCCTGCTTTCCGAAGGTGTTCGAGATCCCAGAACACGATTTGTGAATAGCGTATGCTTAATTTTAAATAATATATCATTTGAGACCAGACACGTCTCTACAAAATATATATTACTTACAAAATAATTACAAATAGAGTACCAACATAGAATCACTCAAAGCGTATTAGAGAGGTAACAAGATATACCCGTTTTCGATTGGTGTCCTCTATGTTTTGACATAATAATATAGTGGAAAACTTCAGAGGATAATAAGTTAAAACAATATGGAAGCATAATTAGGATTTTATTTACATCCCACAGTATAAAATCAATATATATTTTATAAAAAAATTCTGTGTGCTTTAATATTTGTGCATCATATTTATTACTTTTACATTTGATTATTCCTTATTTTATACAAAGATTTAAACATACATTTAAAATTTTACTCAATAAAATATTATATTTTATAAAACAGTTGTATTATTTCTCTGATCACAAATATACCATATTTGATGCTAGGCCTTGTATCAAGAACCAAGTATACTCTAAGATTATATTTTCAACGTGGAGAACTTTGAAGTGGTTAGACCATTAACGTTAAAGTTCCTTCTTCATATTTCTTCATCATATTTCTTCATAATTTGAAAAAATCGTTTACAATTTTGGCATTAAGCTTGCTATTAGTGTTCTACTGGAAAATGAGTGGGTTTCCAATTAAATCAATAGCTGTGCTAATTTGGTAGTTCATTATTTTTAAATATAAACTTCTTCAAGCAGCTTGCTCTTCAACTTATTTAATGTTCCAATTAGATCACCATAAAGCTCCCCCAAACCATGATATTAGCTCCTCAATATTACATTACTTTATATACTAATTGTTTCAACGATCTTTACGAATGCTATTCTAATATTCTTAATTTAGATGTATTAAATTCAAATGCTTCTTTAATAGGCCACTCATGTACCAGGTTCACATTTCGTATGCAGTTACTTACAACTTTTATGGTGAGAGAATTATTACAATTGTTTAATCTAATTATTAAACCGCAAGTATATCATTTACAAACTTCGTCACGGACTTTTTGCGGTGCTTTATTCAAGGTAATGAAAAAGTTTTTTAGGATAGCTCGTTGATGCGATATACTCAGCTCTACAAAATGTATGCAAAATTATGCAAAAATTCTAATACTATTCGTCCTTGGTTGGGATAATTCCCATTATTATTATATATTAATAATACCCATATATCTTTTCCATAACTTCTATTTGTTTTGTTAAGTTTTTATAATATTATTCGTAATATTCTGTTTTCAATAAAATACAGATTTTTCATTTTATATGTGAATTTGCAATAATTTTGTTCTGTTTTAAGTTTAAATAATTTTATAAAATTGTTATTTGCTTTAAATCTTTCTGCACGTTTGTGTAAATGTTATTTTAAGATTATTTTGTTATTTCTGTTGGAATATTGATTTTAACTTCTAATTTGTATCTTTTTAAATTCAACTAATTCTATAGAATATATTCAGATTAGTAATCAATCACGTTAAAAATATTTACAAGATATTTGAAAAATTTGGAGAATTTACAGTCGCTAAGAATAATTGATTTTATGTAGGGTTGGTTGACTGTAAATCTGGATATTATTCGTACTTTAATGTTTGGAGTTATTTGTTTTCGTTTAGTAATTGTACCTACATAAAAATAAAAGTATAATTAGTTATAAATACTCTAAATAAATCTAACATTATCATGGGCACATTTATTCATGCTTTATAAATGAAGGATGCGCTTTAATGGAAACAATTGTTACGGGTAAGCGGGGTTGGGGGGGGGGGGGGATTTGTAATGATATTCATGAGTCATGAATCTAGAGAATCTAGAATCTAGAGTCATGAATCATGACTCTAGAATAGGTACTTAAAAATGATTTCCAAGACTTCAGATAACTTCGCAGTTCAACGGAAAGTATTGTGAGACTGTGATAATGTAAACGAAGGGTTTGTATGCAGTCCTTAAGTGTAAGTTACATTACACATTTTTTCTTACTAGAAACTTGAATAAGTTCTTGTACAAGTATTCATACTAGTTTTAATTTATGCTATGTTGAATAGAGGACAATAAGCTTTGAGTGTGTTACCAACATAAAATAAAAATTTCTGTTTGTTTATTATTATATGTTTTGACGTTTAGACGGGTTGTGGTTATTTATTAGCTCTAATAGATACAAAAATATTACAAAAATTAATTCGAAAACCGTTATATCGGGGCCTCATATTTTGTTACTGGACATTCTTACAGAATTTCCATTAATACTACTACGTAACCTGCAATTATTATATGATTTTTATAAAATGAACAGTTGATACAAACGAAATGGTGTTTAATGCGCAAGTCTAGTATGAAACTTGGATAAAAAGTGGGATCGGATCTAGTTTAGAAACTTTGATGTGTTTCTTCTGAATTACACTGTCAAAGTTTCTACAAGTACATCTAGTTTGAAAACTTGTCCAAGTTTCTAGACGAAAAAATGTAATGTAATTCAGGCTAAAGGAATTGAATTAAACTCGCCGCTATATAATAGTATATTAAAAAACAAGTTTCATAAGGCACCAATTTGCCGCACGAGATCAGTTTAGAAAACGAGCTCCATAGAAACATAACCTTTTACCTTTGCCGTTGTCATCTGGTTAAGTGTTACAAAGCATTAAATGGAAACACATTACCTAATCTATGATAAATAAAATTCTGGCATGTATAAGTGCATTCTTTCGTGTATTTTTAATTATATTTTTAAATCATAAAGTGGATAACGAAAAGATGTACCCAAAGATACAAAAATTGGAACAGATGCCTTATTGAAAATCTAACAATATTCTCAATGTTAACAGCTGGTATGGTCAAAGTTTCACAAAACCAATAAGCTGAATTGCACAATTTATAAAAGAAAACTATGAACTGGTCGCTAATATTGTAGTGTGTTAGAAAAACTACTAAAATACAGAACAGATTAACAATAAACACCACATTAGCAAAGAATCTAGAATTTCTGAGTGTACTTAGAAGTACTAAGAATTTACTATTATACGAGCAAAAATGACCGTTCCCCGCGTGACCACGTACTTATACAACCAAATATACATCGATTGGAAAATTCTATTAATAAATTCAACGTCGTCGTCTCAAAATTAGATTGGGTAGCAAGATTTACGTTCATTTAATTTTTTTGTAAAATTTTAGAAACCGATATTGCTTAAATATTATCAGAAACACCGGCTACAAATAAATTTCTTTGGTATATATTTTTTAACGCTAAGAAATAAGTAATTAAACTTCTAGTTTCAAAAAATTCTATTTATTATAAATATCACTACAATATTGTTTCGCCATACAATGGCTTCATCAGGTGGATGAATACTGAATATGTACAATGATTTGCGAAAGTTGAATCTGTTTTCTTTTCAGATTCAACTTTCGCAAATCATTGTTTAGAAATTAATCATAGATTTAATATAGAGTTCAAAATTTGACACGTTCAAGGAAAAAGTAAAAAACTTAACTTGTTAGAAAACTTAGAAATTAATAGATACAATAGTTTGGGATTAGCTTTAAATGACCAACTAGATTTAAACAACTCCCCTCTACTAAATTTAAGAAAATTTTTCCACCACCATTCCCCAATAATTTTCACATAAATATTCTAACTTGCATTGTACATATTCAGTATTCATCCACCTGATGAAGCCATTGTATGGCGAAACAATATTGTAGTGATATTTATAATAAATAGAATTTTTTGAAACTAGAAGTTTAATTACTTATTTCTTAGCGTTATAATGCAGTTTCAACAAGTATCTCCTTCGTCAATTAACTATATATTTTTTAAACATAAAATATTTAAATGTGGTTAAATTTACTACAGTAACTGACACCGTGACTTTCCAATTATACAATTACCTTCCTCTTCATCTTTTCAAATTGTTCTTGCAATTCATCCGTAATTTTTTATATTACTTGTTCAATAGCTCCTTACAGTTCATCAGGATTATTTATACTATTTCGATATACATAATTTTATTTTTCGAAGTACGAAATAAATAAAAATCTGAAATCTGGTGATCATCCCTACATGCGAAGAGTTTTCTACAATGCTTGTCGACAAGAATCGTAAGATACGTCTATAAGGAAATTTTTATATATTAATTAATATAATTGATTATTTATGTACTAACTCGTTCTGACAATTATCTAACTGATTTAAGTGGGCTTCATTTTATTCGAGCTTGAATATCATCAACAACCTCTGCTGTTAAAATAGTGGGTTTGTCTGTGGACTTACCTTTACAAATGCAACTTTTAGTTTTAAAACAATGCAAAGGTCTTTGTTTGACGACCAAAGCATTCATAACTAAAACCACTTCGAGAAAGGCCTCAGTGAATTAGTCAATATAAGATAAAGAATAGGAATAGGTCCATATTCTATCTGAATTCCGATTACCACTCCGAAAATGAATATGCATTATGTTCCGTTGTAGATACCATCTTCACAAGAACTTTTGTAAAATAACGTTGATTTAGAGTAATTAGCAAAGTTTTTAATGTCATACTACTTCGCAAACACAAAGTTGATGTATTGAGCTCTGAAAAGAACTATCAATCCAAAAAAATAAAGTGAAACATAACTAGAACAATTCCTAGACCCAGCGCTGATGTCAACAACTGATGGAAATTGGCATATATGAAATAAATGTGATGAAAACGGTATCCTATAAATGTGACATTCACTAAATTGAAAAGAATAACTGGTCAAGTGGGCGACAATCATTTTCGCTCGCACAATACAATCATACATTATTCAAGTCTCCAGCATCAAATGCAATTTTCCTGCAAAAGAAAAAATAAAACTGACAATGAAAATGAAAAAAGCTGTTGAAAGTTGGAGAATGGTAGGTTTCCAATGTCATTATATTACATTATTCTTACCATTAAAGAAGGAAACTTTTTACGGAGTTTTATATCACTTTATGCAGATAATAGTCAACGATGAATCACGGTTGAAGACAGTTAAAAACTCGCTAGTGCATTGGAAAAGTCAACTAAACGCCTTCGAGAGATGCAGGAAAATCGTAAAATATCCTCCCACAGCGATCATTTCATCTTGGGTGACACACGAAGAAGCTGGACCTCCTTATTTTGTAAAATATACAACAAACCAAATCTATAATCAGGAGGTCATTGAAGATGTTTTACTACCCTACAAAGGAACTTTGGACACTATTAAAGATACATATCATGCCTTCAATTAAATTTTCATTTAGAGTAGCCTATGATTCCAATATAAATTTGGGAACACTATGGAACAGTAAGGTTTTTCGAAAGTCAAATTTTAACAACTGTCATAGTTAAGTCAATTTATTGAAAAGTTGTTTTATCAATTAGATTACTTATGTTATTATCATGTTAGAAATACAACACAAAGTTTTTTTGTTGAAAGTTATTCTAGAACTGGTAAATTAGTAAATAGACAGTGGGTTTATGATTTCCCTAATTTCGCAATCACGTATGCCAAATTCATGGTTTTGTTGGCAGATTTCGTGAAACGGGGACAGTATTTCGTAAATCCGGGAGTGGAGCACCTAAAAAAAGGACTACTGATTGTATTGAAGATGTTCGACATCGAATGGAAAACTCACCAAAAAAGTCCATTGCGAAACTCGCAAGAAGTTCAGTTATCACTGTTATCAGTTGGAACATGCTAAACTATTCTTAAAAAAGACTAAAAAATTATATCCATATAAAGTTCAAGCTGATGAACTCGGTCCCGTTGATTACGATAGAAGAACTGAGTACTGCCAATGGTTCTTGAATAACTTGAATAATAACTTAATAAACTTAATAAATATTTCGTTACTGATGAGGCCTGGTTTCATTTTTCGGTCTATTTAAACAAACAAAATATGAGAATATGGTCGGCAGAAGATTCTCATGTATTTGTGGAAACACCATTACATATACATAAAATTGGTGTTTGGCTGGTGGTGTAACGGAGGCAAACCATCAGACCAATATTTTTTAATGGAACACTAAATGCTTAAAGATACCGAAATGACTTATTAGAAGCTTTTATTAATCGGTTACATGACAATGAAATTGCAGAAGGACTTTTCAACAAGGCAATGCTCCACGCTCAACGTGGTCGTTGGGAAGAGCTCTTTCATAATCGAATAATGAATTTTCCTCCAAGGTCTCCAGATCTCACAATTCTGGATTACTAATTTTTCCACACATGAAGAACACGATTTTTAGAACGCCACAACATACAATTGAAGAACTTTGAAATAGTATTAGAGAAGTTCGTGATAATATAATCCCCCATTTGTCAAATGCATTTGAAAATATGAAAGGCAGAGTTCGTGTGTGCGTCCAGATAACTGGGCAATATTTCTAGCATTTTCCTTAATGTAGTATTTTACAATAAATGCATTTCTGTAAATAAATGTCTTTTATCTCAAATATTTGACAACAAATAAGATTAAGTTCTAAGTCTAGATTCACAATGGGTGTAAGCATAAATAAAACGTATACGTAACACAATCGTCTCCATAACAATAATTGACAGCGTTCAAGAACATTACATAAACATAACGTAAACGTTGCCGTCTCTGTGTGTCATCTGTCAAAATTAATGAACTCATGTTACGAAATGGATGAAAATCAATAACAGAATTATTATTACTTCTGTTACTACAAAGACAAATACAAAGTAGTGATATTGACATTAATTTGGCATATTCAAATGTATGAACCATGAACCATATCAAATTAACCTACTCAATTTTCCGTGAATTTAACGTAACAAACACATAATGTTGAACATTTTACGTTTACGTTTATGTTTATTTTACGTGTGTACGTAATTAATTCGTATACGTAAGAAATACGTGCACTAATTATGAACGCTATCAATGATCTCAATATATCGAACTTATACGCTTTACGCATGCGTCTTGTATTTTTTATGTTTACGCCCAATGTGAATGAGGGCTAACACAATTAAATTGTAATCTGTCAGATGGCCAAAATTTGATTTTCGAAAAATCTTACTGTTCTACAGTGTTCCCTAGTTTATATTGAAATCATAGGCTACTCGAAATGTAATTGAAGGCATGATACATGTTTATGCAGGATGGTGTTGTTAAATCTGTAAAGAATATTCTTCGTGAGAACAATTTGCCAGTGCAGTGCTTCCACAGCCCTGTAACTCTCCGAATCTAAATGCCACAAAAAATTTCTGGTACACTGTCAAATCTTTAATTTATAAACAGAAGAATGCTATCATAGATACTCTAAAAGCAAATATTCTGACTATTTAGACACAAAATCCAAAAATGATGCCCTGTAGAGACAGCATGCGACATGAGACAGCCTAGAAGAATTGACGTTATTATTAAAGCGAAAGATGACCTAATTAAATCTTTATATTCTTATGTACAAGATATAACAATTAGGTATATTATCAATAAAATTAAATTATTATTATTAAAATATTTTAATTTAATTTCTTTAATTTTTTGAGACTTCATCATGAGTTCAATTCAGTGACATATACACTTTTACGTAGTACATGTTCACATTTAAAATCAAGGTTATTTTAATTTACGAATCATTTTTATATCTATGTATACAGATGTTACCGCCAAATGGAATTTTTGTAATATTTGTCTTACGACAGTCTGTAATTTACTATATCCTTTATACTTTGATCTACAACCTTCATTAAATATTAGACCATTGGGTAAGATACTCTCTACTAATTCTTACTTTTGATGTAGTAAAGTATTTAAAGCAAATATTTACCTTCTTAAACTCTATAGTTAACTATGTAAATATGCATTACTAATGGAAGAGTTCTAAATACTTTTAATTAGAAAATGAAGCAACTATTCAAGGGAAAGAATACCTACTAACATTGGAGCACTATATATTTTTTGTCTATTTTGCACTTAAATTGGAAAAATGTTATTTAGAGCAAGCAAAAATACGTAATCTAATCTTATATTCAGTCTATATGATTAATATATATATATATATATATATATACAATGTGTCCAAAAAAAAGTGCTCAGAGTTATACCTCGTGTAGATAAAACAATTTCATCGAAAAAAAACCCAAAATGTGCTAGTCAAAAATGTTTATTTTTTATTGTAATTTACGTATAATTAGGTATGGTAAAAAAAGTAGTATAACTACATAAGATTATGATTAATTAAGATTATGAATAAAACAACCAAAAATAGTTTTCAATCAATACTATATTAATTAATTATGTTTTCAAAATGGCCTCCTTCACATTCGCGACACGCAATAGCCCTCAACGTTATTTGTTTCGTAGCACGTTGAAGCATATCAGGGTTTTGTTTTAATCGCTCTGCACAATTCCTCATCCTATTTTCTAATTCTTCTAGTGTGTTCACCGGGCTACTGTACACCACTTGCTTCATTGTGCCCCACAAAAAATAATCCAGGGGAGTCATGTCTGGCGACCTTGGCGGCCACGCAACTGTGCCACCTCGTCCGACCCATCGGTGATAATTTTCATTTAGAAATAATCTTACTGCCCTAGCGAAATGTGCCGGAGCGCCGTCCAATTGCAGCCACATGTTTAGACGAATATTCAATGGCACGTCATCCAGCAACTCTGGTAGTTCATTTTGCAATAATTCCAAAAATCTTTCACCATTTAAAATTCGAGAAAGAAAAATAGGTCCAATTAATAAATTTCCTTTCCATTGACAGAAAACTGTTCCTGGAATGAGGCAGGCCTTGCTAAGTGTGGGTTTTCATCGGACCATGCGTGTAAATTTCGAAAATTTGTTATTCCATTTCGTGTAAATTTTGCTTCGTCCGTCCAAAGAATTTTGTTGAAAAATTCTGGATTTCTTCTCGTCTGTCTCAAAATCTATGTTGAAAAAATACAACGCTGTACATAGTCTCCTTCATTAATATTCTGTACTCTTCGATAATGATATGGCCTAAGTCCATTCGCTTTTAAAATCACACCCACTGTAGATTTCGATACATTAAACATAAGCGCTAACCGTCTGAGGCTAATGAATGGATTGCGGAAAACCTCGTCCAAGATATCTTCTTCTGTATTCCCTAGCTGCAGTGCTGCAGCTCTGCCTTGTCCTCCCATATTTCTCCTTCCTAGTCCGTTCTCGCTGAACAATCGGTGAATTGTAATAAATGTCCGGTATGTTGGAACTGGCTGCCTATTCGGGAAGGCTGCTATGTACGCTCGACAAGCAACTCGAGCCACTCCATGGTGCATGCCATAATAATAATGCATATCAGCAATATGATTATTTTCAAACATTGAAAGACGCGCCATTTCAGTCCTTAATAACAATAGTCCAAAGCGAGAAACAAATCTAAAAGTGCAGTATACACGGCAATAGTTAACATAACAGAATGTAAAACGAAACAAGGTACACCGAACACCACTTGGACAAACCTACATATCGACTGAAGGAAGGATGCGGTGTGGGGACACGAGAACAAGGCAGCGATCCTCATCACGTGATATTCCTACAACACAATACAATACAATAAATCTGGTCATTATCCTTTCTAAATCTGTTTTTATTTTTTTAATTGACACACTAGTTGAGAAAATATCTATTATTTTCGTAATGAAATCTGAGCGTAGGGGAAAAAACTTCAATTTCAATTACAAAAAAAACTAAACATTTTTGACCAGCACATTTTGGGTTTTTTTCGATGAAATTGTTTTATCTACACGAGGTATAACTCTGAGCACTTTTTTTTGGACACATTGTATATATACAGTGTGCTATCAGTAAAACAATTTCTCCAACGTAACTTAAAAATTATTAAATATTTTCAATTTTTGTGGGGTAATATGTTAATTTAAGATATAAAATCTGCACATACATACATATACTCTGTTCGTAAAATATTGAAAGTAATAATATATTCTTATATCAAAAAAGTTATTTTTTATAACGCGTGAGTGGTAGGTGCGAGATATCGTTAGCCTAACAGAAAAAAGTTATATTTTGAATCTTCCATAATTTTTATTTTTTCATAGAATTTCCACTAACTTCAATGCATTTATTACAACGATTAATTAATAATTCTACACCCTTGTAAAAATAATATAACACATAATAATATGAACAATATATCTAACGGGTGATTTCATTTAGGGGCATTGTTGGATATGCTCCGTATGGAAGGTTTGGTACAGACGTGTTTCGAGAAAACTAGAATAGGAAAAACCAGTGCTACGTGCTTGCACAATATCTTTTCCATAGGACTTACATAAATACAACTACTGTTGAAACTACTGTTGTATGTCGACCACAAAGTTCAACTAATGCTCTACTATAGCATCCATATATCTAGAATTATCACATTTACACAGATAAACACGAATAATATTCGTCACTTCAAGCAGAGAGGTCCCATAGGGACAAGTCCTGAATATAGGGAATGCTCAAGCTATATACAGTGCTTTCCACGATACTTTCCTGGCACTGTATGGTTTCTGTTTTCCAGTGAAATCAAAAAGACGAAAACATGAAAGATAAACTGGACGCTTTATACATTGTTTTAATAATAAACAGTGATGATATAACAAAGCTATCGTACATTAAAAATAAAAAAGAATATATAAGTTTAATAAATACTACTAAGAAAACGAAAATACATTTTAGGGTCTCAGACAAACAGAGAGCAATTTGGAAGGTCATCAATAGAGAATGTGGAAATAAGTCGGAAGGCACAGTTGAAACAGGCGCTATTACGTTAACAGGTAACCAGTTTAACGAATATTTTACTTGTGTTAGCATGCATAAAGAGGATGAATTAAACCTGGATGATGATAATGCGGGTATAACAGAAACCCACCCTATATGTAATAAAGCATGCTTCTTTAGACTCGTTACGTCCTCGGAGATAAGGCTCATTGTAACCAGTCTAAAAAATGAAAAACATTTTGAAATTTTTAATATCATCACAATAATATGGGAAATATGAGCAGAAATAACAGAAGTGTTGACTGACATTATCAATATGTCTTTACAAGAAGGAATATTTCCTAAAGAATTAAAGATTGCTAAAGTTATTCCATTACACTAAAAAGCTTCCAAGAATTCTATCAACCCATTCAATATTACCATATAAAAAATTTTCGAGGTAGCAATCGGAGACAGAATATTACCCTTTTTAGAAAAATATGACCCCTTAGCAGGACAGTAACATGGTTACAAGCCAAATCGATCAACAATTACAGCTATGATTAAACTGGTGGATGATATTTTAACAAGGGACATAGGGAGAGTTGCGAGTTAATTACGTTCGATCAGAAGAGAGCCTTCGATAGCGTTCCTCTTTTTAGACTGCTAGACAAGTTAACACATTCGCTGCGACTTTTAAAGGCTAGAATATCCCAGGAGCTGAATTTTTTTTGGAAACTATCAATGCATCTAGTGTTAATTTGGCATATTGTTTATAAAAAAAATTACAAAAGTGCATATACAGGCTGTTTACGTCTTTTTGGTCCGTGACTCCGATGAGAGTCACGCCCACCTAGCTAAATATTTCATCCGCAGTGCTGACCGGCGCCTATCGGAGCCGAACAAAATATGTCATAATATTGAAAACACAAGATGAGGGACCTAAATACATAAAGCCAAGTTTGTTGAAGTTTATAATTATAAACATTGAAACTTAAAAAAAAATAGAATCTAAAATTTTCAAACAAACGTACATTCTAGGGATGAAGATTTGCAAAACATGCACCAACGCAAAATCCAGGTTGTCCTGGGCATTGTTCGCAACGGTAAGTTACCTGCTTCCTCACGTTATTTGTGGAGCACACGTTACATCTCTTACGGTTTATGCGACCGTCTTTAGCTTTTGGCGTAATTTTTGTCGAGGTATGCTTTGTTTTTGTTGTAGTCGTTTTAGGCACCGGAGTTTCATCTATGTGTAACATACTACTCAAAAGCAACATTCTAAAATCGTACAAAGATATATTTTGTGCTGAATATTTTGTGTATAAAAAGTAGGAGTTCAGCAACATCAACTGAATAAAATACAGACCAATTTTTTTATTCCATCGCAACGTTTTTCTCTCGCAAGGATAGTAGGAATTTAGCTGATCTTGTCGATCAACACCGCCCATGTGCTGATTGTAGTGCAAAATCGCAGTAGGTTTTGTTCTAGTCCGATGTCGTTTGTCGGTATACTCTATCATTGCATTATCGAATTCATTAGAAATGTAGAGAACATCTCGTTTGTCTCTCCATTTTGCAACCATTGTATTGTCTGGCTATCTAGCTATCGTTTCTCCCTTTTTTAGTTTCTTTGTTAGAACGTCTTTAGGATTTTAACACTACTTTTGTGGTGTGACCTTTACCCCTAGAGTCATCCAGGGTCCTGGTGTATACCAGTGACTTCAGTATAATACCACTAGGTTCGGTCAGCATATATAATTTCACACCGTATTTGTGGCGCTTGTTTTTTATGTACTGGCGGAAAACTAATCGCCAACGCCACAATACCATGGATTCGTCAAGTGACAACTCTTTATCGGGACAATAAATAGATGCCATTTTTTCATTGAAAAAATCTATAAGAGGTCGTACTTTGTATAAGCGATCATTTACATCTTCTTCAGACTCTGGATTCTTTGCAAAATGCAAACATCGCATAATTACCAAGAATCGGTCTCGGCTCATATGCCCAAAAAAACATATCAAATTGAATAACGAGTGCTTTTTCCAATAGTCTTGTAGACGATTTAATTTTATTGTGCCTGTATGACGTACTAAAGCTATAAATGTTAGCATCTCCTCACATGTAACTGGTTTCCATCTCGTTTTCTCTGATATTCCCGGTCCACAAAATACCTCTTGAGCATATTGATTAGCTTCATTGACTAACATGTTAAATATCACATCATCAAATATCATGCGAAAGTAATTAATTGGTTCCATATTGTCAGCAATTGGCACTAACAGTTCATTTCTTTTCAAAAAAGGAAAAATGTTTGTGCCTGTGGGTTCATCCCTACAGTCTGGAATGTTGTCGGCGGTAATTGGGGGCACAGGCTGACGTGGGAGCGGCGTGTTATCAACCGAACCTTATATCAGGTAAAAAAAATATTACCTATTTATAAAAATAACCAAAATCAAAAATAATACCTTTGCCATGAGAGTCTGAGAGAGTCAAGTTTGGGACTGTATCAGAACTTGTTTGTGCAACTTCCGGTCCTGGATGTAATTCATCTAACACATCTAACAAAATTATCTACTAAGTAACATATAATTCTAAAAATATTGAACTTATTACGTGTTTCATCATCGTCCGAATCTTCTTCTTCGGATTCAGAATCAACTTGCTCAAGTGCAATATCCACTTCATCCGTAACACCCCACAAATGGTCTTCATCACTCGAAGCCATTGCTATTGCTAACAGTTCTTCATCTGTGAGTTTCTTCGGATTTTTAAAACTATATTTAGCTCTCTTTAACGGTACTGGCGGACTATCCGCCATTTTTACGGCAAGAATGTCAATATTTACGAACGGCAAAATATTTGACAATTTCTGATTTGTATCAAATACGCTCACGCATCCACATCCGATTCTCATCAGTGCTGAATCACTACTGGTTGTTTAAACTTGTTAGGGACGATGGTTCCGATCGGAGTCGAGCGCACTACTACATAGAACGCGCCGATTCCGAACGGAGTCATGCGCACTGAACGTGTTAAGCAGTTATGGAGTTATAGGTGTCGCCCGCGATATACTACGATCCTGCCTCCAAGATCGACAACAAGCCGTATGGTGACAAAATAACACTTCCGAATTGCGGGAAGTACACCGTGGTGTTCCACAAGGGCCGATTCTGGGACCCCTTTTATTTATCATCTACATAAATTATTTTCCACCTACCTTGACCAATGACATTTATTTGACGATACACCTTTATTGATAAAAGGAAATACCAACAAAAGAGAAGCTGAAATGGAGAAAGTAAAAACATTATAAATTAAAACTGAACAATGAAAAGACGAAAGTACTTACCTTCCCAACACGTTTGTATTAAACTGAAGACAAAGTGACCTTCTTGGGACTAGATATGAATGATAGACTAAAATAGACCGATCACATAAATACATTGTGTAGTAGATTGAGTACAGTAATTTATAGAATAAGACTGATGAGGAATGTTGTTTCCTTCCAAGTTGCGAGGTTGGTCTATTTCTAAAATATTCACAGTTCCGTAGCATATGGTATAATTATATGTGGAAGCTGCTCTGATATCTAGTGTATTTTAGTACGGCAGAAGAGGGCTATTAACGTGTTGTGTGGTTTGCAGTGTGGGATCAGTTGCAAGGGCTTTTTCAAACGGGAGCACATACTTACCATTGTAAGCGTGTACATTTTGGAATGTGTGAAATTTGTGCATCCGAATCAACACAGCTTTGAAACAAATTCAATTCACCACGAATACGGCACACGATTTAGAGACGCGCTAGCGATCTCATACCATCGTCTTAAATTATCACAACAAGGGGCGATTATTGGGGCCCGAAGCTTTACAGTCGACTTCCGAGTGAGATAAAACTTTACGCATAATTTTGTTTTGTTTTTTCTAGTTTTGTAGTGCATGTACATTTGTAACGAGCGATCAAGATAACTTATAATCGAGTTATTCATAAACCCGAAATTGTATGTCGTTACTTGAACTGCACTTACATTACAAACGGCAAGTAAAATGTCAGTCGAATAACAAAACTTGACGTTTGTAATGTAAGCGCAGTTATTTAGTTGTATTGCGAAACATTTGTACTTTTACCTGTTAGTGAGGTATCATATAATTTATATTATTATGAAAAATTTATTATAAATTTTGTGAAACCCACATACTCAGATTGCAGCCCGTGAATCTGCTGAGGTATCAACGGGTGTACAAATAATACAAAGCACTTTACTAGACGTCTACGTACGCACTGCATTTGAAGAAACTTAAATTTAGGTTACTTATCCATGTTCAACAATTTTATTCCTTCCTACTGAAGATGACAACTTAGTTGTCGAAATACGTATATAGGATACGAATATTAGTGTGGTAAAAGATTGTATACCTTTTTTTAACTTTCATTTAACCACGGCCACGGGTATGGTCGCACAAAAAAACACGCAAAACAATAAACAAAGGACTTTAGAAATAAAGAAAAATATATTTCTAGGAAATTATTCTTATTATGCAAATAACTTTTATATTGTAAAGTTTTTGTCTTTCTGCGGGTTCTAAATAAAACTGACGGTAATTTAGACACACACTATTAATAATCATATCGAATAACAACTTAAAAACTAAATACTAACAATAAGCACATTTATGTATTTATATTTATGTAAGTTCACTCGGCGATGATTTGGAATGGAATGGCATAAATCCCTCCCGACTGCTATTTATATTAACGGGAAAACTTTTGGCATATTCGATGTTCGCCTAGACTTTTCATGTGTTCATGTGACTGTAAACTGCCTGGGCCTAAACTGTAGGCAGTCTTCTCTTTGTCATTGGGGTCCATTCCCACTTGCAAATAGCCGCTCTTTAGGTCGAGAATGGGGAACAATTTCGCTCCTGCCAGGGTGTCTAATGTATGGTCTATTCTTGGGAGAGGATAACTGTCTTTCTTGGTCATACTATTCAGACGACGATAGTTCACGCAAAATCTGGTAGATCCATCCTTCTTCCTTACAAGGATCACAGGTGAAGCCCATGGACTATTCGAAGGTTCAATTACTCCTTGGCCTTCCATATCTTGTATAATTTGCTTGGCTTCCTCACGTTTTGCCAGTAGCAACTGTCTTGGTCTTTGTCGTATTGGACTTGCATCGCCGGCATTTATTTTGTGCATCACGATATTGGTTCTTCCTTTCGTACCACTTTCAGATTCTAAGACGTCTTCATAATGTTTGATTAGATCCTTAACTTGGCTTTGTTCTTTCTTGCTCAATCCTTGACAGGCTGAGTCGATTACCTTGGACAATTTCTCAGGAACCGGCACGAATCCATTCTTATTCGCCCCTACACGATGAACGACGGCCGACACCGGCGAACACCACCCCAGAATAGTACCCTTCTTCGATGAAACAGGGTAATAGTTCACATTCATTACCCTTACCGGTACTGTCTTCTGAGTCTTAACCAGCATTTTGGCAACTACTAATCCTCGGCCCACCTCGTCATCATCAGCCTTTGGTTCCAACATTGTAACATATTCTTCCAGATGATCACCTTCCATGCACGCCGTCAAAAATGTCTCACTCCTTGCATCTAGAACAACATTCCCTGCTGTAATTACTTGTACATGCCCACAACCTTTCCCATGACGAAACAATTCTTCATTATTTATTTTTAAAGTGCCTTCTTTCATGTTTAACTGGAAGCTATGGGTGTTCATGATGTCTAATTCCAAGATTGATTATTTCTTCTTCTATGTCGGCTATGAGAACGCGATGTCGAATTGATGTGGGTTCTATGATAAAATTGACATCTACTTCACCTGCCACAGAAGCTGCTTCTCCAGTTGCTGTCCTAAGTTTCCATTTGCTAGAAAGTATTTTTTTATTTCTAGAAATCAAATCGGTTCGCACGATCGTTTTCGTCGAACCAGTATCTAGTAAGCATAGATCCTAGGCCGTTGGTTTGATTTTGCAAGGATGCAACTTGGCCAAGCGACGTTGAGGCTTTCTGATACTGGACCAATGATTGCTCCTGCTCATCGACCTGCTTTAGTTTTCTTTCCTGCTGCTTCAGCCGATGCATCCTTGGCCACCTTCCCACATTTACTTCGAGTGTGACCAATCTCTCCACAATTCCAGCATCGCAGTACTCTTTTGTTTGGTTTGATCTGACTTAGGACTTAACTAACCACCTGCTCCACGAATTCCTCATTTTCCTGTTTGTCGACAGTACAGACAAGTGCGTGTGCCAAAGCATTGATCAAAGTCTTTGGTCATGCCAACCTTAATTCTTGCTGCGTATCAATATCCCGGAGACCATCTATGAACGTTTGAACACCATCGGATACGCTACTCGAACCAGACGAGCAATATCTGCCTCGAATTCCTGAAGATTCTCTCCTTTCTTCTGGGACCGAGTCTTCAGCTGGGTGTGGTATACCTGCTCCAAATGCGCGTGGCCATATCTCATCGCCAACCGTCTGCAAAATATCACTAGCATCACCCCTCAATGCTATGATTAAATCAGTAGCCTTTTCGACGGAAGACCATGCATTTGCTTTTACGGGTGCTTCGAATTGCGTCAGGTAAGTTGCGACACGACGCCTTTCCATCAAAGGTTGGTAGCTTGATGCTGGTCTTCGAGATAGCCACAGGTTCCTCTTTTATTTCTATGGGTCGCGGTATAACTTCCTCGTTGACCTGCTTGGGATCAGCATGACTCATGATAACAGGTAATTTCATCTGAGTCATTATTACCTCTAAAAGTCTAGAATGTTCTCCAATTTTCTCTTCTACAGCTATGAAAACCTCTTCCTTTAACGCTTCTGATTTTTCCGCTAGTCGCTTTTCTAGAACTTTCTTCACTTGCTCCAGACTTTTTCGAAGCTTCTAGAATTTTCTAGTAATTTTTTTTCCCGATTTTTTTCGAGGATCTGGGCTTGCGAATTTATTAGACGTTGTTCCAATGTTTGCGAATTGTCTATCAGTCGTTTTTCCAAAGTTTTCACATTGTCCAGATTCTTCTGTTCCATTTGCGTTTGTGAATCTATTCGACGCTGTTCCAAGGTTTTCACACAGTCCAGATTCATTTGCTCCATTTGTTCTAGACTTTTTGCTAAGTTCTGCTCCATTTGTTTCATTTGAATTAACAGCAAATTTACATCAGCCTGGTACTTGGTACTTGGAAGAAGTAATTCTCTGGATCTTCGCCTTCTTGGGCCAACACATCTCGAAATAGTTGCTGGAGGATTGCCTTTTTGCCGGTTGTATCCTCATCCCTCTCCTCTAATTCTCGTTTTAAATCAGTCACTTTTAATTCCGTTAGTTTCACTCTATTCGCCATCACGATATTTAAAATAAACGTCTTTTCGCACTATATATTTATTTAAAGGGATATTTAATTTACACTTAATTGTCCATTTAGTCCGATATTTATTAATTAACTCACACCGAACACCATTGTAAAATACTTGTCTCTCTGCGGGTTCTAAATAAAACTAACGGTTACTTAGACACACACAATATTAATAATAAAAATGAATAACAATTTAAAACTAATTACTAACAATAGGCACATTTATATATTTATATTTATGAGGTTTACTCGGTGATGATTTGTTCAAATTCCTTCCTCCTGCTATTTATATTAATTGTGAAAACTTCTGGCATATTCGATGTTCGCCTAGACTTTTCATGTGTTCCGCATTTACATTTTCTGGACGGTTCTCGACGTATGAGATCATCGGTGACTCATCGCAATATTTTCCAATAAAATGTTAAATGTGTGTAAAGAGTTCGGTATCGGTAAACGTAATATTTTGAAAAAATGTTACATTATTTTTACAGAAAATTTGTATTATTGAAAAAGTAGAAACGGTATTAAAAGTTAAGTGCTACTTTTAAATAACGAAAGAGTTGAAAGTAATCGAATATAGAAAGTAATGGATGAATATACTTGTGAAAATGTCATTGACATTGTTTCTGTTCTGCAAATACATATTTAAAAATACCCGAAAGTATACAAAAGAAATAGCTAAAAATTAATGATATATCTATCGCTAATAAAAGCCTATACCCAAAATTTCTATACCTTAGATTAATTTAATTATAACTTATTAAACCATATTAAGCCAATAGTTGCTTGGCAATTACTAAAGTTTATAGATATCAGTATTAATTATTAATTTTATCATATACTATGTTGTACGTGGACTATAATTGTGAGCGTTTTAGATACAATATGAAATAATAGGGCCATCATATTTGTGCTCTATTACATTAACTACAAGAAAGTGAAATATATTTGTACTGAAGATCATATACAGTGATGGACAAATGTGTGAAACCATGTAAATATCCGTTAAATTAGAAAAGATTTTGCAATAAAATTTTAAACACGGAAATTAGGGATGAAGAGTCATCATTTGAAGTATTTTTTAAATATACGGAGTGTTCAAAAAAATGTAACATATTAAAGTTCTACTTTTTTAACTGAACAGCCTGTATTTTTAAAATGTAAAAAATAGGCTATTTTTTACATTTTATCATTCTCCTCGATAACACAATTCCAGACAAACTATTACACTTGGGCACTATTGTATTTAGCTTGAGATTTATATGCAAATGAAAATAAGAATTTTTATAATATTTATCTCCCGGTATTTTCAAAATCATAAGTATTGCTTGATACTTAGGTATGATCGTTTAAATAAAAATCTTTACAATTCGAAATGTAAACTACTAGTAGTACTACAATTTCTTTTATTTCTTCTTTTCTTGTGGCGATTAATTTGTCGTGCAAATTCTGCTAAAAAATGATATTAAAGCGCATGGTATTGCTATATCTGAGGAGGAAAATCTCCATTTATCTACAAACGAGCTAGCGCAAAAGCATGATATTAATATTTGTTCAATAGGAAGAATTCTTAAAAAAGAAAAATACCATCTTTATGAAATTTGCCTCGTTCAAGAACTCTCTGAAGATAATTTCGGCAGAAGGCAAGAGTTTTGTCAATCAATGATGAACATTTGTAACCTTGATAACAATTTTGTAAATAATGTAGAATTTTTGGACGGGACAATCTTTTATTTGAACGGTACTATTCATAGACATAACTATCGGTATTGGCCACAGAGTAATCCTCACTGATAACAAGAGCCGCATACGCTACACCCTAAAAAGCTTAACGTTTAGGCTGGTATTTGTTGAAACGAGATCGACTAGATCGAACTTTTGCCCATAGGTGGATTGGAACACAAGGCGAAATTAAATGGCTTGCACCTTCTCCCGATCTCAGTCCACTAGATTATATCTTGTGGAGTTATCTAAAACAGAAAGTGTATCTAGCCGACCTAGAAATTTACGAGATTTGGCTGAAAGAATTTCACCATACATCATAGCCAGAGTTATAAGAGAATTTACAGACAAATTGGCTGACTATCAGAAAGTAGGTGGTACCCTGTATATAAAAGCCAAGCATATCAGCTGGTAAAACGCAAAATGGAGTACACAATTCCAGTCGATCACCTTTATCGACATTATCAACAACCTGTTTATATTCTAATTGTTGAAAAGCATAACCATAAGAATAAAATATTCGTGATTTGGTAAAACGCATTGTTATATCTTTCATATCGATTGATCTAGCAATCGCCAAATATTTAGTAGCAGTTTCAAGGTTATCGATAGCATTACTAATACCCCCACCACCACTACTACCGGAATTATTGGCATTTGGCACACTAACATCTTCATCCATATGCATGCTTTCATCGAAAATATTACAAATATTTTGTAGAATATCGGAAGAAGCATCTTGAGGTGATTCTGCTCCCTCAAAATCACCAAAATCGTCTCTCGAACTTCCCGCAATAGGAGGTCTTTGTATTTGATTAGGCGTTGAACATCTTGGTGCAACAGGTTCTACCGGTGGTATTCCTGTAGTTCTGTGTCCTTGTGAACGTAGCCAATCGTAAGATCTAAAACAGAAAGTGTATCTTAGCCGAAATTTGCGAGATTTGGCTGAAAGAATTAATGAAGAGATACGAAAAAAATATCATAAATAGTTTAACTTTGTTAGTATGACCTGTTCATTTTCTTTTCCTTCCAATTAACAAATAAAAAAATACTTTAGATCTCAAGTGTTATAGTGTGTTGAAATTATATTATCGAGGACAATCCCAAAATGTAAAAAAATACAGGGTTTCAATTAAAAAAGTATAACTTTAGTACGTTAGATTTTTCGAACATTCTGTATATTTAAAAAATATTTCAAATGATGACTCTTCGTCCTTAATTTTCGCGTCTAAATTTATTAGAATATCTTTTTTTAATTTAACAGATATTTATATGGTTCCACACATTTGCTCATCACTGTATATACCTTAATATACTGACCACCTATATATCATATTAAAGTTTAACCGTATAGAGACGGTCATTTATTTTGTTTTTACCACATAACTAGTCGTAGAGAAATTACATTCCACTCGTCACGTTTCACTAATTAAATTATACTAATATAATAGAAAATTTAGCAGACATTACATATCAGACGTAACTTTATATATGCATACAAATAGTTAGTGAAATGAGGAGTGTTTTGTATTAGAAAGAAAAAAACCTGTAGGCGTTTATAAGTTGAAAAATTATTCATAAATTGGTTAAGCAAACGTTTTCTACAAAGTAAAATAGGATAATCTTGCATTGTTTAATAGGTACCTATTCAGAAATAAATTATATTAATTACTATAGAGCGTTTCACGTATGTATGTTTCAGTATGGGCTTTATAGAGACAGCTTACATAGTTGTTAAATTGTTCAATACAATCTCCCAACTAATAAAATAGTGTTTGAAGTTAGATTTTAAAATAACCTCTATTGACATTGTTGTCATAGCACATAACTTACATAATTTAAACGTAATTATAATCAAGAAGAATCTTGTTTATATTGAATTATAGTTTTCCAATTGCAGAGTGTAAAATTAAAAGGGTCCAAGTATCAATTTTTATTGTGTGTTTTTTCGTTAATATTGCTCTAAGTGTCATGCCTACTTGCGTGCAAAAGGTTCCATTTCCATGTACCTCCTATTTAACAATTAGTTAGAATGTTGGGTGGAAGGAGAGCGCCAGTTGTATCGCATACAGTTGTTTAATTCAAGAGGGTCTGCGTCTAAGTGCCAGTTGTCAAATTCTTAGGAAGTGCATGCGTGTTGCTGTAATTTTGACAACATGATGGAAAATGTTAAACAGAAACGACGTGTTAAAGGCACAGAAAATATTAGAAAATAAAATAAACGTAAAAGAGCAAATGGTGAAGAATATAGCAACTAGGTACTAGCTGCAAAGGAACCACCACATATTGAGGTTAGTTTAAATACTATTGTAAAAAGTTAACATATGATCGAAAGAAACATCTATTTCAAGAACTTTGTACAGTTGATAAGCTAACACATATCTCATGGGCTTAATGCAGGTAGTTTGAGTTAAATGGCGGTGTCATGGCAATTATAAAGATCCTGCAGAAAGTAGGTAATAGACAGCTTACAGTTTTAGTATACTGTGCCAGATGGAAAAGGGGATCTAAAACAAGTTTGCCGAAGTACATTCACGAACATATTTAGTTTGTCACACAAGAAACTGCAAATTTTGATAGAAAAGAAAAAACAGAGCTTTACTACGCATAGCGATAAACGTAATAAGAACAAAAGAGCCCGAAAATATACTGAACAGGGCAAAATAATTGTGATTAACCACATTAATAGCTTTCCTGGAGAAAAAAAAGCCACTACAGCAGGCATAAAACATCTAAGGAGTATATTTCTCCTGATTTAAATATTAACAGACTCTATCGCTGTTTTATATCAAAGTATTCCCATGCCAAAATAAACTATCGATTTTATTCAACGGTATTCTACGAAAACTTCCTTAAACTAAAATTTGCCCGCCACACTCTGACACGTGTAATATATGCAACTTGCTTAAATAAAAGCTACACACAATCAATCCGAAATAGAGACTGCGAAAACCAAACTTTCTTTACATCATCGAAAGTCAGAGAAAGCCATGGATATGATGAAAAATAATGTAATAAATTCGCGGGAACCCACAAGTTTACAATGTGTTATTGCGGTGGATTTACAGCAAGTGCTTCTTATACCTACTCACGGCGATACCAACACACGGCGATATGTTTTATCTTCGTCAATTTTCGTGTTACAATTTTGGAATCCACATTAGTGACACAAATAAGCCGTCATGTGTTTATGAAATGCGGGAATTACTGGGCGTGGAGGAAACGAAATAAGTTCGTGTATTTTTAAGATTCTTCAATCTGGTATAACACCCAAAAAGGTATTGAATCTTTGTAGCGATAACTGTATCGGACAAAACAAAAATAAAATGATGCTGCTAGCTTTAATGCTGTTAGTCCGAGAAGGCATATTTGAGGAAATAAATCACAAATTTCTTGTTAAAGGCCATACTTACCTCCCTTGCGATAGAGATTTTGCCCTCATCGAGAAAAAGAAGAGACTAACATCGTATTTACTGAGTGATTTAGAAGAGATGATTAAGACGACTAAACATGACATTCCTAACTCAATATAAGCAAAGCTTCATGGATTAAAATTACAAAAAAAATCCAATTTTGGTCCAGATTCGGCAAACTTTCAATGAAATTCAGTGGACTGAAATAAATGTATTGAAAAAAGGGAAGAAGCAAGATTTTATACAGGTAAAACCTTCTGCATTCGGCTGCTGCGAGAATTTAAGAACTATGATCGGTTTCTTGAAAGAAGAAAATCATGAAGTATTTTACGAAAGCCTGATAGAATAAAATTCTTAAGGAGATAGACCTTTTCTAACGAAAGCAGTGACCTACTTGGACCCTTTCTTTCAATCTAAACTTTAATTTACTGTTGCTAATATATTTGTATGTAAATTTGATTTTTATTTATAATTTTCCATTTCTTATGTAAGTATAAGGAAATAATAAATATTTTGAAATATTACTTGCAACTTGTAATTATAGATTAGTATAGCAAACGCCAATTTAGTTGGTGCGAGGAGGGGTAAGATCGCGCAGGATTAAAAGTAGTGGGGAGATTTGTATTTGGTTTGACATCAAATATCAGATAATTCTAACCTCTGAGCGTGTATCACTTTATGATCCCCTAGCAAAGACATTATGTTCCGTCAAACGTCAATGACAAATGTATTCTGACAATTACTTGAGTAGTGGGGGTGGACGTTTTTAAAAACGGCTTCTGCGCATCCCGTCCTCACGCCAACTTAATTGGCGTTTGCTATACACAAAGAAAAACATTTTACTCGGAAATTGCATTTTGGCACTTTTTTAATTTTATGCTCTTCAATTAGAAATACGATATTGATTATCAGTAAGAATGGTTTGAACATGCACTTGATGTTAAAGTAATCGACTGGATCTGTTAATAAATCAGCTTTGGAGCCATCTGAAACAGCTTGAACCAGATAAATAACAATGTGAGAGTAATAATTCTTGAATATATTTTTTTTATTGACAGTGACAACAATATAAATAATAGTACTTTATTTATTTTTATAGAATTAGAAATATATTTAGATTTCGATTTGGAAATTATTTGGATACATTTCCTTTTTGAAAAGTTTAAATTAGAATTTCAATATCACGATGAAAGGTTTACACATGCATTTGATACAATTGAAACAGACATGTAATAAACATATCTGTAACTGTACACATGGACAATACACCTCGTATTTTCAGCATTTACTTCTGCTTAAGACACGTCTTTTTGCCATCTAGGCGTCGTCAGTTAAGCTAGTGAAGCAATGTAATACAAATGATACAAATCTTTATGAATAGATCTGTATCTGTATATACATTACACTGAAATAGCCTACAAGATAAAGCAAATTTCATCCTATAAGGTGGCACTTATTTAATAAGTAACATCTGACGGACGAAAGAGACTTTGCAGAAAAAGGCGACCTTTCGTTCGACCAGCTATGCTGGTATAAAAAAACGAAAAAATACGTATATCGGTGTAGTCCATTAACAACGAGCCAGATGGCAAGTAAATATACAAAAAGGTTTTAAGTATATCTATACGTTATGCACGTATAACGCTTTTGTTACAATTGAAACAGACATGTAATAAACATATCTGTAACTGTACACATGGACAATACACCTCGTATTTTCAGCATTTACTTTTGCTTAAGACACGTGTTTCTGCCATCTAGGCGTCGTCAGTCAAGCTAGTGAAGCAATGTAATACAAATGATACAAATCTTTATGAATAGATCTGTATCTGTATATACATTACACTGAAATCGCCTACAAGATAAAGCAAATTTCATCCTATAAGGTGGCACTTATTTAATAAGTGACATCTGACGGACGAACGAGACTTTGCCGAAAAAGGCGACCTTTCGTTAGACCAGCTATGCTGGTACAAAAACCGAAAAAATACATATATCGGTGTAGTCCATTAACAACGAGCCAGATGGCAAGTAAATATACAAAAAGATTTTAAGTATATCTATACGTTATGCACGTATAACGCTTTTGTTACAATTGAAACAGACATGTAATAAACATATCTGTAACTGTACACATGGACAATACACCTCGTATTTTCAGCATTTACTTCTGCTTAAGACACGTGTTTCTGCCATCTAGGCGTCGTCAGTCAAGCTAGTGAAGCAATGTAATACAAATGATACAAATCTTTATGAATAGATCTGTATCTGTATATACATTACACTGAAATCGCCTACAAGATAAAGCAAATTTCATCCTATAAGGTGGCACTTATTTAATAAGTGACGTCTGACGGACGAAAGAGACTTTGCCGAAAAAGGCGACCTTTCGTTCGACCAGCTATGCTGGCAGAAACACGTGTCTTAAGCAGAGGTAAATGCTGAAAATACTAGGTGTATTGTCCATGTGTACAGTTACAGATATGTTTATTACATGTCTGTTTCAATTGTAACAAAAGCGTTATACGTGCATAAGGTATAGATATACTTAAAACCTTTTTGTATATGCATTTGATGTTGACAGAATGTTAAAGTAATCATTTAATTGAATCTGTTAATAAATCAGCCTTGGAATCATCATTTGAACTTGATTCTTCCACATGTATTATGAATTCCTCAATATTATCCAGCGACAATCCACATCTCATCTTCGATTTATTTTACATATTTTATGTAATTTTCCCAATTTTCAGCTGTTACGCTATTATATGCATTTACATATAGAGGTGACATATCTATACTTTGAATGTAATATGGTTTATCTTAATATGGTTCTTTACTTGTGCCCAAGCCGTCTCTATTGGATTTAGTTCACAATGATAGGGTGGTAAACGCATAACTTCCTGGCGAGCTTTTTTCCCAAAACATGAATCACATATGTATCACATGTCGAACTTGTAATACACAAAACAACAAATCTCTTTTTAACATATTATTTTTAACAGGTATATTCTTTTCAGTCACACAGTTTAATATATTTTCCTTCCTCCATGCATTTGTAGGAATTCTATCAGTCTTTCTGTCATGTATGTTGCATTATCTAGAACAATAACGGCATTTTCTGGGGTGTTTGGTAATAACTGTTCAAGAAACCATTTTTCAAATGTTTCTGCATCCATTTCATTATTAGCATCAGCAGTATTTTTTTACACAGAAATATTAATTCTGCACCCACTAGGAATCCATTTTCATTACCGGCAGGGATTAAACCAAAGCGAGGACCAAGACCAGTTGGAGATTTTAATCCTGTACTCAGTCCTCGAATAAATGCATCTCGAGTACTTTTAATAGTAGTATGATGCAAGTTTTATTTGCAGAGTGCCCTACATTAACCCATGATTCATCTACATAGATAATACATCTACCTAAAATTATTATTATAATACGAGGGGCAAGCTACAATTACTGAGAATAGAAAGATTGATACAAGTTTTCAAAATTTTTGAAGTAATTGCCATTAACAATAATACACTTCACCATTCCAGTTCAAACGCGTTCAGCCAGCTGTCTCTCAAATGTTTTTTAAGCTCAAAAAATAGCCAGAAGTTACACATCGCCAAATCCGGAGGAGTGAGGAGGATGTTCTATAACTTTTATTTTGTTTTCAGCTAAATACTGAATAGTTATCCCTGCTGTATGGGACGGCGTATCATGATGTAACACAGGCAAATAATTTTCAACATACCATTTAGCGGTAACTGTCTTCTGATCTTCTAATTTAATTGCGGCCCAAACCCGTACTTCTAAAAATACTGCGAAAATTACTTTTTTCATTGCTCGCTGTTTCCTCGCCATAGTAGGGGTTTCCTCATCTTCATGTATCCAAATTCGGCTTTCTGGGCGAGTGGGAGCATCAAAAAAACGATATGTACGTTTCATCGCCAGTTACAATTTTAGAAATAATTTGATGGCTTCCAGCATTCAACATATCTAAAGTTTGTTGACAAATTCTAACACGTTCTGCTTTTTGTAAATCTATCAGATGATGGGGTACAAAGCGAGCTACAACCTTTTTAATTTCATTAATTTGCAGGATAATCTAAGTAAGGTAATATTGATCTTGCTGTCCTTAATGCATAACAACTTATTTTGTATTCATCACTTAGTTTATGTTCAAGTGGTTAATAATAATAATCTTTATTCGTCCAACAGCGGTTGCTACTAACAGGACAATATAAGATTAAATCATTTGTGGTGTATATTAACATTACATAAAAACATGTACAAAATAGTACTTAAAAATATATAAAAAAAACAAAACCAATTAAATGAATATTGACCAATCATATACATATATAGGAAAAATGAAAACAAATATAACCAATATGAGAAATTAATCCAGTATATGTCAAAAGCCTTACACATAATATAAATCGGTGACTTTAAAAGTGCATTGGTTTTCGCTCTGGGTAATCTAAAAGAAATGCATTTGCGAGTGTTAGAAGTGGGTACGTTGAAGTTGATATAGGCTAATATCGTTGGGAAATCAATTTCGTTTGATAAAATATTTAGTAAGAATTTAGCACTATACATCTCCCGACGACAAGATAGAGATTGTATACTGCGGCACTCTAAAAGACTATTGTAGTCCGTTCCTCGTTCAGGATAAGTGCCAGTTATTCTGAAGGAGAGGTATTTCAGAAACCTCTTCTGGATTCTCTCAACGGAAATTTGTTAATAGGTGTAATAAGGAAACCACACTAAAGAGGCATACTCCAGCTTGAATCGTACCAAGATATAATGTAATTATATAATTCTTAATTGAAGCAATGTTGTTAAAGTTCCTACACGACCTAATAAGAAATCCCAAAGATTTTTAAGCTGAGGCGCAGATCCACGAAACAAGTTGAGAAAATGTGAGTTTCATGTTAAAAAGTATGCCCAGATCATGAACCCCGACTTTCCGACGATTTTGCAGAATAATCAAATATTTTAGGGCCAGTACATCGAGTATAAGAAACAACACAACACTTTGAGATATTCAATAGTATTCGATTATGTTTGCACCATTCTTCAATTATGGAAAGATTAATTTTAGATTAGATTTTAAGATCATCAGCATACCCTAGAAAACGACAGTTTAATTTATCTAAGCGATCATTAATGAAGATGTTGAAAAGCAACGGCCCTAGGTTTGAACCCTGAGGTACCCCTGAAGTTAATAGAAAAATTTTAGACGAGAATCCATTGTAAAACGCATAATATGAACAATTCATGAGGTACGACGACATTAATTTAACTAGCGCAGTGCAAAAACCAAAGAAGTTCAACTTCTTAAGGAGGATATCGTGGTCTATGGAATTAAAGGCTTTAGAGAAGTCTATGTATATAACGTCAACATGCTGCCGGTTGTTAATGGCTGAGGAAAGAAATTGAGTAATGCTTCCAAGATTTGTGGTTGTTGATCGCCCAGATATGAAACAATGTTGGTGACAGGATAAAAATGGTTTAATTTACTTGTTAATTTTATGAAACAAAATTTGCTCAAGAACTTTGGCAAAGTTAGGAAATATACTTATCGGCCTATAATTTACAATCCTAGACCTGTCGCCTCTCTTGAATACAGGTATGATTTTGCACACCTTCCAGGTGGTTGGAAAAATAGATTTATTATAAATATTAAATTATAAGGAATTGCTAATGGACTAGCCAACACAGACACACAGTCACGAACTAGAAAACTGGGTATACCATCGCCACCAGCGAATTGCATCCGATTTAAGCTTGGTAGCTCCAAAGATCACATCTTCCTCCGTAATATGTCCAACACCAAACGAGGGATAGTTACCGAACATAACTGACGACACGGTTTCACTTTGGCGAAAAGACTTGGAAGACTCTTCAGTAAACCCGTTAACAATTATATTCGGCTGTGTTAATTCATCCTCTTCATAAAACATGTGTCCAGGAATTCTAGACGTTGAACGTTTGCTTTTGATAAACTTCCAGAATATCTTTGGGTTCTGTGTGCTGTCCGTTTCAACTTGAGTTTGATAGGTATCATAAGCATGTTTTGTTTCTTGCTTAAGCTGTCTTAATCTCTTAAAGTCTTCATGGTAATTTTGAAATTTTGTAAATTTCCACTTCTTAAAATAGAACTCTTTCACGCGAATCAATTCCTTTATATGACTGGTAAACCAAGAAGGATGATGCCTGTTTGACGTTCCCATTTTTGGGACAGAGCGATCCAGAATAGAATGAAGAGTTAGATAGAAGGCCTTCACAGCCAAGTTGACATCGTTGAACTCCAAGAGAAAGGACCAGTCACACATTGTCACCTCAGAATACAGTGTCACAAAATCAGCAGATCGAAAGATATATCGTGGGTTGTCATTCGAGGCAAAAGCAACTGTGCTAGGCGTATTCGTAACGTGAACGGTCATACACAAAGTAGGATGCAGTGAATCATCCGGAACCAAAGGTAATGTATCCCTTTCAATCTCCCCCAGGCAATTCAGGTTAGTGAATGCCAGGTCGAGTAACCTGTTTTGTGAGTTAGTTATACAATTAATCTGGCGCAAGTTCAGAGCTTCGATGAAATGTTTTAAAATTATAGTCTTTCAGTCCTCTGAGTCAGGATCATTAAATTTTGGTGCATGAATATCGCCCATAATAATTATCTGCTTATCCAGCAAATCGAGACACAAAACATCAAAGAACACCTGAAAATCACCCAATAGAACATCGAGACGTATATAAATATTAACTATAAATAAAAGAACTTTATCTAGTTTGCATTTACATAATAATACATCGATATTAGGTGTTAGATTGGTAATACAGGAAGCGTCAGTTATTAGTGCACCGCAATCATCAGTAAATGCATAGGGCATGCCACCGCCAGTAGAACGGTTGACTAAAGAAAACTTTCTGTCAGATCAAAAGACATTATAGTCAGAGCCAAAAATTTCAGCATTATCTATGCAATCATCGATAAGTTAATGACTTAATCAGTAAAATGTGTCTCAAGTAAAATGTCAATAATATTCTTATACCCTATTATTAACTTTTAGATTCCTTTTGAGTAAAAAGCAATAACCTTTGTAGAATTGCACGTAGTGTGGAAATATTTATATTAGAAAACAGTGTTCCATTACACTTATTAGACATTTAGATGCTATGCGTAGAGGCATCTCAAATTGTTGTACAAATGGTAGAAAGGCGGAACAATACCTAACACTATTGCTTATTTCTTATTGGCATGCTTATTTCGCCTTGGTGAAACTTCTACGTACAGACACGTGTTTCACACTCTAATTCTAGTCAATGTACGAGGAGTAAAAGTACATCAAGTGCTGGCGTTCCTTCTAATATATGTACAATCTGTGTGTCACATGCCATGAGAAAGTATCTCGACATCTAACGTCCAAGAGAGGTACGCCAGCAACGGTTTCTAAAGGAGCGACCCGTGGGAACCGTTGCCAATGTGCCTCAAGAAATCTGACGGCCAAGATAGGCACGACGGAAATGGTTTCCATGTATAGCTGCCCATGAAGACGATAGCTGGCGTGCCTCTTTTGGCTGTCATATGTCTTGAGATGCTTTCTCAGTAGCAAAAATCATGAAGATGTAATGCAAATGGTGAGGCAATATTGTCAGGAGCATAAGTATCAAGGAAATAACAGTACGAAAGCTAGAGACAATTTATTTAGGTCGAGAAGTAAGAATATAGGTTTCAGAATTTTATAAGGTAATATTTAGATATATATTTACACCTGAGATGTGCAATAATAGCAATAATTAGCAATAATAAGCAATAATAAAATATATATAGTGTATCTTAATTTTATTAAACAATAACACATAAAAATATACACACAAATAACTACCACCTAATGGCGTTTGAAACAAATTTGAAAATAACAAATTTATATGAATACACGAGTATATTGATTATTTTAATTTATTTATTTACGACAGATGTTGAAAATGTGATTTTCACTTTTTATATAAGCTGTTTCTGTTATATTTTTATTTGATTTGTTACCGTTACATATGCTGATTCAATAGTGAATAGTAGAATAGAAGTCTAAAAACTAGATCGTTTCGGAAATATTAATTTAATGTTTTCTTAGTCATTAATTTATGATCTCCATATTTTTATCGTCTAATAAAATGCCAATTTTTGTTGCCAGTCTATAATAAAATGTCAATTACATAACCAACAGAAACATAAATCACCAAAATAAATGACGAGAATAAAATCAGATTAAGCGAAGAAATATATTTTCTTTGGCCATCACATCATATAACGCGCCCATCTAAAAATGTTGGCAACAAATTCATACGCATACTACTAGTCTCATTTAAATACTAAAAAATATTAATATTGCCTTCACACATTAATGTAATTCTTAATTATTTCCGTACATTATAAAATGCTTACAGGTCCAATATTATTAACTAATAAATAGTGAGGTACTTAAATGAAAATGGTGACAAGTAACTAGGAATAGAGATTTTCAATAATTTTATAAATTAAGTTACATTGCACATGCAAAAAGTGAACGAAATTATGTCATTTCTATTTGCATTTTTTTGCAAAATATTCTATGGATTGACGACAAATGTTGCTAAACTTTGAGAAAATTTTATCAAAAAATTAGCTTAAAGTTGAATAATTTTATATTTTTATGGGTTCATGGTGTTTAAATTAAATATATATTTCATAATTTAAACTATTAAGTTTAAAAACTGCTGTTTGCAATATGTGTGATCTTGCATTACAGTTGAATTTTTATATAATTTTTAATTTATTCCGCATAAGCTGCAGTAGGTATTCGCAGCTATTCTTTAACAGTTAGGCAAGGAATAAAAACCAATTGTGTATGTTTCGCACACAATTGTTAATGTATGTACTTCACCAAACTACTATGAAAATTCTTTGTGGATGAGATGTCCTAGGATTATTGTATAATTTTCCATTAAATGTAAATAGACCGTCTAAGAAAGGTTCGCGATTATTCCAGGGTTTTTCTTTGAGAAAGTTCATGAGGTACCTACTTATCCAACTATTGAACTCTCTCTATGGAATAAATTTGTTTAAAAATTCGCTCGAAAATTGACTTCGATCTTGCTCTACTAAAATCTTTAAAACTGCAGAAATACGGCATGAAAATACTGTAATACTGTAGTATATAATGTATTATAAAATAGAAATAAAACTAATAGTTAAAATCTTCACTTCACATTAATATTAGTTTGTGAAATTACAATTGTTTCGCCGGCACTTACTACAGCATGTTACAAACTAAAATGGGTATACATAAAAAATATTAAATGGACAAGTTTAATATTATTTTACGTCATTAAATTCCAAGAATTTACACAAATAATGTACCTAGTGAAAATATGTGTTATACTATAGGGTACTACATATGGTTACCTACTACGAATACAATTTTTTAATAAGCTAAATGTTAATTTCTATTGTCGTCTAAACGGCTGCTTTAAATGAATAAATTTAACAAAGGTGACTTATTTCAATTCAATTGATCGTTAAGTAAAATTTATGCTTGCTTTAATTTATTAATTTCTAAACTTTCCAGTAAATTTAATTTAGTGCCTTTATTTACAAAATGGACCCTCAAGTAAAAGCCGAATCAATTCAAGTATGTATTCTCCCACTGAAGTCCTTAAAGTTTCATTGTCGAGCAAAGCTTCAAGTCTATCTCGAGACTCATTTTAATGTGAATTATTGTCATCAGTATAAATTTGTATCGCGTTGTAATGGATGTTGCACTGGTACTCATATATTTTTAAAAAAATACTGTGTTTAAAGTAAACACTTGAATTAAATAAATTTAATCTCATGTAGCACAAAAACATTAGCTTTAATTTTCTTTTTGTCACAAATGCTGTACAATATTGAACACTATTTCTGCAAGAAAAGGAAGTCCGACATTATACCAACCTAATATATAGATTATTTTTCATTTTCTATTCCAAAAATATATTTGTATTAAAACAAATTTTTGTTTTATTTGATTTTGTTCATTGTATTCTTTATTTCTATTCTCTTTGTGTCTGTCGTATAATATTTATTGAGCCTTGCAGAAATTCAATTATATATAACTTTATGTAAATTTCTTCAATAACTTTCAAAATAATAAGTACCAGTTGCGATTTGGATATTAGAACATATTAAATATGAATTCTAAAATGTGCATAATCTATCAAAATTAATATACGAATGTTTCCTTAAATTTTATTATACACGTTGTCCTCTGATATTTTGTTTTATATATTTTCCTAAAAATAAATTTCCGTATATATATTTCATTGGCTTTATTACGACTCTGGCGAAATATATTTCACACTCCGTCTGTTTGCATTGAAAGACGTAGAAACAGGCAACTTTTATCAATACCATCGCGCTATACCATTCATATATACTGTTAAGTTGATCGATTGTACATTATCGGCACCGATGAACCACACCCGATATGGGATAGCGCCGGTTCCGCAGTCTAATTATAACAAACACAATGCTAATCTAATAATAAATATCTACAACATTCATCTTATTAAATGTTTGAAAACATCTCCTTGTTGAGCCAAATAATATCCCAGACGATCATAAAATCGTTGTCGCTTTGCTCTTAACATCTCAGGAATAGCTTCAAGAATTTTTAATCTGAGATCATACACGTTGTTAGGTCTTAGATGCTGATGGGTATAAATTATTTGCTTTATGTGGCCCCAAAGAAAAAATCATTCGGGGACAAATCGAGAGATCTTGGTGGCCATTTTATGTCTCCATTGGTGCTAATAATGCGACGAGGAAATGTGTGATTTAAATTTTCACGAACCGCATTATGACAGGACTGGACATCCGTCGTGCTGATACCAGATATCGGCCATATCAATATTCTGTATGCCTTGTACTGCTGGTATCACTTCATTCTCAAGCAGTTCCAAATACTTTCGGCCATTCAGATTCCCGTTAATAAAAATGGTCCTATAACAGAATACCCCCAGAATACCAGTCCAAACGTTAAGTTTTTGAGGGACTGAGTTCTTAAACTTATTTTTCGGTGCTTGGTTTCTTGGGACCAGTATCTCACTACGGAAGGATTATGACGACCATGTAACGGGAAAGTCGATTCGTCACTAAACAGAATATTTCGAAGAAATTCGTAATTGTTGTTTACTCTATCCATCACACAAAATTCCATTCGACGACCATGGTCAGCCGGGAAAACTTCTTGTGTCGTTTTAACTTTGAAAGACTTGAAACTACTCCTTTTAAGTATTCTATGCACATCTGATTTTCCGTGATTAATTTCTGGTTTTTTTGAAAGGTCTCTTGTTGATAAAGTGTCATTTTCTGTTATCATATTGCGGAACCATAATTTCCCGCATTTCAGCTTCTTCAGTTTGATGCCCCTTTTTTCATTAAACAAATGTATAACATGGAAGACCGAACTGGTGTTTACTGTTACATCGTATACCAAAACAAACAAATTATTTAGGATTTCATTAATCGATTGACCTCCATAAAACCATTTAACAATTTAAGTTTTCTGTTCCGTTGTTAACATTTTGAAAAGAAAAATTAACTACACTTAATTGTATCAGAGTGTATCAAATTTGAAACTATCTAACAATAAGTTAAATTGACATGCATTTTTCAACAATAACCATAGCAACCTATTATAATAATCGAGTGTAAATCACAGTGCCTTCAAACACATTACATTACTCATATTATCAACTATGCAAAAAACGAGCATAGCTAAGCGTCAAGTAATGCATTCGCCCGTATTCAAAATTTCAAGGGAAAACGATCTCTTCACATCATACAGTGAAGATATCGAGTAGTTGTTAATATTTGCGATTATAATTCTAATTTATTAAATTTCAATTCGAATAAAAAGTATGCATACATTCGCCTTAATTAACTTGAAAGCCCACCAGAAGAAGCTCGCAGTAGTGAATGATTTAACATATGCAACGGTTATGAATACTTCAATAAATAATATCTACTTTAATTAATTCGCTTCTGGGGACATATTGCTGTGTACTTTGTCTTGGGTCTATTTTCAAAATAATCTCTCGTTAAATTTCGTTATGCTTTTCTACTATCATATACCTTGACTCTTTCTTAAAATGCTAGAATCCAATTAGTAAATATTTCATATTTTCGTTCTCCCTGCTTATTATCTTGCTAAAATTATATTTTTGTAGTCCTCATATAATTCGTGTACAATTATTTCAAGCTAACACGTAAGAAATTCTTACTTAACCGAGGAGATATAGACCTTTCAAGGTTATATATTTGTTACAAATGAAACAAACATGCAATATACATATCTGTAACTGTACACATGGACAATACACCTCGTATTTTCAGCATTTACTTCTGCTTAAGACACGTGTTTCTGCCATCTATAGGCGTCGTCAGTCAAGCTAGTGAAGCTATGTATACAAATGATACAAATCTTTTAAGAACAGATTTGTATCTGTATATACATTTCACTGAAATCGCCTACAAGATATAGCAAATTTCGTCCTATAAGGTGGCACTAATTTAATAAGTGACATCTGACGGACGAAAGAGACTATGCCGAAAAAGGCGACCTTTTGCTTGACTAGCTATGCTAGTACAAAAACGTACAAAAACGAAAAATTACGTGTAGTCCATTAACACGAGCCAGATGGCGGTAAATATACAAAAAGGTTTTAAGTATATCAATACGTTATATGCACGTATTACGCATTTGTTACAAATGAAACAGACATGCAATATACATATCTATAACTGTACACATGGACAATACACCTCGTATTTTCAGCATTTACTTCTGCTTAAGACACGTGTTTCTGCCATCTATAGGCGTCGTCAGTCAACCTAGTGAAGCAATGTATACAAAAGATATGTACCTATATTGCATGTCTCTTTCATTTGTAACAAATGCGTAATACGTGCATATAACATATTGATATACTTAAAACCTTTTTGTATGTTATATATTTGGTTCTAACGGTATAAACTAAAACTGTTGTAAAATATTTTGTATATAGGCTAAAATTTGAATATAGAGATAATCATTGATGTATAAAAGTCAAAAATGTGTAATTCTCTGATTAGATTTGTGAATATAAAATAAAATGAGTTTACCAAATTTAATTGTAAAATACAAATAATAAATATGATTATTCTCTGGGGCACATTTGTGGATATAGACCTACGCAGTATGTTCAGATATATCTCATATATAATTTCCAAAATGTGAGTTTACTATTTCATTTTCAATACTTCTACATCTATACATTTGTTCAAAGCTATTTATATTTTACGACTTCAAAAAAATTCATGAATTTGGAGAAATTCGAACTGGTAAATTTCCTGAAGAATGGAAGACGACATATGTGACGCCAGTACCTAAGGTTAACGGAACATGTCGGCATGATGAATTTAGACCTATTAACTTAGCTCCTTATGAAAAAGTTCTGGAAACGTGTGTAAAAGTCCAATTAATGGAATATTGTGAAAAAAATTCTCTAATTGGGTCGAATCAGTCGGGGTTCAGAAAATATCATTCGTGTGAAACGGTTGTGCTGAGTGTTAGCGATGCGTGGGCGAAAGTAATTGATAAAGGCAAGTTTGTTTTGACTGTATTCCTAGACTTTAAGACAGCTTTTGAGACTGTTGACAGAGTCTTGTTGTTGTGTAAATTAAATAAAATGGGAATATCTGGGTTATCATTAGGATGGTTTGAATCGTACCTAAGTAATAGATATCAAGTAGTCAAATATAAAAATGAGATGTCTGATAAGATTATTACAAAACACGGAGTGCCCCAGGGAACAGTGTTAGGTCCACTATTGTTTATTCTGTACATTAATGATATAGTCAAAGCAGTTGATTATTGCGAAATATGTATGTTTGCTGACGACACCATGATCTATATAGTTGGCGATGGTATTAGGGAGATGATGGATAGCATGACTGTCCAATTAAATAAATTATATAAATGGGTATGTGAGAATAATATGGCACTGAATTTCAGTAAAACTAAGTTCATGATAATTGGTAATAAATATAAGATTTCTAAATTGAATTTTAATGATATAGATTTGTATATGGACCCCAAGAAAATAGACAGAGTTGAGAATGTGAAATATTTGGGGGTAATATTGAATACTAATTTAGATTTCAAAACTCACGTTCAATACCTATCAAATCAAATTTACAAAAAGATATTTTTCTTAAATAGATTTAGTCATAATTTGTCACTGTATGCCCGACTGTTGTTGTTTAAATCTTTAATAGCACCACATTTTGATTTTTGCTCTGCCATTTTATTTAGTATAAATGAGAATACCTATCAAATCAAATTTACAAAAAGATATTTTTCTTAAATAGATTTAGTCATAATTTGTCACTGTATGCCCGACTGTTGTTGTTTAAATCTTTAATAGCACCACATTTTGATTTTTGCTCTGCCATTTTATTTAGTATAAATGAGAATGAGATGCAGTAACTCCAAAAACTACAGAATAAGGCTTTGCGAATAGTATTAAAATGTAACAGATATACTCCAATTAATCTAACGCTAGAAACTTTAAGTTTATTAAGTGTAAAACAATACATAGTATATAAAACAATAGTTTTCATCTATAAAATTGAAATTGGAATAATGCCTCCTTACTTAAGTGGCAAATTGACAACGGTCGATCAAATTCACAACCAGAAATACCAACGATTATTATATTGAAAACTCTAATAGGGTGCAAACAACCAAGAATGTGTTTGTGAACGGACTGAAACTGTTTAATTTTATACCTACGCACATGAAATCCAGTGGTAATTTGAATAGATTTAAGATCCTTGTAATAGAATTTGTTAGGGAAAGCTTTTAGTTTAAGTCTTCTGTTATTGTTCTTTCATAATTTCATGATTTATATTTTTCAAAATTGATTGTGCATGTACATAGCAGTCGCTAAATAAAGTTATATTATTATTATTATTAAATTCCACAGCAATATCTTCGCGGAATTGCAAATACGTTTTTTTTACCTTATCTCTCTTATTATATACCTAACCAGCACGCATTCGAAATTGACACATCAAATTAATGGAAAAATATTTTCAGATACCATCGTACATATTTGCATGAACTTGAATAGTATGAAACCATTTAATTATACCTGTCAATCCCTGACATATTCGAATTATAAACAATTAGAGTGATTGATTTCAATTTTTTATTTCTCAGTTTGTCAGTTGTTAGTCGCTGTCATAGTAGCCTTATGTTTGGTAGAAATTACTAAAACATATCTCTTATCTCTCCATTTTTGCACAAGAATAGAACCCTTTCTGCTAAAGACTGTCTCTCCTTTCTTCAGTTTTTATGCCACAAATGTCGGTGGGTTTCCTTTACGATTGTTTCAAAGAGTACTGACAATGTGAGTATTTTTATCTTTATGATCGGTCGTCAGCGTCGCTGGAACGCGTGCTGTCGCTACCGCCACCTTCGACGGCGAACTCCATTGTACCTTCGCTGGTGCTGTCGTACCAGAAATTCAATTAGAGTGTGGCTTGGATCGCAACGATGTCGAATTTAGCCGCCGAAGCTGCGGAGGCCGCGATTTGGCAAGATGAACGCTGTTATTAAAATTATTTATATAAATCGTATGACCCGTTCTCAAGTAATCTCTAGCTAACTTGTTTACAATGGACGAGCATGTCCATTTGCATTAATAACAGTGCCTTTTCCTGTGTAACTTATTATTATAATATTCAACAGAAACCATCTGGGATGCATAATTCATAAAGATTGATTCCAAATTTCGTTTTTATTATTGGGTATATATCGTCCGAAATATAGTCATCCACGCTATTTTCAGAATATTGTGTAAGATATGTTCCATAACCTGGTCAATCTTATGTAGACGGCTAGAAGTAGCATCTCTAGAGCTATAGAAAGAAAGACATCGAAGTATCGTTTCGAATCTATTTCTGCACATTACTTTTTCGATATAGGGTGCTTGTAAATTACATTATTGCTCCAATAAGTCTTTATAGCAGGCATTTGCATATTTCCCATGATAATACATAGTCCCAAAAACCGTCTTATTTCTACTGATATAGTTGCCGTAGATTTATTCATGTTTGAACCGCGAGTTAGTGTATTGTTACTAATGATAAAATTAGTTCTATCATTCCTCCAGTCGCAAATTTTGCCAACTAGCTGATCATCAAATGCCAGCGAAAATATAGAATCAAGTGATATATTTACTTTCAAGCCGGATTGACTGTTATCAAAAGCGTGTATCTTGGGATCCGTATCTGTTGCACGCCATTCGTCATCATAATCAGTAATCTCAGGTTCAGTAGCAAAAGATAAACTGCTACCTGAATCTTCCACGTCCATATATTTATCGGAAGTATCGTCATTCATCAATCGATCGATTTCTTCTTATAATTAATACACGTTCGTTCGATGCTTTTTTCCGCAATCGGTCCATGTGATTTACTAAAACAACAAACCTCAGATGAATATAGACGAAAACCAAATATCAACATGATTCATTCATAGGAAATTATGAATAAAGGAAAAATATATATCTGTTTACTGGAGAAAATAGATTGTTTCACTATAAAACCCGTGATTGTTTGCCAACAGCTATAAAACACGAGCTCACGCACCAACTGAGTAAACATAACCTAATAATTCACAGATGCCTCCAATCTTTAGACCGCTTGTCACAGATATGTGCGGGATCTACTTATAGACCGCACTACATTGAACAGAACAATAGCATAGACACCAGAAATCAGAATTCCAATTGAAATCCATTGGACCCGAGTCACATATGGGTGTCAGGTGTCATACGTGAGAACCCTTTTGTCACATATGTGTGTTAAGGATGTGTTTCTTCCTTTTTCTATCCAATGTACTGTTTGCAACGGTACATTAAAATTGTAAGACATCACTATGAATCATATACAATGTATTTACCTGTACATAAAATACTATACAATTCTTTCGAGCATTAAAATGGAATTGAACTTTTTGCGAAAAACTACGATAACATAAATACAAACTATTTTGATTCCTATGGTTATTCAGACCAAGGAAATCTTATTGAATACAAATATCCTTTTTACTTAATTCTTAGGTTATAATTTAGATTAGTTTAGATTTTATAAGTTTATTAAATCAATATACATTGGGTAGAGTTTACAATATTGTATTGTGTCATATGAGCACCTGTCTCTTATATACATTTTTATTATATGATGGTCAATATTTTATTGTCTCATTATTTGTCTTTCATATTTCAAGTAACAAAAATAGCAATAAAAACTGAATACATAGCAAGTGGACGCAGAATATATATATATATATATATATATATGTATATATATAACATTTGATAAATTATTGGAGTTTTTCGGCTTTTTAATATGAAATATTTACAAATATTAAATTAGAATGTATGTAATTGCATAGTAAGTGGGGATGTAAACATTGCTGTCTACAAATATATGTATATATATATATATATATATATATATATATATATATATACATATATATATTTCTTTTTTGAATATATTAGTATAAGAGTAAAGTGTATATTGCAATTTTATAGCTTTTCCTGATGAAATCATTAACAAATTGACGAAATATTGCAATTGAAGATTTGAGTTTGAATGTAAACAGACCGATATCCCAAATATTAGCGAATTTATGTATATATATACACTGTGTCCATAAAGTATGGACACAAGCCCGTAATAACGTTATTGTGCATTATTTGACAAAATGCAAAGATATATCGATTAATGTTTTTTGTTAGCTATATTTAGATGCTACCATTTTGTTTTTTCCGTCGACCTGCTGTTGATAATTTTTTTAAATGTCAACCCCATTTGTTTTTTGTGGATTTTGAAAGCCTTTACAATTCTTTATTCGATGATGAAAAAATTTTGGTATGTTACATTAGAAAATTTTTGAGAAATCATTTGTGTCCATAAAGTATGGACACAAGCCCGTAATAACGTTATTGTGCATTATTTGACAAAATGCAAAGATATATCGATTAATGTTTTTTGTTAGCTATATTTAGATGCTACCATTTTGTTTTTTCCGTCGACCTGCTGTTGATAATTTTTTTAAATGTCAACCCCATTTGTTTTTTGTGGATTTTGAAAGCCTTTACAATTCTTTATTCGATGATGAAAAAATTTTGGTATGTTACATTAGAAAATTTTTGAGTAATCATTTGTGTCCATAAAGTATGGACACAAGCCCGTAGTAACGTTATTGTGCATTATTTGACAAAATGCAAAGATATGTCGATTAATGTTTTTTATTAGCTATATTTAGATGCTACCATTTTATTTTTTCCGTCGACCTTGAATAAGTTATGACGTCATTGATATTTTTTTTAAAAGTCAACTCCACTTTTTCTTTGTGGAGTTTGAAAGCTTTTACAATTCTTAATCGAGGTTGTAAAAATTTTGGTATGTTACATTAGAAAATTTTTGAGTAAACTGTGTTGTAATTCTAAGTTTTATTTTTGAGATTTTCAGTATCAAATTTATAACAAATGCTCAAAATGTTTTCCTTCATTTTGTTGACAAAATCCTAAGCGATGATAAATTCCATTTCGCACATTCTGTAATATTTCGGGAGGGATTAGTCTGGTTTCGTAGATGATGCGTTGTCGTGAAACGTCCAAATTTTCCGGTTGTGTCGCATAGACTTTTCTAATGTAACACTAACACCAAAATGTTTAAATAATCGAATAAAGAATTGTAAAAGCTTTCAAAATCCATAAAAAAAAATGGGGTTGACATTTAAAAAAAATATCAATGACGTCATAACTTATTCAAGGTCGACGGAAAAAAAGAAAATGGTAGCATCTAAATATAGCTAATAAAAAACATTAATCGACATATCTTTGCATTTTGTCAAATAATGCACAATAACGTTATTACGGGCTAGTGTCCATACTTTATGGACGCAAATGATTACTCAAAAATTTTCTAATGTAACATACCAAAATTTTTACATCATCGAATAAAGAATTGTAAAGGATTTCAAAATCCCAAAAAAAAAAAATGGGGTTGACATTTTAAAAAATTATAAATGACGTCATAACTTATTCAAAGTCGACGGAAAAACAAAATAGTAGCATCTAAATATAGCTATTAAAAACATTAATCGATATATCTTTGCATTTTGTCAAATAATGCACAATAACGTTATTACGGGCTTGTGTCCATACTTTATGGACACAGTGTATATATATATATATATATATATATATATATATATATATATATATATATATGTAAACACAACATTTTTTACCCCAGAAGAAGCGACAAAGTGTTGCGAAATATAGGGTAATTGAATAAAGGAGTTTTTTAATTGACCGCTTACCCGAATTTTAATTAATTTTTGATATATATATATATATATATATATATATATATATATATAAATAAATAAATAAATAAATTTTCGGGAAACCTGAATGAAGTCATGTTACAACGTAGGCGGTGAAATTTTTTAAGCATTGATTGCACTAGATCTTTATAATTGCAGGCTTTTTTGTTTCCAAGAAAATTGTTCGCGACCATCGTGAATGAAGTACAGGCTTTTTTCTCAGCTTCGTTCATAGAGTTGATGAAATTTAGATCTCTCATTAAAGTTCTAATTTGAGGTCCACCAAATACGCCAGCTTTACTGGAAGCAGTTACCTTGCAAATTTAGAGCTTTAACATATTGGTTCATAAGACACAATTTGATGTGAAGAGGTTTACACACAACATGTGGAGCCCATGACTTGTCCTTATCAGCAAGTTTTACGTCAAAATAAGGCAAATACATTTTATTAACGAAAGCAGTAATAGTTACCCTTTGATTGAGAACGGTGAAGTTGCCACAAATGTAGCAGAACGAATCGGCACTATTTATACATCTTCGAGTAGTAGTGACATGATGTAGTTTCCTCCCTAACAACTAACATGTTCTTGGGTTTGTTTGGTTTAAAGATTGCAATTATTTTGGATTTCTTCAGCTCTGTTGGGATATGTTCTGTCAATAGGATGTCTCATTAGAATTTACTCATTCACATCCTTGTGTGTTTTCCACAGTTCTTGAGAAATTCGCGATGGATTCCGAAGAATTCAGATGCTCTGCCAGATTTAGTTAGTTAATGGATTTGATTGTAAATTGAACACTGCGTTCTTACTAATAATCCATGAATTTTTTAAGAACGTGCCCATAAAAAATACTCCAATGGTTCCGGTGACAGGGAATTTCTACGAAGCTAATTTAAATAGTTACATGAAAGCCACTTTTTCATCAAGGTAATTGATAGACATGATAGAAGTACGAAAAAAAAGTTAATTGCAATAAGAAAACATGATTTACGAAGGTTAATCTTTAAAGTGTTCCAATTGCTAATAGATAGATAGATAGTTACTAAATTTTATGGAATAATCACAAAACGTGATACATATTAGAACAAATCACTATTTTATCTAGGTCTCGAGTTTTTAGTTAGTGGACCAGAGAAAATTACATTTCCTTTTGTAGTGTGTGTATAGCGTTTCAGTGTCCAAAACTGAAAGATTGTCAGAACCACTTAAATTACATATGGTGTGTGTAAAATGTTTCGCTTTGTTACTATACCTCCTCGCCGTAAGAGGGCAGAAATGTTGATTTAACTTTCACTTCCTTTGAGGGTAACTGAAGAGACTAGCGATGCCGAAAAAAATCAACGGTACTTCAGTCCTGCTAAAAGCTGTAGAATGAGCATTACAGGCGAGTTAGAAAAACCGGACCTGAAACGTGATAAGAGATTTGCTTGAAAAAACATAATATATAGCTAATTTAACCGTTTATTCTAAAAAAGGGAATTTAGTATTCATAATTATGATGTTTAACACGTTATCCAAAATAAATACTAATTTCTGAAATTTATTTTCATTTTCGTTGCTATTATAGTTCATTATTTATTAGCATCAAGTCTTCATATTTAGGTAAGCACATTTGCCTGTCTTATGAAAGCAGTTTAATACATAGAAAATATAATATTAATTTGGGTATATGTATTCAAATCTTAACAGTTTAAGATATTATAATTACTACTTGTCATTATATTTATAAAACTAATAATTAATGATGTGTGATAGATAGATGCCAATTAAAAATCTTAACGAAACTCATTAATTAATAAATCTGTGTTATTTTAAATTACACTTCTATAAGTTTTAAATATTCAAAATCGTCTATATTAGGTAGATACTTATTCATAACAGTATACGTAAGGAAATGCTATCGGCAATTTGAATTAGAAACTACAGAAGAAGTAAAAAAAACCACCGTAACGGGTACAGAAGAATGTACATAATGTCGTAATTTCTATACACATGAAATACACATAAACTTGACAGTTGATCAGCTAATATGACTTGTACTTTAAACTTTAAATATTATAGTATACATTTATTTCCAATTTCCAAAACCTTTTGAAATAAAAATTCTGTCTTTAAAGATGTGACCTTGGCTGATTTAAATGTAACCACATAACCGTGTTCCACTTTCTTGAATATGGTCTGAGCATCTCCATAAACGACCTGTAAGATTAACTGCTGTTGTAATGTGATCCTACGACATTGTTTCGAATATGCAAGTTTTGAAACAAAGAACAATATGTGTTAATAATGTATTTTTATGACTAGATTTTGCTATACCTTACATATTTTATAATTTTATTGTCAAACTTTTCTGTGTAGTTACTTTAACCATATACAATAGATACTGTATTGAATCAGTAAACTAATCAGTTTAGGGGCTCTGATATATTTTTTCTTGTTGCCATAAACTAATAATCTTTATAAACCCATTTACAGGATAATAATTAATATAATATTAATAACACATATGGTCGTTTTCTACATAATCGTATGTACAGTGAGGACGTGTGGGTTGGAACAAATTCATTTAAAATTCATGGGTTTGTTTTTTGGAAAAACGCTCGGACACGTCGATTTTTATTTTTGGCTGCGGTTTTTCTGATAGTAAATTCATGTACACAGGTTGGCCCAAAAATAAGTTACATCATCAACTAAATTTTTCAAACGGAAATACCTATTTTTTTTTATTACGTTTTTTAATCATACATCAAATTCTAAATATGTTTTATGTACTATATCTTATACCCAAATTCAACAGTTATCGAGAAATTTACCATTGAATATATTAATAACTGAGACCGTATCCTACAAAATTTCTTTCACTCCGTGGTCTGTAAAGGATCGATTTATTTAAAAAACAGATTTAAATAAATCGTTCCTTAATTAAATAATCGGCATTATTCGAGAACAGTACGAGAACACCTTCGTAATATTTTTATTATGAAGGTATTATCTCCTTCCGATCCATCTATTTGGAAAAATATTATGAAGGTATTCTCGTACTGTTCTCGAATAGTGTGGGGGTGCTCCATCCTGTTGGAACCGTATCGAATCTGCCGATATATTTTGGTTCTCATCATTTGGGTAAAGTGCACTTACATTGGGTATTATGTAATTTTGTAGTAGTTCTAAATAATTTTCAGAATTAAGTGTTTCGTTAATAAAAAAAAGGACCCACAATTGAGAACGGCCCAAACTTTCTGGTGGAATTGTGTATAACTTAAAATTTCGGGTTGGCATTGCATCTATCCATCATTATTTCGAAAAATTCTAATCTGCGGTCTAGATCGTCTTCAAAAGTTCCTGAACTAAATATACTTTGTATGTGTGCTATTTGTTCTTGTGTAAATATTTTAGAACAGAAGATTTACTTACTGACTGTTTTACAGCTACTTGTCGACTTGATTTGTGGGGATTTTCTTGTAAATCGAGCAAAACATTCAATTGTGTGTTTTCTGGAACTGTAACATGGATAGTTTTGTAATTGTCTCTCACGTGGCTAAAGTCTCTAAACTTTTTTTCTATCATACTAATTACTAATAGTGTAAAAGACCTCCCCGGGTATCATTGAACAATTCGCAAATTTCAGCTTGTGCCTGTGTCCTGTCGCCATATCCTACCATCATCAAAATTTCTATTCGTTGTTTTTTAGTTAAACGCACCATTCTTTCAAACTTTCTGCACTTGACAAATAACGTGAGATCAAAATGAATTGAGGTAGTAGGAGGCTGCTGTTCGTAGAACGTGTTTCGTGATTAATAATTCACAATATTTACCTGTCAAACATTTAATGATAGACGTCAGCGTGAATTATTGATTATTTCGATTCACGAAATACGTCCTACGAACCGCAGCCTCCTACTACCCCAATTCATTTTGATCTCACGTTACTTATTTTAAGTGAAATTGTCATACAGTTTCCATGTGACTAAACGGTGACGAGTCAATAATAAAAAAATTAAAATAAACACACAATTGAATGTTTTACTATATTTACAAAAAAAAAACAAGTCGTTAATAGTTAGTGGTCAACGGTTTGAACATTTAATTTGATTTGTAGTTCTGTTTCTTTAATAAATCGGTAATTTTCGAAAGAAATTTTGTAGGATACGGTCATTGTTATTGATATGTTCGATCGTAAATTTCTCGATAACTGTTGAATTTGGGTATAGGACATGGCACATAAAACATAGTTAGAATTCAATGCAGATTTCAAAAATGAAATAAAAGATAGGTATTTCCGTTTGAAAAAATGAAGCTAATGGTCGTGACCTATTTTTGGCTCACCTGTGTACATGAATTTACCGCACCCAAAAATCGACGTATCCGAGCGTTTTTCCAAAAAGCAAACCCCATGCATTTTAAATGAACTTCTTCCAACCCACGCGTCCTCACTGTATTAGAAAGTGATCGATATAATAATCAAAAAAAGTGAATACAAAATATATAAAAAGATAAAAAGTTATGTTAAGAAAACTGATTAAATGGATTTAAAAATAAAAAATTAAGAGTAAAAGAAAAAAATGCAGAAACACGGATTCAGTTGCAGACTGTTGCAATTTCGCGTCATGTGCGGTGCATTCTTTAATACGTAAGATCCGGCTGACGGTAACAGAAACATGTACGGTAAGATGGCATTATAAAATAAACTTGTGATAGTAAACTTGATGCATATTGGAGTTGTTGACGAGTTTCAAAAGAAAGGTAGGACTCGCTTCTTCTCAACTACTAGTGAGAGAGTTAAAACCGTGTCTGTCGACCAGATAGTTATAATTAGTCCCACGTACAGGATAAATTCCATCGCACTTAAAGCTGAGGTATTTAAGAAATGCTTTTTAAATTCTTTCTTAAGCGATCTACTGGCAGACGTAAAATGGATAGCACACAACTGCACCATACTGCCTGCTCTGGATATAAGTATAGAACAGACACTTTGCTTCACGATAAGTTAGTATTAAAAATCCCAAAGACTTCAAGGCGGTACTGTAAACAGAAAAAATATGGACAGTAATTTAAAGAAACAGATCAAACAAAATCCCCAAATCCTTTAGCTCAGATCTGCGAGGAATCTCCATTTGGTCTACACTATTTTGACAGATGTTGTTTTCATTACACCATATGCGCACCAGCTTCAAGTTATTATCCAGCTCGTAACAACTTTCTATATTCGTAACTTTCATATAGATGTTCAGCTCATGCGCGTACTCCAAAAACTCCGCAAGCCAGTGAATAGAGTAGAAAGATTAAGAATGATATTAAACACATCAAAAAGTAAGGTCTCCAAATTAGAGACTTGGGGTAGACCGGATGTTGGATAAAAACGTCGAGAGTTGAAACCATTAAAACAAAGATAACATGAGCGAGAACTTCAATAAAAATAACTGAGATTCAATAACAAAGGAGAGGAATCAATGACATCCAGTTTAGCTAGTAGAATTGAGTGATCTATGGAATCGAAAACTTTGATGAAATTGTCAACATAAAGGCAATCATCGATAATTTTGCTAAGAAACTGCGTAGCTGCTGCTAAGTTAGTGGTGGTGGAACGCCCATTAACAAATCCATCTTGGTACGGAGAGAGCAGATGAGGTACTTCAGATACTATTCGTTGACGTATTAAAAATTCGAAAACTTTAATACAATTATTAAATATGGTAACTGGTCTGTCACTGCAGATGTCACTGCGATTGCCACTTTTATGGGCAAGCACAATCTTTTCAATCTTCCAAAATTCAGGAAAGAATCTGGTAGAGATACTTAAATTAAGATGACTGCTAAGGATTCACATAAAAGAGGTCCACAATCTCTGACAAAAAAAAAACTAGTAAGACTGTCGTAACAAGATATTACATTAGGTTTGAATTGTCCATGTATTTCAAGATTTCATATGGAGTAACAGTTTCTGTTTTTGCAACAGTAATAGTGATCATTTATCATATAAATCGCGAACGAACGACCGATGAAAAAAATTCACAAAATGCGTTCACTATACCCTAATGCCTTCCAACCAGGTATCTTAGCATTGCTCCTGTTATTCATAAATTTCAAGAATAAAGCAGAGTCCTGAATCACTTGTGCTTCTACGTTGGATTGATACTCAATATAAGTTTTCAGATTTCAAGCTTCGTTGACGTTCGGAATCTATTAAATTCATTCCGGTGATGGAACGAACTACTCTTCTGCCACTTCCTGAATCAAAGCTCCTTTATTCATGATAAGTATTTGATGTCAGAATTGTACCATGAAAGAAAACGATGATGACAAGTAGTATTAATTTTAGAACAGATTTGTTCACTACAGAATACATTAAATCATATTTCAATATAATTTCTTAAATCATTTTGGCTGTCAGTATTTACTGTATCAAATTTTCTTGACCACCATAATTCAATTTAGGTGTATTTCAGGTTTCGTAAAATTTGAGTATAGTTTAAGGAACTTCACTTGTTTTAATAATTATGTTAATGCTATGTGATTGTAGTCAAGAAAACAAAATTACAGACCGTTAATTAGCTAGAAAATCAAATATACTTGGACGCATTAAAAATTATAGTTCTAGTTCTTTTAATGATTAGTTACTTGACTATCCAAACCTACAAAAAAAGACTGATAAACGATTTATTTAAAAGTAAGTACTAATTTCTTGCGAATTTCTTGAAATTTTGTTATAATTGTTAAGCTCTCTTAAACTTTCTTCGGAAAGTTTCAGAGAGTTTCCCTGAATTATCTGAGTATAACAGTTTATTTAATCTTAGTCCGAATTAATTGTCAACTAATGCTAGGTTTCGTACTTTAACTAGGAGAAAGGCAGTCGCCCGGCGATTGGTACCGAATATATGTACATGTAGAAGACGGTAAAAAATACCGCAATGTATGTGACTAGAGATCATTAATATGATAGACTATTGTGGAAGATAATAACTTTACTATTCATAAGAATAGTGAATGTTTGTTTACCAGAATATTTATACAATATAGTTAGTCACATACATGGTCTTTTTGTTAGGGCGTATTTTTGTGAACCCTATAGTTAATGTGCGTAATTCAGGATATCATTGCGAACGCAACTAGCCACAGCAAAGACTATGTCCACACTAAATGTAAATTCCAGCGTTGTTTGTAGCCGTGGATTTCTGTATCGCCGCCCGTATATTAACTGCGACAGGGTCGGACTCGAATCAAGAAAAATCAGTTTCTTGTTACTACTGAATATTGGACCGCGATGAAGGCATTACTCATACGTATCTTTCGCCCTTTCTCTCTCTCTCTCTCTCTCTCTCTCTCTCTCTCTCTCTCTCTCTCTCTCTCTCTCTCTCTCTCTCTCTCTCTCTCTCTCTCTCTCTCTCTCTCTCTCTCTCTCTCTCTCTCTCTCTCTCTCTCTCTCTCTCTCTCTCTCTCTCTCTCTCTCTCTCTCTCTCTCTTTCTCTCTCTCTCTCTCTCTTTCTCTCTTTCTCTCTATTATTATTATAATATACGATTTCACCGTTGAGCCGAGTTTCACATCATTCATTCTTGAAATAAAACCAGACCTTAAATCGCCAACAAATTGAATTTACCATAACATACAAAGGTCGCGAAATAATTATCTTTATATATATATATATATATATATATATAATTAATTGAAAAGAAATTATCGACCGTGATATATTATCAAAAATTAATTAAAATTCAGGTAACGGTCAATTAAAAAACTCCTTTATTAAATTACCCTATATTTCGCGACAGACTTTGTCGCTTCTTCTGGGGTAAAAAATGTAGAGTTAAAAAATAATAAAATTTTATTATTTTTGTCAAGGATATAAAAAATATAAATAATTTATATTTTTTATATCCTTGACAAAGGCATCATTGCCGAAACATGTAGGGTTGTTTTAAATATATATACTTTGAAGTAATAAACCAGACCTTTAATCGCCGACTTATTAATACCATATATATTCCTGATTGTCAAAAATTATTATGAAAATAGTGAAAGTTTAATTGCCACTCTTCGTAAAGTGCGTCCAATGTTCGGTCGAAATAATGTGCCTAATTCATCTACGGTTAAATGAATAATCGAAAAATTCGAAAGTAACGGTTCGGTTAGTGATGTGAAACACACGATACGAGCTCGTAGAGGTCGTTCAGAACAAAACATTACGGCAGTTCGCGAGAGTGTGACAGAAAGGCCTGAGACGTCAATTCGCCATCGGGCATAAGAATTGGACATTTCAACAGGCACTCTTCAGCGAATTCTCACTAAAGATTTACAACTGCATGCCTACAAAATCCAACTGACTCAACAACTTCTGGCAGTAGACCATGAACAGCGAAGAGAATTCACCAATTGGATCCTTGAGCAACCTGCTGATTTTGCAAACAAAATCATTTTCAGTGATGAAGCCCATTTTCACCCCGATGGCTTCGTTAATAGGCAAAATTGTCGCATATGGGGCTTAGAAAATTCACGAATGATGATTCATCAGAAAGCAATGCATCCACAACGGGTCACTGTATGTTGTGCATTATGGTCTGGAGGAATAATTGGACCGTTCTTCTTCGAAAACGAAGAAGGTAATGCAGTAACCGTGAATGGCGAACGTTATCGTGCTATGATAACACAGTTTCTTGTGCCTCATTTGGAAGCTATTGATCTTGACGACATGTGGTTTCAGCAGGACGGTGTCATATGTCATACCGCCCGTGAAACATTGACGATCTTGCACGAGTTTGCTCCTGGTCGTGTCATTTCCCGATTTGGTGACCAGAATTGGCCTCCACGCTCTTGCGATTTCACGCCTTTAGACTTCTGGCTGTGGGGTTATCTGAAGTCACAGGTTTATGCCAATAAGCCTGCAACCATCGAAGCATTGAAAGCCGAAATTAGACGCTGTATCAATGAAATACCACCACATGTATTCAATAACGTTATTGAAAATTTCGTCAAAAGGGTACGCATATGCCAGCAAAGCCGTGGCGGCCATTTACAAGATATTTTGTTTCATACATAATTCCCAAATGTATATTTTCTAAATCAATAAATATTTCAATATTTTGCTACAGAAAACCATGTTTTATTGAACACTGAAATCTTGCGCTCTTATTGAAACACCCTTTATATATAAGTTACGTGTCCGCATATAATATAAACCATTTATTAATTACCAGACGTACACTCAGCAATTTCATTTATTTAGCCGGATACACGTGGAGTAAGATAAGATAATATTTAATATATAAAGATGGGCAAAGCATTAGTTGATAGAGTTATTAGTGTAACTGTACGCGACACAGATCGCTAGTAAATCTCAGTGTAATCTAGTTTAAATCTATATTGTAACGTATTGTCAAAACCGCAAAACAAATAATTTTTTTTTAAATTTCAACGCTCTCGAAATTTATCTGGCGCAGTCAGCACGGATCTTGGCCACCACTGTTGGAGAATTACAAACGTCGAAAATAGTGAGTGTGAATTTCAATTCTTTGGCCCAGAGAAAGAACAAAAAGCGACAGTACGAGCAATTAGATTCAACGACGGTTACACAAGGCCTGGAGGATCAAAATTTCCAAAAGGTGCAACGTTTGAACTGGGAAGAACACCGAAACGATCAAAATCTCGTCGAGGTACCCATCAACGTTATAAAAATTAAGAAACACGACTGGAGGATCAAAATTTCCAAAGGTGCGATATTGAATTGGAAAATACACGGAAACGATCAAAATCTCGTCGAAGTGCCAATCAATATTATAATTAAGAAGAAGCAACAAGCAAACAAAAGAAGTAACACAAGAAAACAACAATACTTAACAAGAAGAATAACAAGCCAACAAAGAAACCAAACCAATACAGCAACTAATAAAAGAAGTAACACAAGAAAACAACAATACTTAACAAGAAGAATAACAAGAAGAATAACAAAGAGAATAACACAAAGAACAAGCCAACCAAAATCGAATGAAGATCTTACTAACAATTCTGTAAGTAGATTTTTAATTTTTTTTACATATCTACAATTTACTGTAGTGATTGTAAGACGAATTTTTTGCTTTTGTGAAAAAAGTATTGAAATACACGACGAAAAGCAAACAGATTATAACAGAAATATATGCTGGTAAGCAAAACTTTATATGTCAATAGAAAATCTTTTAGAAGAACTAGTAAATTCAATTAATACATTAAATTTAAACGAAATGCCTAACCAAACTTATACGAGAAGTTCTATAAGCCAAGCAGAAATCTGCACGATATCAATATACAATGGTGATCCAAATACATTACCATTATTTATTGATGCTTGTGAAGATTTGATAAAAACTTATTTTGATAAAAATAATAGAGATAACCCTTTAAACCCATATTTAATAAGAATAATAAAATCAAGATTGAGTGGAGAACCGCAATCGATAATAGGGGCAAGAAAATTAAAAACTTGGCATGATATTAAAGCATTACTAGAATTAACATTCTTAGACCAGAGATCAGAAGATTGTCTTTTAAATGATGTAACAATAGAGCAGCCTAGGAAAAATGAAAATCCTTACATATTCGGACAAAGGGTTAGAGACATGTTAAATTTACTATTAACTAAAATGCAACTAGATACTGAAGAAGAATTAATACCGTTAAAAACAAACGTGTATAAAAAAACTGCATTACAAACATTTAAAAGAGGATTAATGAATTACGGTAGAATTGGCGAAATAATTAATTTAAAAAATCCAGAGAGATTAGAAAATGCTCTAGCTGAAGTACTAAAATACCAAAATTGGCAGTACAGGTGCGGAAAATCGACAATGCCGCAAAATAACTACAAAATAATACATCAGATAACACCAGGACGTATGAAAACACCAGCTCAACAAGAACAACTTCCACGAATACAACAAGTGCCACGAACACAACAATTTCAACACCAACCACAAGTAAAACAATTCCAATATCAGCCAAAAACAAATTATCAAAATCCATTTCCTATCAAACCAAATTTCCAAAACCAAAGTAAACAAAATTCCCATATTAAGCAAAAGTCCTTTAAATTTGCAAAATCTCCTGCACAATTAATGGAAAGAAGAAAACCTAGACAACAACCAATGGAAATTGACCCAAGCATGAGCCGAATGAGACCATCAACATCACAGCAAAAATGGAAACTTAAAGAAATGAACAATCAAGGCCAAGAAGAAGAAGAAGAAAATCCAGATTATGAAGAGTATGGAGAATCAGAAGACTACGAATATCAACCAATTTGGGACGAAGATACAGAACCATTTCCATTCGAACCAGAGGAGCAGCCAAATTTCCCAACTGGAGCCTCAGCGAACGAGACACCACCGAATGTCCAACAACTGGTATAAAGTTAAGAAATCATTTAGAATTTAATCAACAACATTGTGTACGATTACCTTATATTTATGTACCAGAAATTAATGCAAAATTTCTAATTGATACAGGTGCATCAGCTTCCTCAATTTCAACTGAAATAGCTCAAAATCATTTTCCAAATTATATCAAATATTCACCATTTTCAGTAACAACAATGCACGGTACCACATATCATAATTACGTTCTTAGAATACCTGCTTTGCACACATTTAACGCGTACGTACAAATACACGAATTTAATATAGTAGATTTTTCTAAAAAATATGATGGAATAGTAGGTTTAAGATTATTAGAAAAAATGAATTCCATAATAGATTTTAAAACTAAAAAACTTCGCACAAGTTTCGCGGAAATACAATTATATTTTCACAACCCAAAAATTAAAATAGGACCAAGAGAAAGAAAAATAATTAAAATACCTCTAGATCGAAATCTAAAAGAAGTACATATAAATCATCAAAGAATAGCACCAGGACTAGAAATACCTGAAAACATCACGTCCACAGAAGATTACTACGCAATTACTGAAATCGTAAACTTCAATAACTACCCAGTGGAAATAAACTTCGAAAAACCAATTTTAACTGAAGAATACAATTATGTTGAAGAAAACACAATAAAAGGAAAATTATCAATGAAAAGGATTAAAGAAATTCAAAGAAGAACATTATAGGCAAAGCTACGATTAGATCATCTGAATAAAGAAGAAAAAGAAATGATAAGAAAATTATGTATAGAATATCAAGATTTATGTCACAGTGAAGAATTACCTTTAACATTCACATCAGAAATTAAACATCAGATACGATTAAAAGATGAAACTCCAATATAGCAAAAGCCTAATAGAAAATCGCCAATACAAAGAGAAGAAATAAATAAACAAATAAAGAGCATGTTAGAACAAAACATTATACAACCCAGTATAAGCCCATGGTCAGCACCAGTAGCGATAGTATCAAAAGAAATGGATGTATCAGGAATCAAGAAATATAGAATGGTAATAGATTATAGAAAATTAAATGAGAAAACCATCGACGATAAATTCCCAATTCCTAATATACACGATATATTAGATAAATTAGGAAGAGCTAAATATTTCACGACATTAGATTTAGCGTCTGGCTATCATCAAGTCGAGATGGAAGAAAAAGATAGAGAGAAAACAGCATTTAGCACAGAAGATAATCACTATGAATTTTTAAGAATGCCATTTGGTCTTAAAAACAGCCCAGCAACATTTCAAAGAGTAATGAATCATATTTTAGGAGGTCTAACGGTAGACACATGTCACGTATACCTAGATGATATAATAATATATGCAGCATCACTAGAAGAACATCAACAAAAATTAAAGAAAGTATTTAAACGCTTAAGAGAAGCTAATTTAAAATTATCAATGGACAAATGTGAATTTTTAAGAAAAGAAATTGCTTATTTAGGACATATAATAACGAAAGATGGAGTAAAACCAAATCCAGATAAGATTGAAGCAATAAAGGGGTATCCAATACCAAAAACACAAAAAGAAATCAAAGCATTTCTAGGATTACTAGGATATTACAGAAAATTTATAAAAGACTTTGCTAAAATTACAAAACCATTAACCAAATATTTAAAAAAGGGAAGTAAAATTGAATTCACAGAAGAATATACAACAACATTTGAACTTTGTAATGGACCAGTATTACAATATCCAGATTTTAACAAACAATTTTTAGTAACAACGGATGCAAGCAATGTAGCAATAGGAGCAGTATTATCACAAGGAACGATAGGACAAGACAGACCAATATTTTATGCATCAAGAACATTATCGGAAACAGAACAAAAATATTCAACAGTAGAAAAAGAACTGTTAGCAATTATTTGGGCCTGCAAACAATTTCTACCTTATATATTTGGAAGAAAATTTACGATAATCACAGATCATAGACCATTAGTGTGGTTACATAATTTGAAAGAACCAAACTCGAAATTACAACTATGGAAGATAAAATTAAGTGAGTACGATTATGAAATTATATATAAAAAGGGAAAAATTAATAAAAATGCGGATGCATTATCGAGAATCGAATTAAATCGAATTACATAACCAAGAAGATAATATAAATGAATTATTTCAAGAAGATAAATCATCTATAATACCACAAGTTGATAATGAAGAACTAGATGACTTACTACGAAATCTAGAACCACGAGAATTAACAATGGAAGAAATAATACAAAAATCAAGAAATCAGGAAGAAATAGATAACATTCTACAAGAACTAGGAAGAATGGAACATAGTCCTAATAAACAACAAGAAGACGATGACTCACTGCATAGCAATGTAAATGTAGGACCAGAAACATCAATACCAATAACCGATATGGCAATAGATATACAGAAGATACAAGTATTCATAGAAACACATATATTTCCGACAACAATAACATTTGATACGAAAAATGTTAAAGTAATATACCACGCAAAATTGGAGAAGAAAAATCTGAAACAAGAATTGATAGATTTAATAAAGGATATAGTGTCTCAAGGAAATTACTACATATACACAACAGATGAAAATTATAAAGAAATGTGTCAAGTTTACATAGAACACTTCAATAATAACGGACCAAAAATTTATAGATGTCTTCGAAGGGTAAGAATAATCGAAACACCAGACGAAAAGATTGGAATCATAATGCAAAACCATGAAGGAAAAACTAATCACAGAGGAATCAATGAAACTTTAAAACAGATAAAGAAGAATTATTACTGGAGTCAAATGAAGGATGATATAACAAATTATAGTAAGAGATGCGAAATATATCAAAGAATCAAATACGATAGAGCACCACCAAAATTACCTTTTCAATTAACGAAATTAATAGAGAAACCATTTGATAAAATTCACGTTGATACGATATCATTAAATTCACAAAATTTCCTAACTATAATAGATACATTCACAAAATATGCACAAGTATATCCAATTCAAGGAAAAACAGCAGTCGAAGTAGTTGATAAATTAATAGAAAGTTTTAGTATACACGGTTCATCAAAAGAAATTGTAATGGATAATGGTTTAGAATTTAATAATGCAACATTAAAAGAATTATTAAAATTATATAGAATCAATGTTCACTATACAACGCCTTTAAATCCAAATTCGAATGCACCAATTGAACGATTACATTCAACACTTTTAGAACATGTTAGATTAATAAAAAATCAAAAACTAACTCAAGATATAAAACAGATAATGAAATTCTCACTGTTAGCATACAACTCGACACAGGAACCTCACCTTTTGAACTCTTGTATGGACACACTAATACAAAAGAACCAATGGACCTATATTACGATGAAACGTATTATCAAGATTATATTCAAAAACATAAAGAACGCACGAAATATCTCTATAATAAAATTGCAACTAAAATGCAAGAAGATAAAGAAAAGAAAATCATTAAAATAAATAAAAATAGAGAAAATTAAGAAATAAAAATAGGTCAGACAGTATATGTAAAACCCCATAAATACTATTCACAGAAAACGAAAGAAAGATATCAAGGGCCATACACAGCTATGAAAATCAATGAAAATGGAACAGTTGAAGTTAAAACAAAAAAGAATAAAATTTTACGTTATCATATAAATTCACTGAAATTAGCCAATGTTCCAGAATCCTCATTGGAAGAGGACTAACAGAAGTATTGAAGATAGAAGATAAGATAGGATTACTACCTGTAAAAATAGGAATAGCACATAGCACGGAGAACCAATACGAATTAATCATAAGGAAAGATTATTCCCAATTAATTGATGTATGGGAAAATTATTTAAAGATTAGAGATAAAGAAAATTCAACACTAGGGATAGAGAAACAATCTACACGGGAAATAATGAAATTAAAAGGTCTGCGATTAGAAAAAGAAAAGAAAATTCAAGAACTAATAGAAGCAGTACAGCTGAAAACTAGAAGCAAAAGAGGAGCCTTTAACTTTTTAGGAAATATAGTAGAAGCAATTACAGGTAATCTATATGAAGAAGATGGCAGAAGATATGAAGAACAAATAACGGAATTACAACAAAACCAAGGAAAAATAAAAACAGTAATGGAAAACCAATTAAAAAACTGGAAGATGCCACAACACTTTACGAAAATAATATTAAAACAATGCAAACCAATCAAGATAAAATGCGGAGACGAATTAAACAAAACGAAGATAACATCAACACTCTGCAATTGATATATTACCAAGTAGAACAACTTGAAATAATGGAAAATACGGTTAAAGAGTTAATTGATACAATAACCTTTGCTAAAACCGGAGTATTACATCCAATGGTAATATCTCCCAAATTATTACTCAGTAGCATTAAGAATATTCATTTAAATGTAAATAACGAATTTCCGTTTGAGCTACTCATAAATAACCTGTACCAAATAAAAAGCTTAATTGAGATTAGAGTATATCAAACTAATACTTATTTTACATTTATATTGTTAATACCAATTGTAAGTAATGAAGCATTTCAATATTTCATGTTAAATGCTCTGCCCATTTACGAAGGAAATAATACTTTTAAACAAATTACTCCTAAAATTAGATACGTTGGCATAAAAGATAATAAGTATATCATGTCAAATCAAATTTGTCCTCAAATATCAAAACAAACATTCTTATGTAATCATGATTCAGAATTTTATATTTCAAATAATTCATTATGTGAAGTCCATATTTTACAAATGGATAATAATTATAAAAATTGTATTTATCAATCTTTCACTATTCAAGATTTTGAAGTAAGAGATATTGAAAATAATATGAAATTAATTCTTAGTCCTACAGAAAATAAATTAATTCAAAAATGCAATGAACAAATTGATATTAAATTAATAAAAGGAATTTATTTGAATAATAACTTTAATAATTGTGAATTTCATATTAAAAACCAAATTATAAAAAATTGTAAATCAACAATTAATATGAAACTAAATTTAATGGAATACAGTGAAAATCATAATCAAATTAAAACAATAAATTTAACGCGACACAGATCGCTAGTAAATCTCAGTGTAATCTAGTTTAAATCTATACTGTAACGTATTGTCAAAACCGCAAAACAAATAATTTTTTTTTAAATTTCAACGCTCCCGATATTTAACTTATATATATGTATATATGGATCCATTCGAATATCTTTGATATGGCTAAAAGTTTTCCACATTTATGTTAATACAAATAGAGAATTCGAAGAGCATATTTATTTTCAAATCAGACTACCGGTTTAGTCATAAATTATGTTAACTTTTTTATTTTAAACCCTTTCGAATTTCAATAGAGCTCTGGGGGTTCAACAATAATAAGGTTGGACACCCTTTTGTTCGATAACGACAGAGATACTTAATTAAATCTAATAATGCACCGATTTGGGAATGTTTCGGTTAAAAAACTTCTAACATTAAGTACCAGTTGGAATCAGAATCTCTGTCCAGTTAGTGTATCATGAATGAAAAAAGGACCAATAATACGGTTCCTGAAAATACCAGCCCAAACCTTTAATTTCTGTTGATGTTCTGTATGCGTTTCTAGCATCCAATGAGAGTTATCTATTGACCAATATCGACAATTATGGCGATTAACGGTACCATTCAAAGAAAACGTAGCCTCGTCGGAAAACAGCAAATTGTATGTAAAATATTGGTCATTTTTGCAAATCTCCATCACTCTTTCATAAAATTCAATTCTAGGATAATAATCCCACAAATAATTCTTGGACTAAATGTGGTTTATACGGATGATATTTCTCGTGCTTTAATATTGTGGCTACTGATCGGAAACTTATATCGTAGTTTAGAGCGAGGGACGTAGTAGAAGCTTGTGGTAATTCTTCTAATGCTATAGCAATATCTTGAACAATAATTTTCTTAGTTGCGACTTTTGGTCGACCGGTTTTGGGCAAGTTTCTAGCATTTCCGGTCAAGTTTTACCTTCTCAAAGTTTTACCAACAATAGTTCGTGATATTGGATGTTAATCTTTATGCAAATTGTTAAGTAAATCACATACTTCTTCATTAGTTTTGACGCGGTCACCAAAACCAATCATCATTAGAATTTTAATACGTTCTTTTTCAATTAATTCATCTATTATTAATATTTGGACGTTTACAATGTTTATTTTAACACTTTAAGACAAGTACTGAATTTTAATACCATAGCTTACTAAACATAAACATGATTTTAAAATATCAGTTTAAAAAAAAATATCTTTGCCGTTGTTGAACAAAAGGGTGCCAAACCTTATTATTGCTGAACTCCCAGGGCAGCGCTCTATTGAAATAAATATAGAGGGTGTTTCATTTAAAATAAAAATTTAACATCGTTTCCGGTTAAACCGGAAGTCTGATTCGAATATAAATATACTAATAGAGTCCCCGATTTGCATTTAATTAAAATCTAAGTAGCCATATCAAAGATATTCGAATGGATCCGTACATTTGCCTAACCTTGTATATACAGTGCATTCGTAAAGTAGCGGATCAATAAAAATGAAAAGGGAAGTTTTCCAAAAAAACCCTCGGACCCGCCAATTTTTATTTTTAGTTTAGAGTGTTCTTACGTGAAACTGAAATATACAGGTGTCTGCAAAAACTGATATAACGTCATTTTTTTTTCTTAAATATAATATTTTTATTACAGAATTAGAAAGGGGAGATTTTTTTACATACGGCAAGGTAATTATGGATAATGCTTACATAAGGAAATTTTGAAGTAATACTATCGTAAACAATAAAAATGGAAACATAATCTTCTAAATTAAATGTTCGAATTAAGCACCGTTAACAATCAGACAATAACCAAGGCGATTTAGAAATTATTTTTGACCGTCGTCGATGACATATGCGATAATGATTCTAATTTCTTGGCGTATTGGTGCTTTTAAATCATCTAATGATGGAGCGCCGACACACTACGCTTTCAAAAAGAAATTCTTAATCGCCTTGGCTATTGTTTGATTGTGAACGGTGCTCAATTCGAACATTTAATGTAGACGACTATGTTTTATTTTTTAATGTTTACGATAATATTACTTCAAAATGTCCTTATGTAAACATCGTCCAAAATTACCTTGTCGTATGTAAAAAAATCTACCCTTTCTAATTCTGTAATTAAAAATGGGTGTTTGTTTATATTTAAGAAAAAAAATGATGTCGTATCGGTTTTTGGAGACAGCCAGTATATTTAAGTTTCACGTAAGAATACTCTAAACTAAAAGTAAAAATCGACGGATCCGAGGGTTTTACTGAAAAACATCCCTTTTAATTTTTATTGAATTTATACGCTACTTTACGAATGCAATGTATAAGAATACATATTAGATTTGAACTTCATAATTTAAAAAAATTATAAATTAAAAGATTAATAAGTTAATTTATATTCAATGGTAAGTATATAAAGAATAATTAGTTTTGGAAATTTATTTAAATTTTTCAAAGAACTTTTTTAACGCATTCGACGTAGACAAATTAATGATTAAGTTTCTTGCAACTTCTTTTGTCACATTCTTGGCACTGCAATTTAATAAATAATATGAATCTAGATTATTTTTATTTGCAATAATATATTCATTATAGCTATTGCTGAAAAGTAGTTTTTTTATTACGAATATTGTGGAATCTGCCTATAAAACAAGTAAAAATATAAAGAATAAGATTGACATGTATAAAAAAAATATACGGGCTTGTTAATGGATGTGAAGTATTTCCTGTTCAAACAGAAACTTTGAAAACCAATTATATTGAATATATTTTTGTAAAATTTATTACGGTTTCTAAATTTTGTAAAAGTATATATAATTACAATATTAATTATATATTCACTGCGTATTTGATTGTAAAAGTTTAAGTCGATTTATCTAAAGCTTAACGCTATTTAATTATTCAACGATACGCTAACGATATTATTCGTAAAAGATATTTTTTTGTGTTAAGAATTCGAATCTTACGCAATAAATCCTGTTCCACGAATTGTTCAAATTAATGAAAATTTACAGTTAGTCTTATGTTTATTTATTGAGAGTACAAAAAAGTCTCATGCAAAAATAGAAACAAGTACTAATTAAGACATTAGTAAAACAAAATATACATGTTTGACAAAAACAAGATTCGACTTTCTAAATGTGCTATAATGCTACTTAAAGAAGAACACGTGTAATTTTTACTACCTCTATTTATGTAAATTATATATCTAAATAGAAATTTTTTGTTAAATTCACAATTTGTGTAATGTAAAAAGAAATGATAGTACAATTTCGTACATAAAATCCTGAAATTTAAGATTTAAAATTTGTAGTATGCTTCCCTAAATAAAGAAAGATGTATTGTTATTATTAAAACAGCAGTATTATTAGTATATTTATGATATTTATATTGATATAAATTGTTACTGCGCGTGCGCAGGCGCAGTCTCGACATAATGAAGACGTTCGAAAAATGTCGAGATCTGTAGTCGTAACGCACAATTTAAAAGAGAGCCTCTACTGATTGTGTATGCCCTTAGTCGTGGAGACGGTCGTGGATTGACTAAGCAGATGGTAGGTAGCGTCACTTAGTTTTACGTACGGGACTGAAAACTAAAAAAAGTGTTTCGCGTTCGTAGGCGCATGCGCTTACAAACTGCTAAATTGAAATATAACGTCGAACTAATCTAAAGGAAGGGTACCTAAATTCAATATAAGGAATCGAAAATAGTTAATTCGTATATTGACAGAAAGCAAGTGGTTTTCAAGCCGCAAATGAATTTACGTTGTAATAGAATGACAATTGAAAAAAAACACTCGGTATATTATGAAGTTAACATATATCGAAAATAAAACAAAAATATTACATTAAATTTATATCATATCAGCCAATGCTCAAAATATATAATAAATTTAGTTAAACTGCACAAAGCACCAATTTAGTTATTAAAGCAATTTCAAATTAACCTATACCTAAGATCAAAAATCTAGTTTTACCTCAGATCTGTAGCAGAACCTTACAATAGAATTGCATACTATATATTACCTAAGCATTAGTAGAATGGCATCAAGAAAAGTAATGAATTTAACAGAAATTACAATTTCAATTATTTCAATTCTCCAGCTGGTTTGCGTGGTGACGAATCAATGCAATATATTTCGAAAATGTTACACAAAGTTGTTGTTAAAATTACTTAGTTGTGTGAAATCAACTCAATTATCCATTTATTTAAATACCAAATTATTTTAAAAATAAATTCTATGACCATATATGTACGATAATTAATTTTAAAATTGTATAGTAGTCAAATAAATTCTTTTAATAAACACGCGAATTACGTGGTAATTTACCAAAGTTCATAATATACATATATACGAATATAACTAAGACTATATGCCGTTTTAATTGTAATCAATAAAGAAAATCGTTATAAAAGCAAATATAAAAAAAATTAAAATAAAAATTCTACGAAGATTTTAAATTTCACCACAAAAAGATGAGTCTTTGTAGAAGATGTACCATAAAAATTAAGGTATAGCGTGGCCTTTTATATCGAAACGCACCAAGAAACAACTACATACTCGCACGCCTAACAGGATAATGACGTAAAATCGCACCGCCGAAGCGGGGTCAAATTTACACAATCCATTCTAGATGGCGCAGCCGAGATCACAAAGAAAATAACAAATATACTGAACTAAATCTGAACAAGCATGAACACAATTCTACGTATAAAATGTAATTACGCAATCAGTATGCTTATGTTACTGCCTATCTTATTGTTGTAAATTCTTCGTTCATTGACAAACAATATCATTAATTTTAAAGCAGAAAAACACTGTGGATTTCGAAACAGTACTCTTACTTACCAAAATTTTGTCACATATTAGCCAAAATCTCAGATGTTTTTAATCTTTAAAAAAATAAATATTGGATTGTATTAATAATTGCGGATTTTATACATTTTAACATTTATTATTCAAAATTTTATTCATACTGCAGTGCATATTTTCAAATCAAGTGTCAGAAATTAACTAAACTTCACCTATCACCACAAAAAAAAAACAGAATTAGAATGTAATGTTGTTTGTGCTGAAGGATGGCGTTAGTATTCAAATCTCACTTCCCGTAAAATCTTCTCTTATATACACGCTGATTTCGATTCCGTAATTGTGTTAGAAATGTCAGAATCAAAACTCAATGTACAGATTTAGTATTAATTTTATGTAACAATATTTTATTTAATCAAACGCTTTTAGTTTCATCATTATTTTCCTGCCTCAATAATTGTACATTTTTCCATTTAAACTATCAATTTGTTAAATAAATTAATTCATTGTTCTTACTTTTAGTTTAGTTTTAGTATAATAGACCTATAAGTGAACAATATTAACTAAATAAGCATTATGTTGACTATGATTGTTTCTGGAATACCGGGCTGGAACTCCGTCCGTGACACTGCTTCCTTCTTGGCAGACGTTTCGTACACTGTTACAAGAGATATCTTCAGGGCTGGTTCTACTGTTGCTTCACTGAAACTGAAAGTTTGTTGCTTTTGTTTGTTAAAAAGGTTTTCCAGTTATGGTGTAGAGTGTATCCGTCATCTCACAGTTGATTTTATTGGAATGCTTTGGGATCTCTATGGATTCACGTATTTTACAGTATAAGAAATAGGCGTTGCTGAATAGAATCTAGGCAGATTGAAATTGAATTTGGTGTTCAGTTTACAATCTATCTTCAGTAAGTACAGACCAGCGCAGGCTACTCGCTGGGCGAACGCTTTGTCTCGCCAATGTATATACTGCCACATGAGCATGGAATTCTATAAACAATAAGGCCAATATCTAACAGAGAAGGGGATCGATAATGTGATGTCGGGTTTAAAGACGATTTTGATGTTATGTTGATAAGGATTTTGCTGATACGGTGACGCCTTGTATATAAGGTAAATGGGCTTTAGAAATGGCAGAAGTGTGTTGAGAAACGAAATTTGTCAATCTAGTCGTGCTTGGAATAGAAGCAATAGTAACAATCACTTACAACGACCATGGTAGTCTACAAGCCAGTTTATATTAACTATTTTGGAATGCTCTAGAAATTAGTGAAAACAGTTTTCAATATAATTTAAGATATAAAGTTATAGACGCTCATAAGGCTATAAATTTCAAAAATGTATAAGTTTATTTTATGCAAAAAATCTTTATACATACTGATTGTATAAATTCTTTCTAGACTCACCGCACACGGGGCGTTACTTCTGTATACGCTAGTTATTTATTTTGGTTAATGGCAGAATATTTTATTTAACAAAAAAACACTTAAACCTAATTAATTAAGGTAATCTCACAAATTTAATACTTAATGTAAACTTGAAACTTAAATTCTTTACTGTTATATGAGACTGTATGTCTCTTGCTGTTAATATGATACTGTTTGATGTAAATGTTGTGAAAAGACTATGTGTCTTGATATTTAACCGATGCTGTTCTATTTTTTACTGTTGTTGAGTTGATACTGTTCTATTATGTACTGTCTTAAAAGTAGGTAACAATATACTACTACCTCTAGAAATTATTATATAATTAAAATGTGCGTATTCATTGACCATTGTATTGTTTGTTATTAATTCGTAGAAATGGTACCTACGGGCAATAATAATTATATATAATATATATATATATATATATATATATATATATATATAATAATTATATATAATAATAACTAATAAATAAATAAAATATTATTACTAGTTACGTATTACTAGGTGTTATAAATCTAAGTATTGCTGAATCCCATTGTTTAGAAATGGAACTTTGTTATACATATTTAGTTAATAATGGATGGTAAGATTAAACATCGTCTATTGAAATAATAACCTTATGCAGTAAAAACGAGGGGTCTAAATTATAAAGTAGGTAATATATAAATTTACAAATGTTAATTCTTAGAATCTAAAGAAAGTTTTATAATTTGAATAGGATAATAAAATTATGTTATACAACGGTTTAAACTTGAAAATGAACGTTGAAAATTTATAAAATTGGAAATGTTATAGTTTGATTCTTTATCCTAAATTTACTTATATCTAACATATATAAATATAACAAATTTCGTTTTATGACGAAATACTTCAAGTAATTAAATTAATAATTGTTCAGTGTATAACAAAGTTACATAAGAAGAAATATTTTAAAAATAGACGATTTTAAGAAGTATGTAGTGGAGTTATGATTTCTAATAAAATGCTAAGGAAAATTATAGACATTCCATTATTTCATATTATATTGAGTAAAGGAACAAGTACATGTTCAAACACTTACGGTCTTGATATTCAAACTGGAATTTAGCATGCATGGGATGAATATCTTACGGTTACAGATGAATGCTACAACTAGAGCAAGGGTTATATGTATAGTTGGCAATCTTGTTTGTACAACAAAGTCGAACGCGCACATCGCTACGTGGCCGTGGGAAGCAAATATTAACGTTGATCGCCGAAGTTTGTCAGTCGCAGATCAAGTGTTAATGGTGTACCGGGCATATTTATACAAGCGTTTGTACGTTCAAAATGACTTTCTGGGCTGATAGAATTCATTTGAATTTTACGTACATGTAGAGAATCAGGACAACGATATTACATTGATTGCCGCTTGTCATAATGATGAACCCAAGATATGTCCCCGGTGGCGATGTATCCTTCATACACATCGCCACCGGGGACAAACCTTGGGTCGTCTCTTTCACGCCGATACTTGTTAATAAATTCTTGACAAATGTTTTTCCTTGTTCTTTTATGACATCCGTTTATTGTTGCGATGCTATTTCTTCTGTAATTCAACGCCTTGACAATATACAGAACTTTTTCTTAACTAATGCCTAATTGCCGAGCAATATGTTTGCATAGGATGGTGATTTCCTTGAATCAGTCACCTCATTCACTTTCTTTGATTTTTCTTATGCGTCACTAATGCTGGTCGACCTTATCGCTTTTTATTAAACACCTTCATTTTGCCTTTATAAAAGAGTTTTACATGTGGAAACCACTGGCGAACATTCTTAACATCCATACAATCGTTGCCACAAATAGCTTTCAAACGCCTGTAAATTTCGATCACCACGTAACCTTCCAGCATTAAAAATTGCAGAACGATACTGGGTACGTATCTCAGAAATCGAATTCACACTGTTACTTAACGACGGTACACAGGGAAAATGGAATAAGTCGAGATACTCGAAATTACCGTTTGCAGGTTTGTTGAAGATCTTGTATATCAGTCTGCTGTTGTATATATTCTTTATTCTATCTATAACTTATCCGTATTCCTATTCCATCTAGAGACAGAGAAAAAAGTTATTTGGCAAAAATAGTAGTAGCAATAAATTGAAACATCTAAATGAATTGCATGCGATAATCAAATTATTACTTACATGCAACTAGAAGATTATAGAATAGTTTTTTTATCATGATTCTGGTGACCAGGTATTCAGGTATTGCAGAAATAGTAAAACGTTATTGCTTTGGAGAAATTTAATTATACTCGTATTTTAGGTACAATTATATGTAATTTAATACACGCACATACATAGGTGTATGCTAAATACTATTAGAATCGCTAAAACGTTGAAAATGAATGTTTTCTATTTGAAATGTAAATAGTGATGTAAATAGTATCTGCTTTACATTGCAGATCAAGAATTATTATTTAAAAAAATTTATTTTATATTGTGATTTATGTAGCAGTAGATGTTCCTATTTTATTTAAAACAATTCTTAATAATCGATTTCACACGTCTGAGATATCTATATATGAATTATGTTTACTGAAATGTCCTTTTTCGAAAAGCATTAACATTAAGTATAATTATAATTGCAGCCGACGTAAATAGTGAAATGTACAAAACTTCGTCATGAAATTTAACTGTTGCTTAACATTGATCCGAAAATATTATATAAGAACTACAGTACATAATTCGAATAAACATTTTACTTTCATTGCAAATATGCAAATAATTTCTTCCTTTTTGTTTTGTTAATGCATATATAAACATACGGTTACGTATTGTTATATATATAAAATTTATAAAATTAATACATTAATTATATTATTTCTGGTTTCTTGTATTTATTAATGAGATAACATGAAATGGTAATTATTAAAATAATATTACAAGCGTTCATGATTCGTCACTAATCATTCTTAATCTTTCAAACAGTTTTCGTCATTTTTGATGCATTATTGCATTAGACACACTTTCATTTGATAAATCGCTTGACTAAATTAACGACTCAACAACTGAGCTACAGAAATATTATCCAGAGTATACTATGAACGAGAAGGACAAATGTGATAGTCACGTCTTACTTAAATTCAATTACATATGTAAGAAATTGACTGAGAACTGCATATTTATAAATAAAATTGGTGAGTTGTGAACATTTGCCAATTATTTGTGGAAATTTGTCAATCAATAATGGGTTTCGTATTTCGAACAATCAAAATGATCTATAGCGAAAATTTTACAATGTTTCTATTTGCTGAATAGTATTTGCCTTTCATATGATCAAGCATACAGCAACGGCCGTAAGATAATGGATTTTGTAGAATGCCGTATCAGTTATCCAGTGGCCTTGATGTTCTCCCAATCTGAACCCGATTGAAAACTTGTGGCAAGCTGTGGAAACGCAAATATCAAAAAACAATTTAAAAAGTATTGATTAATTTAATCAAATCTAACGAACACGGAAGAATATACCGGCTATCACACATTAATGGAGTCATTGTGCAGCGATTGTTAAAGCTAAAGGGTTTCCTACTAAATATTAATATGAATTACACACGAATTATAAATAACTTGCCAATAATAAAATATTATTTCAAAAGTTGAGTTGATCCCTAATTTCCTTCAACTAAGATTATTTTTATTAATTAAAAATAAAAAAAAGTCAAAATACAGACGTTTCAGTATTTGTTGTGAAGGATAAGTTGTTAACGCATTTCTAACCCACATTGTACAATTTGGAGCGGTTAGTAAAATCCAAGTGATTTTCGAGTTTATAGATCATCATTTCTCAACTTAGGGGTCGCAGTTATATTAAAGGGGGGGCGTGAAATAGCCTAAACGATAATGAAAAATCATTTTACGACAAAAAATCATTTATTATAAACATTTTACTTAAATAAGTACACATGTAAAGAAAAGAAATTAATGTAATGGTTGCATTTGCTTTTCATTTAAAAGTTTCTTCATACGTGGATCTACGTTAGAAACACACAAAATCAAATTGTTTTCGAGTGATAAGAGACGGTTCCTGTTTTTAGTTTTTAGTGCAACCATAGACAACTTTTTCACAGAAATAAGACGTGGTGAAAGGGCTTAATATTTTCAATGCATCTGTGACTAAAGTTCCATATTCGTTTCGACGAGTAAGCCAAAACGTATTTAAATCTTCAGATGTAAATTGCAGTTGTAGCGTTTTGTCTGCAGACATTTCGATGAGCTGGTCGTGAATCTCAAGGGGTAACTTAGCAGTGGCAACAACGTGTTCACTAAACGGATTCAGTACGCATCTCTTCGAGAAATAATTTTTATCTTCCGGAAAATACTCCGTCAACCGAGTTTTTAGCTCACGCAAATCCATCTTCATCCAAACTGTGGTGAATAATAATAATAATAATATTCAAATTTTTCTCAATCTATACATATCCAAATTTTTGCTTTAAAAGCGAATAATCTAGATATCAGGCTTCTTAATGAAAGCATGAACTTTGTCTGTTATTAGTAATAACATGAATGTTTTTGCACGTCCTTGTAAATTCACAGTCAAGTCGTTTAAATGCGAAAATACATTAGCTAAGTAAGTCAACGACAACATACTCTACTACTACATACTTTTTGTATTCTGCAAAAACAATGAGAATGGCGTTCGTTTAACCTGGAAAAGTGTTATTAATTCATCTCGCAGTTCCAATACGCGGCTTAACACTTTCCCTCGCGATAACCATCTAACTTCTGCATGGAAAAGAAGATTTTTTTATTTTCGTCCATTTTATCGCATAGTTTAGCAAACTGCTGTAACGATCAGCTTTTAATAAAATTAACCATTTTTACAGCCTTACAAAAGAATTTCATTGATATTTTCAGGCATGTTTTCTCCGACAAGAGCATGTCTGTGAAGGAAGCAGTGCGTTCATTCCGCTCTTGGTATAAGACGATCATTTAATATTTTCATTAATCCACAGTTCTTTCCTGTTATCACCTTTGCACCATCTCTATATACTGCAATACATTTTGTCCAATAGTTTCTAGTAGCTTCTTAAAAAAAAACATCAAGAAGACTTGGTACTGACACATATTTTCTTTGATTGATGTGTCCCTATCACATTCATAATTCACAAAACTTAGGAACTCGACATGTTTGCTACATCTGTTGATTCATCAAATTGAATACTAAAAAATTCACATGAACGCATTTGCTGAATTATCTGATCGCTAATATCGGTAGCCATGTAAGTCATCGATTCACCTTGGCATTATGTCGTTAGAAAGCGGAATTTTTTTTAATTTTTTAGCTTCTTCCTCGCTTATTAAAACTCTGGCCATATCAATTGCACCAGGCAATGTGAGGTTTTCGGCGATTGTATGGGGTTTGGACATCTTAACTACTCTTGATGCTACGAGATAAGATGCTTCAAGTACATTTTTATCAGCTTGACTTACAAATAGAAGTTTATTGATTTACCTTGAGAAATCAATAAACTATGTAATGTAATGCAATTTTCTTTCGAAAAATTCCAAGGGTTTGTTTTTATGAACCAGATGTTTAGTTTTCAAGTGTCGAACTAATTTTGATGGCTTCATGCTTCCATCGAAGAAAACTTTAAAGCAAACAACGCACTGTGGCTTTCCTTCCAATGAGGTAATACCATAATTTAGATAACTGTAATTGTAATAACCTTGTCTTTTTACCAATCGAATCACTGGATGTAGATGTCTTACTTCGTTTTTTCACAAATTTATCTATTTCGCATAAGAAATTAAAAAAAAACAATTCAGTTTCACGGTTGACCGTACACTAAAATAAAAGCAGCGGACGCACGCTTCGCATTCGAAACTTAACTGAAGTTGTGCAATCGCAAACGCCTCTTTTATACTGGTGACAGCACAACTTGTTCAAACGCATCCATATACTCTTACAGCGAGTATTATAGAAGGATGCCAATTTACAAAGAGCACGTTCACATCAAGTTGAAACTTGTAAATTGCGCATGCTCGTACCCGTCGCTATAAACGCAGCGACTTAAAAAAATAGTCGTATTACTTTTTATGCTGTCGGTATTTTCTTAATGTATAAAATTAGTACAACTTGATTATATGATATTAAATCATTTTTTATATTTATAATTACAGTCAAAATTAAATTAGTAATAGTAAGGCTTACTATTATTATGCCATTGGGTGCGGGGAGCATCACGAAATAATTTTATTTACATTTACTATTTGGAGGATCGCGGAGCTAAGAAACGCTGTTATAGATGATATATCCGTAGTTGTATACGCGAATTTTGAGGGTACTGTTGTTGACTTATTCTATGCCAATACAATATATTAGATATTATACTAAAAACATAATTGTGGAGAGAAATGTAGAGAAGTTAGACAAGCAATGATTAATTTTAAAGCAAATACACATTATAAAATATAGCTATAGATATTTACCTTATATTGAGCATCATGAGCCTTTTTTCAAGATACGTCATAAGTTTGGATAAATTACATTAAACTTGTGGGTATGTGGATCAACTGTGATTTTCGTGGTTCTGCATAAAATATTTGTTCATTAAATTATGTAACATAGATTATTACTTCGAAATAAAAATCTACTACATATATCATTTAGCTAAGAAATAAGTAATTAAACTTCTAGTTTCAAAAATTCTTTTATTGTAAATACCACTACAATATTGTTTCGCCATACAATGGCTTCATCAGGTGGATGAAATACTATCTGATGAAGCCATTGTATGGCGAAACAATATTGTAGTGGTATTTACAATAAAAGAATTTTTGAAACTAGAAGTTTAATTACTTATTTCTTAGCGTTATAATGAAGTTTCAACAAATATCTCCTTCGTCAATTAACTATTTCATTTAGTTTTGTAGATTTAAGGAAAGTGGGTAAGTTCTTTAATATAAGGGTGTATAAGGTGTTTCAATAAATATTTAACATGGGTAATAGTTAATAACATTTAATACGCGTGTATGAATAATAATCTTCTTTCTTTCTTAATTTCAGAATTTAAGTATATAAAGTTGCACAATTTATTCACCAATTTTTGTAACATTTTACAAGTTTTTAGCCCATGTAAACGTCTTTGTATCATTTACTACAGAAATTACAGACTTATGTTTTTAGAACATACTCTCACTTTTATATTGTATTTTTACACTATTACGTAAAATGTAATGCAATGCTTTTCATTTCCTTATGTCGAAACTAGTAATTTAAATACAGTAACAATAGGTAATATGAACAAGAAAGCATAAGAGTAGTTACAAAGAACTATACGTGAAATTAAAATATTAGAAAAAATATGTTTTACTAATTACAAAATTAATTACAGTTGTGAAAAGCTAAATATCATAACGGTTTTCAACATTCTTGCAAACCTTGACTGTCACCTTTAATTGCGAAGAGCAAAAAAAGGAAAATATTAGCTTTATATTTGTACAATATAAAAATGTTGGCGTTATAGGATGCTTTGCAGATAAGGAAAAAATCCTAACTCGATAAACCCATAAGAGCATTTATAAACATGAAAATATAAACGTAGACATAAATAGTTAAATAAATATCTAAAACTAAAATATTACAAAAAAAAATGACTAAATAAAAAAGTAATTACAATTTATTTTGCAAGGAAAAAGTCTATCTCCCTAAGTTCATAGGGCATTATAAACATGAAAATAAAAACATAGACATAAATAGTTAAATTAAGTGTCTAAAATTAAAATATTACAAAAACATTTACTAAATAAAAAGATAATTACAATTTCTTTCACAAGGAAAAATTCTATCTCTCTAAGTTCATAGGGCATTATAAACATGAAAATATAAACGTAGACATAAATAGTTAAATTAAATACGTAACATTTAAATATTACAAAAAAATCTTGTTAATTTTACTAGATAAAAACGTAATTACAATAACAAAAAATTAATTATTATAACCAATAATATTATTTCAAATATTCTTCTATAAATACAAATTGCTGTAAAACTGGAATATTTGGAAAAAATTTTGATTAGCACCTTTTATTGAGAACTTTATAGGATATATACTTAAATGTTGGCGTTATAAAGTGCTTTTCCAAAAAAAAGAGAAAAATCCTGTCTCTCTAAATTCTTAATATTTGAATTTAATATAACTGTTTCTTAATTTAAATAGACCGGGTTTTTCAAGAATTGGATATTACTTGTCCTCTAAGAATAAATAAAAACGTTTATTTTATTAATATAATACATCTAATGACCAAAAAAACGAAATTGTTTTGATTATTTTAATTGCCTATCATGCTAATCATGCTTGCTATCATGTTAATATTAAAATTCTGCAATTTACCACCTGTACCTATTTTCATATTCTACCTTGCAAGTAATATATGTAGCTAATAATATATAGTTTTGGGTTTTCATCTCAAGTTCTCTTTCATCTGTCAAGTGACCGCTTTGAAAGAACAGAGTTTCCTATTACTCTGTACATTACATAATCTTAGCTTTTTAATTTGTTTGTGTTAAGTTTCTAGTACGGATTTTCTGGAACATCTAAATCAATTGATCAGCTTTCAATGTCTTTTTCTTTTCAATACTCTGTCTGAAATCGATATAGTACCTATACATTCGCTTCGCTTAAAATTTTATATTGTTTATAATAGTTGTTTTATATATTACAGGCCCCGCATATATATATAATATAACATCGATACATTTCTTTTAGTTTCGGACATTTAAACTTGGCAACATTATTAACAGGTACAACCTGAACCTATTTTCACATTCTACATTAAACACACAAGTAATATAAGTTAAGTAATAATATAGTTCTGGGTTTTCATTTCAAGTTCTCTTTCATCTGCCATAGTGACCGCTTTGAAAGAACAGAGTTTCTTATTACTTTGTTGTACATTACATAATCTTAGCTTTTTAATTTGTTTGTGTTAAGTTTCTAGTACGGATTCAATCGGAAATCAATTGATTAGTTTTCAATTTCTTTTTCTCTTCAATACTCTGTCTGAAATCAATATAGTATACAAGTATCCCGTATCGTTATGTTCAAATTTTAGGAGTGTACAGTAAACATCATTTCAAGTAACAAAAACGCAAAACTTGTATATCCATTTTTATTTGTTTCAAAGTTACAGATCTATGAATGTGATTGTCAGATCATGAAAAAAAAATGTAATCCTAAAGTCAATAAAAACTGATTTTATTTAAAAAAGTTCAATTAATAATATTTTCGAAATGTCCACGTCCTTGTTGAATGCAGGCTTGTGCCCGTAAGCCAACAGAAGAAGTACTTATCCGAATTTCATACTTGGTTTGTCGGATTTTCTCGGCAGCCAGGTGAAAACGATCCAACAACTCTTTTCTTGTGTTCGAAACTTGCGCGTAGACTAAATTTTTCATGTACCCCCATAAATAAAAGTCAAGGGGACTAAGATCGGGTGATCTGGGTGGCCATGCAACCACCTCGAGGACCACCTCCACCAATCCATCTTGGATAATTGACGTTAACCCAATTTCGGACAGCAATTCCGAAATGTGGTGGTGCCTCATCCATGTGAAACCACATATCTCGTCGAACATTCAGTCGGACATCCTCTAAAAAACCTGGCAGTTCGTCAATAAGAAATTGAAGGGAATTGTCCGCATTTAACCTCCCAGGAAGAACGACAGGACCAATCTACAGGTCATCGATTAGGGCCGCCCAAACGTTAATAGAAAATTCATGTTGAAATTTAGATGGGCGTATAGCTTTGGGATTTTCTGATGACCACCTGAGCAGGTTTCTCAGATTTTTAACACCACTTCTTGTGAACGTAGATTCATCTGTCCAGAGGACTGTTCTGCAGAAATTAAAATGAAGCCGTGACTGTCTTAATATCCAGGTAGACTAAACAAGACGAGCATAGTGATCTGCCTCAAGCAAACCGTGTCGCCTGTGATAGTGATATGGATATAAGCCCTCACGTTTTAAAATTCGACAAACTGTCGTTCGTGGCACTCCTAGTTGTCTAGCGATTCGATGTACACTGAGAGTTGGATCCCTTGTAACAATAGCTGCTGCTTCTCCCTCTAAGTCTGCTGGCAAATTTACTCCTCGGTCGAAAAGATAATCACGCAGTCGGCGTCCCCGAAATTGTCTGTGTACAGAATCGTTCTGTAATGAGGAATACGCCTATCGGAAAACCTTGATTACCTTGACATTTTTTGGAATCTAGTAGTATTCATTCATCATTTTTTAATTCAACAATCACAGCAACGGTACTCGAACATTAGTAATCATTTAACATAAATACATTCTTTTCTCTTTAATAAATTTTGAGTTATATGATTTTTGTGACTTTGTGAGTATTATTAAACAATATAAACAATTAATGTGTTTTTAATTCTAATAAACTGCTGCCGATAAAGTAAATAATAATACCTATACGGATTTACGACGCGTGGGTGGCAAAGTACGCGAACACCATGAATTGGCTAAACATCTGAACATTCACGCTGTTTTTCAACGTAATAGTACTGTCGTGAGCAAAAAAAACCGGACACGGTTTCTGCGTGGGTTTAAATTGTGACTACTTAACTGGCTATCTTTACTCATAGTAGTAAGTCAGGAATTGTCAAAAATGTGTGTCTTATTGACATTTATTAAACATTTTTAAAATAAATGTAAATAAAAATTACTAAAAACGATAGAGAAAGATTATTTATTAAATTAAAATAATTATTACATTAAAATAATTAGTATTTCGTCATTTCACCGTTATTATTAACTGCATCTAATCTTGTAGAGTTTGTGCCACAGATGACGTTTATTGGCGTTTCAGGTAAATATAACCTAAACAAAGGTGCACGTTACAATTTTTGAACGACAATGAATGAAGAAAAACTTTTAAAATCTTAGAACTACAATAGAACAATTCTGACATCTTTGCTATTACGCAACTTGTACTGCGCAATTTTCAACTATGTTTTGTTCACCAAACAGATAGAGTGATCACGACACAAACACCCGTCAAACCGGTTTTAAACGAGCGAATAAAAATACTCTCTGATTTCGTAGGCGATAGATGTCGCTGTACCGGTGTTATTTTTTGACAGTTTAGAAAGCAAATTATTAAAATATTTTTTATAACCCATATCTAATGTAAATTTCTTGCAATTTATGGTTGTTTTAAGTATTATTAAATGGTGAAATTTCTGTAAACTTAGATCTTTTTGTAATTCTCTGCTCAAGAACTAAAAACGGTATGTTACAGTCTAACTTTATGTATATGTACTTATACGAATACAATCTTTTTATGGACATGAAAAATTGAAAGAATTATGTTCAGTAATAAATTGTTATGGGGAAAGGAAAAGGCAATAATAAGTTTTTGTGATCACGAGCTGATCACGCATTTTTTGCACTTTTTCTGTTGGGCGAATACAGTATAGTAATACAATAGTATTAGTCTAACACATATGAAAAACCAAAACAAACCTTAGGTTTGTGCGGGTTACCACAAACTGAACAGTTCTCGTACAATTCTAGGATTGCCCAGTACTAAATGCGCTCTAACAAATAATTCTATATTGTTATAAAACTGTTTTGGAACGGTATGACGAAAACAAAAACAAAATTGCTTTAGCTCGTGTGCCGGTATTTGTCACCTCCTATTCTGACCATTTAACCTTTTTGATTTTATGATCACGTTTTATATACACACAATAAAAGCAAATATATTGACATATAAATCTCTGACTTTCAAAATTACAGTGTTTCAGCTCTCCTACATCAAACATGGAATTATATCGATTCTGAAATAGTTCTGAAGCGATCCGCGGAAATTTTTTAGGACTGTTATTTCACTCATCGAACGGTTCTAAGACAGTTCTAAGAAAAATCAAAACTTAGAATTGAAAATCCTGATCTTGTCCGTAAAAACTAAAACAGAATTTATTCAATGCGCATGTCGAGTACGGTTCTATCACAGTCCCTAACAGAACCCGAACAAACCTATTATGTACTCGTATATATTTTTGCACCATTTTAAACTCTTTTTCGTATGATTTGAATATATACATTGATGTTTATAGTGATGCGAATTCAGCGACTAGAAAAGTATTAGACCCCTAGTATTTTGTGCACTAGAATTGGTCAGATTGTACTATATTCGCCAGAAATTAAAAAATATTTTTGACGCACGTATCTGCTATAAATGTAATGAAAACAGGCTCATATTAAAATATTTACTTATGCTGCTCTATACACCCGATTGAAAGTGTTATATTGGCAATCGTGTGAAATACTGCATATGCCTAGCCGACCAAAAATTAATAAAATTCATGTGTATATAAATGTTATTATACCTCATTTTTAAATTAGATGGAGTAAATGGAATAGCCACTTTTACACTGTAAAAGTTACTAGATCAATCACATCATTCTGGATGCGTTTTTTGTTTTTATTATGTTATATATTATATAGTATTTATCAGTTTTTCTTTGTTCATCGAACCTAAAGGCAACATTTAATATTGTAGCGTTACTTCCCTCTCAATTTTAAATATATTTCGGCAGTGTATAAAACTTACACATAAAGATTTTAGCGCAATTAATTTAAAATACTCCTTTTAGTTTAAAACAGAGGTACCCAAACTTTTTTGTCTCGTAAACCACTTGTTATGTTTTATAAGTGTTACTTACTTTGAAAGATTAAAATTTGTAACTATAGCGTGAAAATCATAAAAAAAACACATACGTTTTATACATTTATTGACAGAATTCAATTAACCCCTCGTGGTTTACCGATGTGGTATACATCGACTCCTGGGGGGGTCTATATAGACCACTTTGGGAATCTACGACCGTAGATCCATATTCGTCAACAACAGATTATCATCAAAAATCATTCATAAAATACGAGAAGAATCTTGGTATAATTGAAGATTCAAAACATAAATGATAAAAATATCACGCTGATCCAAGAAAAGCAGACTATAGATTCGACGAAGATGTATTAACGCACTAAAGTATGACTCTTCTAAATCTAGTACAACTAAATTTCGCATCACTGGATGTGTAATACTAACATCTTACCTATTTTTATTATTGAAATGCATGCTAAAAACTGAAAATCGTTTGGAGGCTGTTTTCACCTCGTTAAACATTTTTCAGTACAAAAGAATAGTTTTGAGTCCTGGTGTCCTAGTGTGAATTATTTACCTGCAAAGCTTTCTTTTTTTAATTTTCGGCTTCTTATAAATATGGATAAAATTGAAATGAATTAAATTTTTTTCCTAATTGTCATTTCGCCATCTGAATTCTTATAAATTAATTTATATTTTAAGTTTCGTAAATATGGATGTTTAATATTTAATGAAATATTCGTTTCCAACCCTATCAATTATCGTAGAATAAAAATGAATAAATTTTTCGAATGTTTTTTATCGTTAGCCTTTAAAACGATGTCAATAATATTTTTTATTTGTACAATTTTTGATATTTTATGTTATTTATTTAATAATTTTGTCACATCGAAATCGCTAATAAATTGTTTCTAAGCAAAGTTGAACGCCTTATTTTTACAAGAACACAATTCTAATTAGCCGATATAATAGAATAAATAAGTAAATAATAATAATGATAACTTTGAATATACAACCTGAACGAAGTTACGATGTAAATATTAACTTTTTTAAATTTCAAGATGCCTTGTGTATATAACACAAATATTATCTATTTAAACGGGTTTATATTGTTTTATTAGGTTAAAAAAAATCGGCAGCAATATTTAATCGATGTGTATTTTAAATTACTGTTAAAACATGCATTATATTTTAGTGAAATATTTCGTTCAGAATAATTGAAACATACATGAGTAGGTAAACCCCACCAGTTTTGCTTAATACAAAGGTATTTTTAATAATATAAAATCTTACTAAAAATATTTCGTTATTTATAACTTTTGAAATTAAAGGCATACTTGGTTGAGAATTTCACTGTAATGTGCTTGCAATAGGTTTGTTCGAACCTATCAGTTCGGAATAGTTCTGAGCTGTTCCAGAAATTGAAATTCGCATCCTACTACGCATGTCCGCAAGTTCAGAATGGTTCAAGTTCTGATTTCGTTAAGGAGGTTCGAGCGCTCAAATCTAGAGTAATTCTGATAACATTAAAAACAAAAAAGAACTAAACTAGCGTTATCATGTTGGTCACAATGTAAAAGTGCAACGCTACCTTCTCAATTCTGAAACCCTTGTTCTTACGTTTGGTCACGTATTGTATTAATTGTTTACCTCTGTATTTAATACACATAACTCCGTAATCAATAGAAATACTTCTTAATATATTTAAATAGCAATATTTACATATAACAATTAAGTAAATATGGAAAATTTAGGGTCTCCAAAAGGTATGTAAAACAAATACAGGGTGCGGCAGGGAAACTTGCTCATTTGAATTGGACGCCAATGAGCGAGGCGTGGTCAGAAAGGGGTGGGGAGGGTCTCATTAGAAAGAGGGGGTTCTGAAGTTTTGTTACCCCACAAGCAGCGATGCCAACCCTACCGATTTATCGGTAGATCTACCGATTTAGAGGGTAATCTACCGATATACTGATTTGGCACTTCATCTACCGATTTTTAGGATTTTGTCAGATATTTAAGAATAAAAGAGATCGAGGTAAGTATTTTTTGTATAATAATAAATTGAAGGATTTTTATAGCACCATTTCTATTAAAAAAATTATTAATGATAAGATTTCAATACTGTACATATATAGTTCTAAATGGCTTACATATTGGTATCTTAGTGTTGACATAATTCTAATAATGCAACGTTAGTACAATTTACTAACATCTATTTGAAAGTATGTATACGTATATTTAATATTTATAGTATATTTGTTGACATTACAATTTAAAACCAACTCCGACGCCCATTCAGCAATGGGGAAGTACCCTGTTCGTATCGCGTCCCTAATATTTGAACTCTGCAGTTTCGTAGTAGAGAACGGACAAATATTTTATTATTATTATTTTATATATTTTTATTATATGAATTGTTGTGTTTTATTTCTTTGTTCATCGTGTCGAGTTCTTTGAGCAGTGAAAATAGTGGACCAAAAATTGTAAAAAGAATTAAATATACTCAACGTTATAGGGAGGAATGGGAAAAAATACCAGAATTTATAGGGTGGTTACAAAAAAGTAAAAAAGGTTACCAATTTGCTTTTTGTAAAAGTTGTAATAAAGACATAAATATTAAAAGTGGAAAAGATTCCATAATTAAACATTGTTCCCGAAATATTCATAAAGAGATATGTAAGACTGTTGTTAAACAAAATTCTATTACTTCATTCATGAAACCTGGAATATCCACAAACACACATGAACAAGAAATTAAGGAAGGTAAGTTTTATATCCGGTAACACCATATTTTTTTACGTTAATATATGTTTCTTTTATAGCGGAAATACGTTTGGCGGCGTTTATTGCTGAACATAATCTGCCATTTAACACCATGGAACATCTTCCAAAGTTATTAGAAAAAATATGTCCCGACTCGAAAATTGCTAAGGGAATAGCATGTAGTCGAACAAAAACTTCTGCTATCGTTAAGAACGTACTAGGACGTCAAAGTTTTCAATTAATTTGCCAAGACTTAAGAAAAAAGAAATTTTCGCTAATAGTGGACGAATCAACGGACAGGAGTGCAATAAAACATTTATGTTTAGTGGTGAGGTATTTCAATGACTCTGATAATATTCATGATAATTTCTTGGGATTAATAAGACTTTCGGGGGCAGATGCGGTGACATTGTACAATCATATAGTAAATTTTTTTAATGAAAATGAAATTCCTTATAAGGACAATATGATAGGGTTTGCGTCGGATGGTGCGAGTGTTATGTTGGGGTCTAATAATTCCTTAATGACATTATTGAAACGTGATGTTCCCTCATTATTTGTTATGAAGTGCATTTGTCACTCATACCATTTATGCGCATCGTATTCATGTGAAAAGTTGCCGCGGTTTGTGGAAGATGTGACAAGAGATATATACAATTATTTCAGTTCCAGTCCTAAGAGAATTGCGGAGTATGCCGAATTTCAAACATTTTGTGGCATTAAAGTACAGAAAATTTTACATCCCTCGCAAACACGCTGGTTATCAGTACATAGCGTAGTTTGTAGAATTTTGCAACAATATGGTGCTTTACAATTATTTTTTACGGATTCAGTAGCAAATAATGATATTTTAGGCGCAGAGAATATTTAAAAAAAACTAAATGACCCTACAACTAAGACGTTTTTGCAGTTTTTGGAATTTGTCTTGCCTTTTTTTAACAATCTAAACAAAGAAATGCAATCAGAATCTCCTAAGTTGTACAAATTACATACAAACATTACTCAAATACTTAAATCCATCTTTGATTGTTTCGTTAAAAGAGAATATTTGAAGAAAACTGAAATAGAAAATGTAGAATATGCCAATCCTTCTAATTACTTGCCGATTGAGGAAATTTATTATGGTGCAAATGTCACGAAATCTTTATTAGAATTAAACTTAACAAGTGACCAAATAACATTTTTTAGGCTAAGATGTTTAGATTTTTATATAGAAGCATGCAGGCAAATTATTCAAAGATTTCCATTAAAAGGAAATATAACAAAATTATTTAATTTTATTGATCCTAGCATTGTAAAACATGGTTCAATAAGTTCTATTGCTGAAGTGGCCCTTTTGTATCCAAACTTAATAAATCATACTCAATTACAAGCACTTGACTCTGAGTGGCGGTTATTGAGAAATATCGACGGAATTCTGTCATTTTCAGATAATGCTGAAATGAATGCTGTAGAATTTTGGCAAGAAGTTAAGAAACTGAAGCTGAGTGATGAGTCTTTAAAGTTTAATGTTTTAAGTTCTTTTGCTTTCAACATACCAACTTTCCCACACTCCTCGGCTAATGTAGAAAGAAAGAAAGAAACTTGCTACGATTTTCCTGTTGATCAAAAGTTGATCAAAAAATTTGTATTCTTCAAGCGAAAATTGAATTAGTTTATTTCGAGTTGTTTTATTTTTTTAAGTCTTATTTTATTTTTGTATTTGTTTTCTAATAAAAACTATTTTGTCTGTAACAATGTTTGCCTCTATATTACCAACCTACCGATTTTCCCGATATCGACCGATTTTTTACGGTTGGTTCTACCGACTTTTGGATTTATAGGTTTGCAACGCTGCCCACAAGCCAGTTATCGTCATGCGTTGGACTAAGGAACAGCGTGTGTTCGCCGTCGAGGCCTACTTTTCCAACGGTCATTCGTTGGTCGCCACCCAACGTGCCTTCCGAACTCGGTTCAATATTCATCCCGCGGGTCCCGTTCCTGGTCGGCAATCGATTGTTTCGTGGGTGGACACATTCAAGGAAAGTGGGAGTGTTGCAAGAAAAGGCCCAGGAGGTCAACGGACATCCAAAACTCCAGAAAACGTCGAAAGGGTGAGGGAGTCGTTTTTGTGCTCTCCCCGGCGTTCGGCGCGTAAACACGCTGCTGCTCTGGGGCTTTCTGATCGCACAGTGAGACGAATTCTTCACAACGAACTCCAGTTTCATCCCTACAAACTTGCTGTGGTCCAACAGTTGAGTGAACGCGATTTCGATTCTCGCCAAACTGCATGTGAAGCGCTCAGTAACTTGCCAGACGACGCTCTCGTATTTTTTAGTGATGCGGCCAATTTTCACCTTTCCGGCTGTGTTAACAAACAAAACATGCGGTATTGGAGTGATGTCAATCCCCGCGAACTTCATGAGATGCCACTTCATTGTGACGTGTTACTGTGTGGTGTGCATTGTCGAGAGTTGCAATAATTGGGCCTCATTTTTTCGAGGAAGATGAACGCGCTGTTACTGTGAATGCAGTTCGCTACAGAGAAATGATTGAGACATTTTTTCTTTCACGAAATGGAACTTGGGGACGTATGGTTCCAGCAGGACGGAGCTACGGCGCACACAGCGAGAACTTCGATGGAGCTTTTGAGGGAACACTTCCACGAGCGCCTTATATCCTTGAGGGGTGACGTACCGTGGCCGCCGCGCTCCCCCGATTTGGCACCCAGCGATTTTTTTTATGGGGATATCTTAAATCCATCGTTTACAATGACAAACCCCGGACCCTGCAACACCTGAAGGACAACATCCGCCAAGCCATCGCCAACATTCCCGTCGATATGCTCGAAAGAGTGGAGCGCAACTTCAAATCAAGGGTAGATCAGTGTATCACTAATGAGGGACGCCATTTGCCCGATGTCATTTTTCTTCTTCTTCTTTAGGTGCCGTCTCCGCTTCGAAGGTTGGCAATTATCATAGCAATTCTTACTTTTGAAACCGCAGCTCTAAACAGTTCATTATTATTGCATCCAAACCAGTCCCTAAGGTTCTTCAGCCATGAATTCAGTCTTCTTCCTATAGATCTCTTGCCTGGGATTTTTCCCTGCATAATTATTTGTAGTATTTGATATTTTTCTCCCCTCATGACATGTCCCATGTACAGCAGTTTTCTTCTCTTAATTGTCGGAATCACTTCTCTCTCCTTATGCATACGGCTCATCACTTCTACGTTGGTTTTTCTCTCTACCCATGAGATCTTCAATATTCTCCGGTATACCCACATCTCAAATGCCTCCAGTCTCCTCATGTCGGTTACCTTCAGCGTCCAGGCCTCCATCCCATAGTATAGTATAGACAGCACATAGCATCTCATCAGTCATATTTTTAAGTCAAGGTTTAAATCTCGGCAGCAGAAAAGCCTTTTCATCCTTGTAAAGGTGCTTCTCGCCTGTTCTATTCTGACTCGTATTTCTTGGGAGCTGTCATTGTTCTCATTAATAATCGTGCCCAGGTATTTGTATTGTCTTACTCTCTCAATAGGCTGGTTCTTCACATATATCTTACGATTATCTTTAGTTGTTTTTGTTATCAGCATATATTTTGTTTTGCTTATGTTCAGCGTTAGTCCATACTCTTCGCTTACTGTGACCATTCTGTTAATTAGCGTCTGTAGGTCCTCGTGTGTTCCAGCTAAAATAACTGTATCGTCAACGTACCTCGGATTATTTATTGTAATGCCGTTAATCTTAATGCCCTTGTCCCGATCATCAAGTGCTCTATTTACTATGTCCTCCGAGTACAGATTAAAGAGGATTGGCGACAGTATACACCCCTGACGAACACCTCTTCGTATTTCTATTTCCTCTGATGTCGTGTCTTCTATTCGTACTGCTGCTTTTTGGCCATAGTATAGGTTTGTGATTAATCTTATGTCTCTGAGGTCTATCCTTCTCTTGACCAATGTTTCTATGAGTTGATCATGTCTAACTTTATCAAATGCTTTACTGTAATCTATAAAGCAGGCGTATATGTCCTGGTTTACGTCTAGGCATCTTTGTGATAGGACATTTAGTGCAAATAGTGCTTCCCTTGTTCCCAGGCCCTTACGGAATCCAAACTGACTATCGCTGATATCTACATCCAATTTCCTGAATATTCTATTATGGACCACCTTCAACAGGACTTTCAATGTGTGAACCATCAGGCTTATTGTGCGGTAGTCAGAGCAATGCCTGGCATTTTTCTTTTTCGGAAGGGTTATAAAAGTTGATAGCAACCACTCATTTGGTATTATTCCTGTTCTATATATGGTATTAATTACTTCTACCAAAACATGAATCCGGTCCGCCTCTATCAGTTTAAGAATTTCCGCTGGCAGTTGGTCAGGACCTGCAGCTTTTCCGTTCTTGAGCATACCTAGTGCATATGTTACTTCATCCTTAATTATGTCCGGGCCCAACTCCCCTTCCGTATTTTCAAGAGTCGTATGCCGTCTCTCATCTTCGAACTGCTCTGTAATGTAGTTCTTCCATATTTCTAGTTTTTGTTCTATTTCTGTGACTATTTTCCCGTTGTTATATAATATATTAAGTTGCTTTTGTTTGCTGGTGCCGACGAGTTCTTTAATCTTTTTGTGCATGTTAAAGTTATCGTATTTGGCTTGTAGCCCCTCAATTTCTTCACATTTTTGTTTATAATAATCTTCTTTTGCTTTTCCGATTTTTGTGCGAAGTATTCGTTGTGTTTCTTTATATTGTTGTTCGTTTTTTCCCTTATAGCTTCTTCTCTTTTCCATAAGATTAAGAATTTCACCAGTAATCCATTCCTTCTTTCCTGTGGGTTTCTCTGTCTTTAGAATGTCTAATGAGGGTTCCAACAAGGCTGATTTAATTCTGTACCATTTTTCATTTATGATTCTGCAGTTTTGGTATTCGTCCTTGCTTTCGAGTGTTTCCAGATTTTTATTTATTCTTGTTTGCAACTCATTCCGCATTTCTTGGTTTTTTAGGTGTTTTGTATTTATCCGAGTTTCTCTCTTCTTTGGGATTCCTTTAAGTTTGAGGTGCATCTGGGCCACCAGGGGGTTGTGGTTCGAGGAGACGTCAGCGCCCGGGTAGGTCTTAACTGATTTGATGTTGTTTCTATATCTTGCGTTTATCAAAACGTAGTCTATTTGATTTCTCATCGGGTTCTGGTCACTGTCTTGTGGGATTTCCATGTGTAGAGTCGTCGGTTTGGAAGCTTGTAAAAGGTATTGGTTATTATCATCTCTTCCTCTTGGCAAAACTGTACCAGCCTATCGCCCCTCTCATTTCTTGTCCCCAACCCATATTCACCTATATACTTGTCACATCTCCCTCTTCCGACCTTCGCATTAAAGTCTCCAAGAATTATATTGATATCTCTTGGTTTTAGTGAATCAAGCGTTTGTCTGATTAGTTCGTAAAACAGCTCGTTTTCTTCTTCAGGTTTGTCTGCGGTAGGGGCATATATTTGTATAATGTTTAGTTTTCTTGAGTTGGTCTGTAGTTGTAAGAGTATGATACGGTCACAATATCTCTTGAGACAGCGATTGCCACACCATGTCTGTGATAATTATCATCGTTACTAGAGAAGTACAGCATGCCTCCATTTGTTGGGATTTGGCCATGACCAGGCCATCTTGTTTCACTGATTCCTAGGATATTGAGTTTCAGTCTTTGCATTTCGTGTACAACGTTATGCATCTTTCCAGCTTCATACATGGATCTCACGTTCCATGTCCCAATCTTTAACTTGTTTGTTAACTTGTTTGTTGTCACAGTCTTGTTCAGCACTGTCCCCCCGGAGATCCGATTGGGGAACTTATTACTCCGGATAATTTGGTTTTGAACATTGCCATGATGATTCGTACTAAGGATATCCGTAGATCTTTAATGCAGTAGTTTCCTCTTGCTTTCTGCATCCTTATGCCGTTGACTAATTCCTTAGTTCATCCGCCTTTAGGGCCATTTTCCCAACCCTAGGACAAAAGAGTGCCCTGCCATTTACTAGCTCCTCCACCCGAGGCTGTTGGCCAGTAAATGGGGTATTGCTTATACCGGCAATCACGCGGTCCCTATCTGCGTTAGCCACCAAGATTGATGTTGCCCGCCTTCTACCACGTGGAGGTACAGATTCGGATTTTTCCTTCATCGAGATTAAGACCTTTCGGCATTTCTTAATCTCTCCGGAGCTTTAGAAGGCTTTAGAAGGTCATTTTTAAAACTACTTAAAACAACAATTCAGAATGTGTACTATACGATACAAAAAGAATTAAATCGATATATGAAGTACTTTTTCTTTTATTGACTTTTCAAATCAGCAAGTTTCCCTGTCGCACCCTGTATAACATTGTTTGAAATATATCCATTAAAATGATATTTAACAGTGGTAGAATCTAACGTATTAGGAAATGTATGTAAAAAATGGACGACTAATGCAACAAAGTTCTTAATAGACTTGTACAGAAGCAAGCGAAACAAGGTGGGAACATCGGAAATCAGAGAAATGAAGAATTTGTGGCAAAGCATAGCAACTAAAATGCAGCTGAGTGGACGAAATTATAACGCGGCCAATTGTGAAAATCGGTGGAAGGTGCTGGAGAGAAATTTTAAAAGAATTATTGATAACCAAAGACGAACTGGTTCGAGGAGAAAAACTTTCGAATTTTTGGAAGATATGAGGCCCATTTATGAAGGGAAAAGAAATGTATTTCAACAAATTCTGTTGACCACAAATGGGGAAATTAGACCGCTAACAACTCAAACAGCACAAGAGACCTCAATAATAGCACCACCGGAGAGCACAATAACAGCACCGGTGGTCACCGCAGCAGAAGCAGAGGTAACACTCTTGCAACCAGTACAAGACAGAAAAAGAAAGAGGGCCAAGCAATTGGCCAAGAAGGACATATTAGCAGATATAAGAAACGATTTAAGGGAATACCACAAACAAGAAATTTAATACTGTAGGGCAAAGTAGAAATATTACGAAGGGAAAAGTATTCGAGAAAGGGAAATTATTACAGAGAATAAAAACTTGAATTCTCTATTGCTCACTATAGCCGATTCTAATTTTAATATTTAGTTCCTGTGTACTTTATTTTCGTATTTTTATTCTCATAAAATATTAACTATCATTATATATAACATAAATTTAAGTTGACAATGTTTTAAAAAATAATTCATTTTGTTAGCAATAAATACATGTGCATGTATATTTTTTTATATCCTTCACAAAACCTTGCAAATATAATTTAAAAACTAATATCTAATTTTAAAGCTATATATATATATATATATATATATATATATATATATATATATATATATATGTATATAATATATAATATGTGTATAATAACATAAAATCTATTTGGATATTATTTTCTATTAAAAAATAAGATAATGGTAGCACTGAGGTGTTTATTTTTTTAACCTTTAATTTTATAAATATAATAATAAATATAGTAATAATTCTACAATATAATTTCTCCTTGCTACTCCATCTCCATCATCTGTAGCAGCTTCGTCATCATCCATGTGCATATTCCAACCAATGCCTTCTGCTTCCATATCTCCTTCGGTTATGTCAATACCATCAACCAAGAGCATATTGTGAAGCACACAACACGCTCTTATAAAATGGCATATATTGTCTAATTTTCTAAATTTGAGATGGTATAATTGCCGCCAGCTTTGCTTCAAAATACCAAAACAATGTTCAATGACATATCTGCTTCTCGAGTGGAGTATATTATAATGTCTTTGTTTCCGAGCTAAATTGCCTCTATCACAAAATGGTGTCATTAGGTATCTAGTACAAGGTATCCACTATCGGCTAAAATAACAAAATTCTCACCGCATTTTTGCGGCAGTTCCCTATTTAGAGGTGATGTCCTAAATACTCGACTATCATGAACAGAGCCTGGATAGCCTATAAAAATATATCTTATTACATGTCTGTTGTCGCTAGAGAATTCAATCCCGAGCATGTTTTTCAATCCCGGGATTACGGGATTTTTTAAGCGTAATCCCGGGATTAGACTATGTGGTTTCTAATTGGGCTGAAATTTAAAAAAAAGTAATTTCTTAAAAATTATTTATTAATATTGTTGCAAAACACAATATACAATATCCTAAATTAAGGAACAAAAAAGGCAATACAAAAAACTATTTAGAATTTCGAAAATACTATCGCAGAAATATCAAAGCATCCAATGCTTGAGTTCCAAGCCTGATTCGTAGTTTATTTCCAACATAAGCAGCAGCTGAAACGCTCGCTCAGGTTCTACACTGGTTAGAGGAATAGAGAATCGATATTTATATGCTAATTCTAAGTGATATCCACGAACTCCTCCATTTTCGAACAGGCTCCTTTCGCGTCTAATACTATTTACCAACCCCGATTCATTTTGTACTTCAGGATCTGGGGATTCCATGCTCTTATTAATTTCCAGCTGTAACTTTTCCTTTAGTGTCAATTGGGGTTGGGAGGTGTGTTGCCTTGGCTCATCATCTGTTTGTGATCCTGACCTTTCTTCCTCTTCCGTGTCATCTCGACTATTTAGTCTTTTAACAATACTCTTTATTTGCACCCTCACTCTAGACAATTGTTTTATAAGAAATTTCAAAGCGGCATCAGCTGTGTATAAATTAGCATCTCGTCAACAGACTGCTTCTACTGTTAATTTAATTGGGGTCAGCACATCAAGAATTTTATTTACCAAGTCAAAATCAGCATCTTCTAAACGGATTGGATGATTGAGATCTATAAGAGCTTTTTGAATGGAGGTTTTTAAAAGAGAAAATCGTTCCAGCATGGTTAAAAGACTATTCCTCCTGGTTTTACAGTCCAGAAGAAGTGACAGCTCTTTTTCATGTTCAATCTTCACATATTTTTGAAGTATTGTTTTATTTTTCAATAGTGATCTTTTGAAATACACTACAACTTTGCGGATTTTCTTTATCAGCTCATTAATGTTTTCATCTTTCGTTAACTTTGGTTCTCGCGCAAGTTCATTTTGTGACATTAAGATTAAACCTGATTCTGGACAGTCTTCTAAATTGTCATCATCATCGCTATCGTTCATATAATCGGCAGTCACAGCTGGTTCATTTATAGTATCATCTGAGTCTGAGGTAGGGCTGTCTTGCCTGTCTTGAAAATAATTTTTTATTTTATAAAGCACATCACAGACGGCCAAATTAATATCATGTGTGAGACACAGTTGTTGTTCAGTGCAAACAAGCTGTCCCACCTTTATCATAACGTTCGGTCCATCGGTTACAGTTGCCACGATATCAGTTTCCAGGGAAATATAAAATTTACTTAGACGCTCTTTCAATATACGAAGACAATTTTCAGCCGTCATACTTCCATGAATAGGAACGAGTCCTAAGTTCCAAATTTTTTTATATTAACGAACGTTGACAGCCATGTACCGTTTATTGGACGTTGATGTCCACTCGTCGAAAGAAAGACTTAACCTGTACTTTTCAAATGTTTTAATTCTGCAGTTACTTGCTTTCTGATTTTTTCACTGTAATTCATAACACGCTTTCGATTGTGACGGCTAATTTTGGTAAATCCGTAAATCCGTGTATTTCGCTAAGAGCAATTTTCTCAATTCGTCTGAAGTTATGAATACACTGAGTGGACATCCATCTAATGCAATCATTCTTGCCAAAACATCATCCAGGCTATTGTCGGTACTTTTAGTAAAATAATCTTCTAACTTTCGTTCAGATTTTCAGAATCTTGACTTGTTGAAACATTTAAAATAACTTTGTCAAATAATTGACTTTTAAATTTAAATGACGTAACCTGCGTAACCTTGTCGCTGGTAGAATAATAAATGGAAAAAGTTAATCCTAATAAGCGTATTTATGCTTTCGTACAGGGAATCCCCAACGGGGAATCCCTCGCAACAATATTATGATATATCATATGAGGTGATCGAGTGATTCCCCTGTTGGTCCGTTTGGGACTTACTTTAACAGTATTTTATTGAAGTATGCCGGGCGGGGAAGTCCCTTCTAAGTTACATATTATTTGGGCTGCACCTGCGTAGTTCTTTTATCGTACGGCGTACCTAAGGTTGATCTTTTGTCTTTATGTAATAAGTGCCCTTAATATAATCTAGGTAAGGTCATTGTCAAGGCGCAACGAATTACGGAATGCAAACTGGCAATTCCGAAAATCCAGGGATTCGGGATCCCGGGATTGTATTCTCTAGTTGTCGCACACTATTTGCATTTGTATTGAATAAAAATGCTTTCTGTTGATGTATGAATCACTATCCTCCTGAGGTTTGTCAATGTGAATATGGCAACCATCTATGACTCCAATGACTCCAGGGAAACCTTTCGCTGAAAAGTGAGCTTCAATTTCTATTTTTTCTATATTGGTGGGCCATTTGATGTATAACTTTGTCATACCATTCAGCAATCTAGTAACTTTATTTATTATTTTGAAAAGTGTGCTTATAGAGCAATCAAACCGATCGGCTACATCTCTAAATGAAGCTGTTTGATCCCGAAAACCAGGAAAAAAAGGTCAGTAATTGATATTCGGCACTCAATTGTCCATATTTACCATCTGCATTTTCAATGTAATATTCACTATTTTCATACATCTCTCTCAAATCTTCGAAATATGTCCGGGATAATCTAAAGTGGTCGTTTAATATTTCGTCGTTATATAGCTGGACTGTTTCTTCAACATAATTTTTATTTTTTGCAGCAGGCTCATTTTCTGCTATTACTTGAATGATAACATTCTCATCGGAAGAATCACTTGAAGACGAACTGGAATCGCCAAGACCAAACATGTCTACTTTTTAACAAACTGCAGTAAATTCATTAGTTTTATTGAGTAGACAAATAAAAATTTAAAATGCAACGTACCTTTGAGAACGAAGAACTAAGTTGTAGTGAATTAAGTTTTAAAATAAAGGAAAATAATAACACACAAAATTAATAAATTGATTATAACGTAAATAATCAATATAAAGTAAAGGCAAATGAACAAAAACAAACAAACAAAAATCCAACAGCAATATACAACGTGTCCAGGAAAGTATGCAACAAAGGGAAAACTTTTTTATGGTCTATTTCTCAGGAAATTTTATTCTTTATAAAAGTTTTTGCTTTACTTAAAACCCATTTACCCGTTAAAACAAATGAAATATCGCTTTAAATAATGAAAATATTCTTTAATAACTTGAGAATACAAAAAAAGTTATTTTTATGTTTTAAATAACTCGATATGATGCCCTTCTCGCTCAATACATAAATTTCTACTTATGTCCCTGACGGCATTTTGCAGGAAATTGGGATTATTATTTAAATGCGTTACCGCTTCCTGTTCTGCAAATCTTCTTGGTTATCAAATGGCCTATCTGAATCCACCTGATTTTTCAACCAACCCCATAAAATATAATCCAAAGGATTTAAATCCGGCGAGAGCGGAGGCCATGGAAATGTTGAATATCTTCCTACTCATTTTTCTTGAAATTCTTGGTTAAAATACTGTACGATACGACGAGAACTATATGCAGGTGCACCATCCTGCATAAACCACAAAGAACATCTTGTTTTTAAAGGTAAGTTATCAAATTCATCTTGTAAGTCAGTAGTCAGAAATGCTAAATACCTTTCAGCATTTATAGTTTGCTGAAAAAAAAACGGCTCGACCATTCTTCTCTCCAAAATTCCGCACCAACGACAGTTTTGCGAGCAAACTACGCCATTTGTGGTGAATGTCGCTTCATCGGTAAATAATAATATTTTTGGGAAATGTTATGTCCGTTTCTATTTCACCTTGTATCATGAAGGAAAGCTCTAAACGCTTGTCATAATCTCGTTCTTGCAACGTTTGGATATATCTTCGTTTAAATGGAGTAAACTTGTATGTTTTTAATATTTGATGTACCATGATTTACGTAATCCAAAATTAGTTACACATTTTCTCACAGATAATTTAGGATTCTTAATTATACTTTGTAAAACATTTAAAGAATTATCTAAATTTCTTACTGGTCTGTCATGTTCCTTTTTCAAATTAAATTCTAAAGAGCCTGTTTGTTTAAATTGTCGCAAAATTCGGGATACCGTAGACCAACTAACGTTTTTACTAACGGATTTAAGTAAAGCAAAACCTTTTATAAATAATAAAATTTCCTGAGAAATAGACAATAAAAAAGTTTTCCCTTTGTTGCATACTTTCCTTACCCAAAATACATTTATTAAAGAAGCAGTTGGCAAAATAATAGTTAAACCTAAGAGTTAAATGTCATTAAAATAGCGCGTACCAATTCACGCATGCTCAAGACAGTCTAGAATTTCAAATTCTTGCTCTCTGCCGAGAACTGTGAACTCCTTATTTCTCTAAAGTACATTTTTTTTACTTTAACTAGACATAGCAGCTTTGAGTGAAAAGGCATTTGACGTTTGGGGCTTCTTTACCTGGAGTTGTCTGGGTCCTTTGCATATGTCTGTTGAAGTTGGTCTTGATTACGGCTAATTTGACCTTGTATATAACAGTCTTGACTCTATTTCATCAGCTTTTACCGGCACTTTACGCTTGAAACTTTCAGATAGTTTAGTTGATCGGCTTTCCCCATCGAACATCAGATCCATTTGCTTTGCGGTGTTGGTCCTCAACAGTCTTATTTATGCACTTAGTTCAGTCAATATTCTGGGTCATCTTCGCCTTTCTGATTTTATTTACCTATCGATGCTTTTATGGCTTTACTCTTTTAATTAGACCTGACAGCTTCGGGAGAAAAGCCGACGGAGGCTTTTCTCCCGAATAATGGTTAAAGCCATATATTGATTTAAATACAAAGTTAAGACAGGAAGCAAATACTTATTTTGAGAAAGATTTTTACAAGTTGATGAATAATTATGTTTATGGAAAGCAAATGGAAAATGTACGAAAAAGATGTGACGTTAAATTAATAAATACATTTTATAAATTTAGTAAACATGAAGAATATTAGACGAGAAGGATAATAGATGAGAATAATAGACTTTTATATAAAAAGAAACCAAAAGTAAAACTAAATAAACCCATTTATGGTGACTTTGTTGTACTAGAATTATCAAAATTACTTATGTATAAATTTTATTATTACGTTGCCGTCTATGTAGTTAGCATTACTGCTCCGTGTTCATATCGGAGCACATCAATTGACTGCCGATATGTGTGCAAGTAAATCAACTGTTGCTTTAAGCGTGTTTGAGACGTAAAAAATTGGAAATTCTCCTCTGTTAATTTACACGTAGCAAACAATTATGTTGTGTAGAACTTCATCTATTCTTGATTATGTTTTTCTTTTTACAATTACGATATTTAGTAAAATAATAAAACTATTGTCTCAGAAGAGAATAGGCATGCTCACACAATTAATAAACACAGATTTCAGAATAGGCTACTTCCCAGTTCAGTGGAAAAGAGCCAAAGTTATTCGTGTTCAAAAACTTAATATACACCGCCAGATGAATTAACTTCAAACCGCCAGATGAATTAACTTCATTAGACATATTAGTGTTTTACCTACAATGTCCAAAATTCGTCGGTTTGGATTTAGATCGAAACATTCAACCATCGATCATGTACACATGGTTCTCAAATTAATTCCAAAAGTATATGAGAAAAAACTACTGCAATGCATCTGCTTGGGTGTTAATCAGGCCCTTGATAAGGTGTGTCACCCAAGACTTCTCTTCAATCTCAAGAAGATCTCATTAATTATTAACTAACTTTTTAAAGAAAGGCTTTTTCGAGTAAGATAAGCAGAAAAGATTACAGAACTTAAGGAAATACATGTTGGCGTATATCAGGGCAGGGTTTTAGGGCCTATTCTCTATGTACTGTTTTTTTACCAAGCAAAACACCTTAGCAACTATCTATACAGACGACTCAGTAATTAATGTAGAATAAGCAAAAATAAATCCGGGAATGTTGTCTTTACAAAATGTCATGGAGAATCTCCAAATATTTGTAGAAATAGCAAACTTATTTCTAGAGCAGATAACGTGTCATCATATCTTGACCGGTATCTCGACAGTAAATTAATGTATAAAATACATATTTCGAGGAAAACAAAGACAGCTGGAAATTTCTTTAACTCTACTGGTTACTTGGTCGCAAGTCACAGATCTCATTAAGAAGTAAACTGCTAATGTACAACGCTATAGCATTCCAGAATAACGTCCTCACAATAATAACATTTGCTTTTTAGTTCGCACCGTGCGTGAGCATCGTAAACCAATCAATAGTCCTGTTTAGTGAAAAATATATCAATCATTTTGAAAATCACCCCAACGTACTAACAGTGAATCTCCTCGATAACAGCAACAAAATCAGTACGATAAATGTTCGAACTCTCCTTGATCTTCCTCCATTCAGTGCATAATTTCTAATTTATGCTTTGCGTTAAGTGTAGTAATTAGTTTAGTGTTTAGTACTGACAACAAATTAGTGTAATAATAATGAAGATATATTCAATGGAATTTAGGTGGATGACATTAATAGGACAAATAACAAGTGTTTAATATTAGTTATTTAAACACATGTCATTTAGTAGTTTTTAAAAAAATATGCTTAAAACGCAGGGCTTATTATTTAAAACGATCTCACAATCTTTCCAAATAGACCTTCACCTATACAAAAATGATTTTTTTTGAGTCAATAATCATTCAACACACCGAAAGTGAAAATTATATCTAGTTGCTACAGCACTCGAACATATAGTCAGTCCTTCATCTGCCTAGTTTCTAATATATCTATGAACATGTGTGCTTAAACCATATGTATAAAAGTATAAATAGCTATTAGCACAAACATGATAATGTAACTCCAAGAATATATGTCAGAAATGCGGAACTATTATTCATTGCAAATTTTTTAATTGTAATGGAATCGTAGCATTATCTGTATAAAATAGCCTTCATTGTTTGACATTGTCACAACATCCACCCACATACAACATTCATTGTTATACGGTAGACTTACTTTGCATTTTATTCTTAAATAAAATATTACGCTGGTATTTCGTATTACGTCGATCCCAGGTAAAATAATTATGAAGAGAATAGAGAAAGTATATCTATATTAAGAAAGAAATCTTAGTAATTATATAATCAAATAATTATACAAGATAATTCGCTGAATTCATAAATTAGACAATAATCCAAAATAAATTTTTTTTAATAAGATGATTCTACAGCTTATCTTCTATTGGGTTTTTGAATATACCTACAGAAAGTATGCACCATTTGCTTCAAATTCAATTGCATATTTTTTTATTTATTTCTAGAATGTTTCTTTTGTTTTAGATATTTTAACGAACTGTCATGCTTTTCAAATTATTTTCAATTTTTAATAGATATGCTTATACTACTAAAACTGCGTTTTTAATGTAAACTTTAAATAGTAAAGAATTTGGACTTGTTGAATTGATAACAAGGATTCCAGATGCATGTCTCGGCTGTTTAAAATTAAAAGTTTTCTTAGTTTTTATCAAATTTTAAATTTTATTTAAATAGAACACTACCATATTTTATACTGACAAAGGCTCCCTTTTCGCATTCTTAATAAGGACTGTACCAGACAAAAATTCGATATATTATTATTAAATATACAAAAAAGGGATATTTATCAATACGTTGCACGTATTACGCAGTTATTATATAATGAAACAGATATGCAAAATACATATCCGTAACAGTAAACATGGACAAACACCTCGTATTTTTAGCATTTACTTCTGTTCAATACATATGTTTCAGCCATCTAGGCCTCATCGGTTGAACTAGTGAAGCAATGTATATACAAATTAATACAGATCTGTTAAACAACGGATCTGTATCTGTATCTACATTTACGCTAAAATCGTCTCCAAGCCATAACCAGTTTCGTTCTATCAGGCGACACCAATTTAATCAGTGACATCTGACGGGAGAAAGCGACTGGGCCAGAAAAGGCGACCTTCCGCTCGAATAGCAAGGCTATTACGAAAAAGCGGCAAATACGTATATTGGTGCTGTCCATTAACACGCGCCAGATGGCGGTAAATATTTTTTCGTAATAGCCTTTTTCGTAATAGCCTTGCTATTCGAGCGGAAGGTCGCCTTTTCTGGCCTAGTCGCTTTCTTCCGTCAGATGTCACTGATTAAATTGGTGTCGCCTGATAGAACGAAACTGGCTATGGCTTGGAGACGATTTTAGCGTAAATGTAGATACAGATACAGATCCGTTGTTTAACAGATCTGTATTAATTTGTATATACATTGCTTCACTAGTTCAACCGATGAGGCCTAGATGGCTGAAACATATGTATTGAACAGAAGTAAATGCTAAAAATACGAGGTGTTTGTCCATGTTTACAGTTACGGATATGTATTTTCCATATCTGTTTCATTATATAACAACTGCGTAATACGTGCAACATATTGATAAATATCCCTTTTTTGTATATTTACCGCCATCTGGCGCGTGTTAATGGACAGCACCAATATACGTATTTTTCCGCTTTTTCGTAATAGCCTTGCTATTCGAGCGGAAGGTCGCCTTTTCTGGCCTAGTCGCTTTCTTTCGTCAGATGTCACTGATTAAATTGATGTCGCCTGATAGAACGAAACTGGTTATGGCTTGGAGACGATTTTAGCGTAAATGTAGATACAGATACAGATCCGTTGTTTAACAGATCTGTATTAATTTGTATATGCATTGCTTCACTAGTTCAACCGATGAGGCCTAGATGGCTGAAACATATGTATTGAACAGAAGTAAATGCTAAAAATACGAGGTGTTTGTCCATGTTTACAGTTACGGATATGTATTTTGCATATCTGTTTCATTATATAACAACTGCGTAATACGTGCAACGTATTGATAAATATCCCTTTTTTGTATATTTACCGCCATCTGGCGCTTGTTAATGGACAGCACCAATATACGTATTTTTCCGCTTTTTCGTAATAGCCTTGCTATTCGAGCGGAAGGTCGCCTTTTCTGGCCTAGTCGCTTTCTTCCGTCAGATGTCACTGATTAAATTGGTGTCGCCTGATAGAACGAAACTGGTTATGGCTTGGAGACGATTTTAGCGTAAATGTAGATACAGATACAGATCCGTTGTTTAACAGATCTGTATTAATTTGTATATACATTGCTTCACTAGTTCAACCGATGAGGCCTAGATGGCTAAAACATATGTATTGAACAGAAGTAAATGCTAAAAATACGAGGTGTTTGTCCATGTTTACAGTTACGGATATGTATTTTGCATATCTGTTTCATTATATAACAACTGCGTAATACGTGCAACGTATTGATAAATATCCCTTTTTTGTATATTTACCGCCATCTGGGGCGTGTTAATGGACAGCACCAATATACGTATTTTTCCGCTTTTTCGTAATAGCCTTGCTATTCGAGCGGAAGGTCGCCTTTTCTGGCCTAGTCGCTTTCTTCCGTCAGATGTCACTGATTAAATTGGTGTCGCCTGATAAAACGAAACTGGTTATGGCTTGGAGACGATTTTAGCGTAAATGTAGATACAGATACAGATCCGTTGTTTAACAGATCTGTATTAATTTGTATATACATTGCTTCACTAGTTCAACCGATGAGGCCTAGATGGCTGAAACATATGTATTGAACAGAAGTAAATGCTAAAAATACGAGGTGTTTGTCCATGTTTACAGTTACGGATATGTATTTTGCATATCTGTTTCATTATATAACAACTGCGTAATACGTGCAACGTATTGATAAATATCCCTTTTTTGTATATTTACCGCCATCTGGCGCGTGTTAATGGACAGCACCAATATACGTATTTTTCCGCTTTTTCGTAATAGCCTTGCTATTCGAGCGGAAGGTCGCCTTTTCTGGCCTAGTCGCTTTCTTCCGTCAGATGTCACTGATTAAATTGGTGTCGCCTGATAAAACGAAACTGCTTATGGCTTGGAGACGATTTTAGCGTAAATGTAGATACAGATACAGATCCGTTGTTTAACAGATCTGTATTAATTTGTATATACATTGCTTCACTAGTTCAACCGATGAGGCCTAGATGGCTGAAACATATGTATTGAACAGAAGTAAATGCTAAAAATACGAGGTGTTTGTCCATGTTTACAGTTACAAATATGTATTGTGCATATCTGTTTCATTATATAAAAATTATTAAATATATTTAAATTATTTTCCGTTAGCAATTTATTTTGAACTGAAAATTTTATTACTTTATTTTTCTCATATTATCTCATTAGTAGAGACCGAACGCATCAGGCTGAAATTACGATGGACCATATAAATAGTCTATAACATCGCTAAGTACAACACGCAGTTATTGAATTGTACAATTCATTCGGGTAACCGCACATCTGTTTTTTTTTGTCGTTGAATTGTGACTCAATTACTTCAATATTACAATTAAATTCCGTTCTTCATGGGCCTAGATAAAAGCGTGAGGAGTTTTTATAATTTATTTTATTTATTAGTTTATATTTCGTGAGATAAATAAAATACGGTGAGTTAGTTTCTTGTTTCATTGTTTTAACTGTTAATTACATACTTCGTTATTTTTGAAATAGATCCTGTTTAATATCGTTTCATCGAATGTACTTCTCCTAATTATTTTGACGTAAATGTCCAGTGAAATTTATTTTATTTAAATCTAGAACATTGTTTAAGTTCAAAGTTTAGATATGATATGGAGCAACGTCGAGAATGGCATCGTGGAACAATGGCGAGTTGGATTAAGGCTCATACTGATTGTATGTCCATTGCTAGTGATTCAGAAATTTATCGCAAAGTCGTAAAATACCGTTAAAAAAATTCCAAGAAATCGCACGTAAAACGTCACTTAGCATCGCAAACACATACACTGAAATTAGACCAGTTGGAATCTGACAATTTTAATGAAGAACTCTGTGAAACTTTAATGCTGGCAAATATTCCATTAAATAAACTTAACAATCCTACCTTCAAAACATTTCTCTAAAAATACACGGGTCTAAATGTTCCTAATGAATCCACCTTACGCAAATATTATGTTTCTAAGTAGTACACAAAAGTAGTAGAACGCTATAGATGCCATCTTTCAAATCAGCACCTATGGATAAGTGTCGACGAAACTGTCAATATATTAGGACGCTGTGTGGTAAATGTTGTAGCTGGTATACTACATTCAACTATTCCATATAACGCATATGTAATAGCAACAAAAGTTATAAATACAGTTGATGCGGAAACAGTAGCTAAAACCATTTACGAGAATATGCACCAAATGCTTCATTCGGACGACAGGTGGAAAGAAAAAATATTTTTATTTGTCAGTGACAGTGCTGCATATATGTTAAAAACAAGCAGACTATTAAAGGATACATATTCTAACATGCTACATATTATTTGTGTAGCACATGCTCTCCACGGAATCTGTAAATATATCAGTGACACCTTTCCGGAAATTGATAAAATTGAGAAGACCTCGCTTTTTATTCTTTATGGCTATTCACGGCTTTTGTACTGTAGCATAGTAAGTAGTTAAGTTTATCGTAGTTCCTTTCTCCATGATATTTATGAGTAAATTGCCATGTCTGGAAAGTGTTTAATTTTTTTTTTATTTCGGTTGCAGACTACGTCGCCATTGAATAGATTGCTACTTATTCTCTGGTGTAACATGAGATTTCTTTGACTGTCACAATACGATTCAAAAATTCAACATCATCGTCACAACGCTCGAAAAATGTTATTGGTGCTGCTTTACACTTTGTATTGTCTTAAGTGAATTTTTTCTTATGTACCCATTTTGCAAATAATTTGCAATAATGTAGTTTTTCTGTTATAATTTCACGCAACAAAAATTTTCCAAAAATTTCAAACAACAATGAAATTTATGGAAAGTGAGTTGTCAATTCAGATATTGCAAACATTCTATTTTCACAAATTTTCTTATTCAATGGTTGAAGGAACTTCTTAGTGATTAATGATGGCTTCTCACTTCGCTCATCATCGTGTACGTTTGCCCGGCATTTGTTAAACTTTCTGTACCATCTTAACATTCCTTCACTCATTCAGCAATTTTTGCAAGCCGAATATTTAATAACTGTTTGTATAGCTGGACGAATTTTGTCTAACTTTATTCATTTTAACTCAACGTAATAAGTCAAACGTCAACGATATAATAATTAAGCGTTCACAGCCTCCCTAAATACCTACAAACGAAGTTATTTTGAACAGATTTGCCTCAGTACAGTCATCCTCTTGAAATATTTCCACGATCAGAATTTAGTTTGTTGATGTGGCGTGTACTATAGTTATTCAAATACTTTAACTAACTATAATTTTTTTTAGCTCTAGTGATGTAGTCTTATCCTAATTAGCTATTTACTATGTAAAATACGAATTTGAAAAGAATTTAAAATAATTGAAAATCTGAGACAAACGCATGTGCCAAAATTAATTTTGCTTGTGTGTGAAACTCTAAGAAAAATTATTTGTTCATAGTAACCTTCTACTAACAAGATCCCGAACCCGAAAATTCAAAAAATTATGAAACTTTAGGAACAAGACCACCACTTATAGGTATGTACTACGCAATTTCTTTTCTGCGGAAAACCACAATTGGAAATTTTCCATTCTGCCTTTGCACATAACTCGTTAACGGTAAAAAGTAGGGAAAAAGTTTTAACACAAAAAAAAAATTGGTTGAGCCTATACCGGTAATTTTCCAGTGCCCTGCATGTTATTTCGGTCAGAATAGCAGCAACTTCTTGGGTTATCACCTCCTTAACAACATCCAAAGTTTGCGGACCGCGTAGGTATACTTTCGACTTAAGGTAAGTCCAGAGAAAGAAAAAATATAGAGACAAATCAGGAAAACGAGGTGGTACCAGAGGATGTGTGGGCTGTTGCACCATTTTGTTGGAACCACGCATTTTCTTGTCCATTTTGATCAAAAATATCGTCCAATCTAGGTCGAAGAAAATTCCCGAGTAACGCACAATACCGAACGGAAGTCATCGTTAAGGAAGCACAATTCTCTTAAAAAAAGTACGGACTCCATACACCAAAGTCGTGAACAATACACCACGCTGTAACCTTAGAGCTGTGGAGTGGTCGTTGGTAAAATTCCGCAGGTGTTATTTTGAGTCCAATAACGTAAATTCAGTTTATTGATTATACCTGAAAGATGGAAATGTAATTAATTCGTAAAGAGCAAAACGTTTCTACGAAGAAGATCTCGAACTTATTGGTATAAAATTGTACGGGTTTGTCAATCTCTCCCAGGTAATTCCAATTTTGTAAGAATGCATGTCAAGATCTTGGTACAGAATTTTCCAAACACTTTCATCAGATAATTATAGGGCCGTCGCGTGTTTCCATGCGGCATACCAATCGAAGCTCTCACAGCAACTAAATTTTCTAGTCCTATTACGGCCCTAGGTCGGCCTACTGGCAAACCTTTGTCTGAAGTTTGACACATAAATATTTTCTTTTGTCGGGAACGGGTTCATGTCGAGCAAGTGTGCCTATACGAAAGGCCGATATTGGCAAACCGCCATTCCGCATAAACTCCTCAACAATGAAAGCACTCCCAACCAAGTCACGCTGCCAACTGGCAATGGCATAAGTACAGCCGTTCTTTGACGCTCTCACGACTGTGCCCTACTGTGATACTACCTACAGCTTGCTCAAATCGGGGAGATCATTCTGCCTTATCCTGTATATAATTTATGGACTATAAAAAAGTAACAAACTGTTCTATTCTTTAATTTGAAATTTTACAAAAAAATTTAATATGTCAGGGTCATCATCGTAGTCACTATCTTCCTCAAAATCAGTTTCTTCAGTATTAACGGTAAAAACTAGATTCTTTTTAAATCATCTTATAAATACTCCTTTCCTAATTAATTTTAACAACTTTATCTATATGGCTACAAAGAGATGCCAATTTTTCTATGTTTAAAGATGCCAATTATTCTCTGGCCAAATTTTCAACGTCTGCTAACTTAAAAGTGACATTGCTCGCTGCAACACAATTCTTTAAAATCGCCCATATTTTTTCAATTGGATTTAACTTCGGATGGTAAGAAGGCAACCCCAATAGATGCCTAGGAGTCCATAATATTGTATCCAGTTTACATATCGGATTTCCACTTTTATTTGTCTTTATTAATTCATATAACTCCAACTTTGTCCACTTCACCTAAAATACTATATTTCTTGCTACAATGTGGCTTGTAGCAAGCCACATTGCCATCATTTCTGACTTTTGGAGGATGATGTTGGATCATGTTCAATTTTACAAGTACACTTCTTGGTGGAAGATTTGGCAGTAACTGTTTATTGGCCCAAGTGAAAAAGTTTGTTGGATTCATTTCATCATGGTAATCGTCAGTTCTTCTACTTATAAAAACAATAGAAATACTAGTATTGGATATTTTGCTTAAGAAGAGGTAATATGTAATAAATACCTGATTTAAAAAAATTAAGAGCAAAATATTTATAATAAAACCCATTCTTCCATCAACATGGACCATTAAAAACGTTTGCCTTTCGAAATTGGTTTCTTCAACACAAGCAAAGAATTATCTAATCATTCTTTTCGTTGCGTATGTGTACTATTAATGTATTCGTCTGTAAATACGAGGTCTGACCAATAAGTAATGAGCCTGATTTTTTAGCCGCGCTTATGGTAACATTGCGAACCTGAATCTTGAGTCGGTTAATCTCCCATCCCTCCTCTATCGATACATGTGCGCGCGACTTTCGTACATTCGTTAGTACTCCAGCTGTGTTGAGCTTGCGACAACGTGTTTGTAAAGCGTGTCACGAATATGGAAAGATGTAATATTGAACAGCGGTACGCGATTAAATTTTGAGTTAAACTCGGCGATTCTGTTATGGAAACGTACGGTAAATTGGTCAAAGTGTTCGGTGATGAAGCTCTGAGTCGTGCTCAGGTGTTTCAATGGCATAAAGATCGGCGGCTAACCATTCGAATGTTGGCTGATGAACTTAATTTGAAACGAGAAACCGTCAGAAAAATTCATTATGACAATGCTGCATGCCATCGTGCCTTCAGTGTGTCGCAGTTTTTGACCTCTAAAAACATCGCAGTTTGCCGCAAGCGCCCTATTCGTCGGATATGTCACCCTGTGACTTCTTTTTGTTCCCCCAAACAAAATTGGCCGTGAAAGGAACGCATTTTGGGTCCATAACCGACATCCAGACCGCCGTGACGAGGGTACTCCAGGGCATTCCAGTCGAAGCCTTCCAGAAATGTTACGAAAGCTGGAAGAAACGTTGGAACCAGTATGTAGTTGTGGGAGGGGAGTACTTTGAAGGGGATATCATCAATGTACCTTAATTTTTAAATATACGTATTTTCTGGACTTAGTCTCATTACTTATTGGTCAGACCTCGTATTATGGGTCTGCTTTCCTGTATACATCTTTGCAATTATTTCATAGTTATTAATATAACGAGAATATTATGATTTTTATAATTATCGAGGACGTTACTAGGTGACAAGGCGGAGCCAAATCACATGCCCAAGATGTTTTAAATGGGTAATATTCTAGTTATATTCAAAGCTTTATCGTATCATCAAAGACGAAAATAAGTTAATAATCTTATTATGATTATTATTGATTTTTTAGGCAGCGAAAAGTGTTAGAACAAATTTTTAGATTTCCTAACGTTTCAATAAGCAATGTATCAAATACTAATTAATCAATTGATTATTCCCTATATGCAAATGCTAAAGAAACTGAAGATCTGGTAATCGCACACACGAACGGCATATTTTTTACATTTAATAATTGCGACAAAATAGATATTGATTTTTAAAATAATTTTGTATTATGATGTTGTATATAATATGTCTCTCTACTTTTGAAAATTTGTATTTTTAAAGAGTTTTTAATTTTATTTATATAATTGGAAAACAAACGGGTGGTGATCTATCAAATCACGAAATACATTTTTATTTGTTCATTTTGTAGTTCAAGTTGAGTAAAGGAGTATTAATATTAACTAGCAATACTTTCTCAAGGTTCTCTTCTGTAAAATTTCCAATAAAATTCCTTGTAAATAGAAAACATCCTTTCTACATCGCAACTGGTTATAGGTGCATACTGGAAATATTCTTTTATTTCAGCATATTTAGCAGTTAGATTTTGAGGCATTGTCCCCATTCACAATTGCCGCAATGTTATTAAATATGGATTTCTATTAAAAACTGCGTCTAACTCTTCCTGAAGGCCTCATCCGTAGTCACTTGGAATATTTTTCAAATTATGAGTAGCCACATCTAATGTGGTTAATACATCATTTAATTTGAGATTTTGATTTTCAAAATAAGTGATTAGTTTTGGCAAATTTCCAAAGAGTTTCTGAAGAAAGTACAACTTATTTTCTAAATTTGGAATTTGCATTAGTGCCTTGTACTCAGAAATACTTTGAGCATCGTCATTTAAACATGTAACGAAATTTTGTAAACTATCAAAATTCTCTGCATAAAAACTAGTAGCCTCCAACCATGTTCCCCATCTAGTTATTGCTGGAGAGGGAGGCAGTGACAAAGATGGATGTTTTTTCCCTGTAAAGAGCTACTCTCAATTGTTCTTTCTGAAAACTTTTTTAAAAGCGGATACAAGTCTATCAACTTCCGGAAAGGTGTTTCTGATATACTCACAGATTCTGTGGAGAGCATGTGCTACACAAGTAATATGCAGCATACTAGGACTTTTGTTGCTATTACATATACGTTGTATGGAATAATTGGATGTAGTACGCCAGCTACAACATTTACCACACAGCGTCCTAATATATCGACAGTTTCGTCGGCACTTATCCATAGGTACTGATTTGAAAAATGGCTTCTAATGCGTTCTACTACTTTCGTGTAGCACTTAGAAACATAATACTTACGTAAGGTGGATTCATGAGGAACATTTCGACCAATATATTTTTGGAGAAATGTTTTGAAGTTGGGATTGTTAAGTTTATTTAGTGGAATATTTGCCAGCATTAAAGTTTCACAGAGTTGTTCATTAAAATTGTCAGATTCCAGTGGATTCTAATTTCTGTGAATATGCTTGCGATGCTAAGTGACGTTTTACGTGTGATTTCTTTGCAATACATTTCGGAATCACTGGCAATTGACATACAATCAGTTTGACTCTTAATTCAACTCGCCATTGTTTCACGATGCCATTCTCAACGTCGTTCCATATCATATCTGAAAAAGTAACTGAATCATTGTTCTATATATAAATAAATGAAAATTAAAAATGTATACTAAGTTATTGAAACTTAACGGAATTCATTGGACACTTATGTCAAAATAATTGGGAGAAGCAGATTCGATGAAACGATATTAAACAGTATCTATTATAAAAATTATGAAGTATGTAATTAACAGTTAAAATAATGAAAAAAAGTAACTGAGTGTATTTATTTATCTTACGAAATATAAACTAATAAATAAAATAAATTATAAAAACTTCTCATGCTTCTATCTACGCCCATAAAGAAAGGACTTTCACTGTATTATTGAAGTAATTCCGTTACAATTCAACGACAAAAAAAAACAGATGTGCGGTAAACCGAATGAATAGTGCTATCCAATAATTGCGTGTTGTACTTATCGATTTTATAGACTATTTATATGGTCCTTCGTAATTTTGGCCTGATGCGTCCAGTCTATACTTGTTATATTTTGTAACATTATGGTCTCAATGATTATCAATAAATGTTTAACATTAAATTAACTTAAACGATAAAATATTTATTTTAAGTTTTGTACGTTTAATACATGATTTCATGAAAATATATTTCTTGTCATGTGTTTTTTGCCATATAAAAACAAACACTTTTCTTTTGACCTGAGCGACTGGAAAGCTGCAGTCGACCCTGACCTGAAGTATTAAATTATGGAGCTATTCAATCAGCAAATATACAGTTTTTTTTTACGAAAAGATTGTTGTCCGGTAGATGGATAATATCTACACAAAGAAAAATATTTTTATTAGGCGAATGTTTTATTATAAAATTACTGGCTTCGGTTTATTCTGCAATTTACGGAAATTTCTTCCATTTATCTATACGTTTAAATAACAGTAATTTTGCATACGTGTTTTATAAATATACTACATATATTTTTTTGCACTATAGGAAAACTATCTAAAAATGTAAAATTGCATGTGAAAATGACTTTAGTTAATTTTTTTATATGACTCAACAATACGTAGTAAACGTATTTTACGGAATTTAAATACTTTTATGTAACAACTTTCACAAATCTTCCTTAAAGAAACACCATCAAATTTAATGTACGTATGTATACTACATTTGTACATATGCAAATACGTACAAATATTATGACAGAATATAATGCTACTTTCTACTCTCAATAGTATATTGATTTTTCCATTAATCGCTTAATTACACAAATGTGTACAGAAATTATGTTTCTGTAAGTAAAATGTCATATTTTATATTTCAATGAAAATAATGCATATTAAAGTATTTTAGTATTTTCAAAAAGTAAAAATTTACTTTTTTTTTAACACAGAAACACCTTGAACAAATTTTAGTTGTTCATAGTAATGTTTTACACTTTCACAGAAAATACATAGTTTTGAGTTTTGTTTTTTGTAAGTTATTTTTATTCAAAATTCGATACGCGATTCGCTTGTCAGCATTACTTTTGTTTCAGCAGTAGTTGCTGCCGGTTACCAAGCCGTTTATTACATGCGCTCTGTTGTGCATTGACAGATTACATACCTACTAACTGCCTATGTAGGTATGTGCCACTTATGCAATAGCGACACGTAGCAAATTATTCGAAACTCACGGATCGCTTACCGAAACAAACCTATTGCGAATACAAGGTAGACGCCAATGGGCTATGAATCATCAATCGCTCGAGTCCGTTCTCTGGTAATGAGGTACAAGAAGACTATGTTAAATAATAAATTAATTTTTTGTCACAGTGCTTAATATAATAATAATATCCAGAACTGGAAAGAAAACGGTACTATAGTAAATACATATAGGCAAATAATAGTCTAATACATATATATACCGTGTGTCCCAATTTCGATGCTCACCATTGGTATCGCGGTTATTAGAAGATATAGAACAACGGTTAAATGGGGAATGTTTTGCAGAATTCAATACTCGCGGCAAATCTCATTTCAAATTTGATCTAACTTTTTAAATTTTTAAAATATTTTGAAAAATCAAAACTTTGCCGATTTCGTTATTCCTCAATAACTCGATAACGCTTAGTCTGACCTCTTTTAAAGTTTTACATTGTTCAGACACTTTTTTTAAACAAATTATTTGATACAAACAGAAACCCCCGATTGTCATTTGTTTTTAAGTTATTACCACTATATTTTGTTTTCCATATGGCGGCCATATTTGATTTTGGGTTTGTTAGGTAGTCCTCAAAATGTGCTTTTCAACGATGTATAACATGCGTGAAAAATTTTTATTTATAAGGAAAATATTAATAAAAACGTAAATTAATCTTTAATATGAAATTAGTAGGCTGAAAAATTAAACACCAATGTCAAATGAAAGTGAAAAGATATTCTAAGTATAGCAAACGCCAATTAAGTTGGCGCGAGGAGGGGTAAGTTCGCCCAGGATTAAAGGTAGTGGGGAGATTTGTATTTGGTTTTACATCAAATGTCAGATAATTCTAACCTCTGAGCGTGTTAATTAAAGAGAAGTTAATTAAAACTACTTGTAGTTAGTGATAAGTAATTATTGTCAAGTATTAAGATTTATAAGTATTGATAATGGCACATACATATTCAAACGAAGAAAAAGTTGATATGTTGGAAGTGTATTGCAAATAGAAACACTAAAAATGTGTGCACGAGTTATGCAGAGCGTTTTCCAGAAAGACAACAGCCACACAGGACAATTTTTAGAAGACTAGTTAGCAAATTAAAAAACTTTGGAAGCTTCGAACAAAAACGAGCTAACTATGAAGTTAATGATGCTGATACACGTCTAAATAATATTTTGCAGAACGTTAGGAACAATCCCAGCACATCAGTTCGTCGTGTGACACGAGAAACAGGGATTTCAAAATCTACTGTTCACAGAACCTTGACGAAAAACAAGTATCACCCTTACAAACCAACAATTGTACAAGGTTTAAGTGATAACGACAATCTCCGACGATTACAGTTTAGCAGGTGGTACCTTCAAAAATGTGAATATGACGCTAATTTTCCTAGGAAAATACTATGGACAGATGAAACACGATTTACCAATTGTGGAGTGTTCAATAGGAATAACTATCATCATTGGTCTACTGAAAATCCACATTTGGTAAATCAAAGAAGATTTCAAGTTCGATTTGGTTTTAATGTCTGGTGCGGTTTAATTGGTATGACATTTTGTTTACATTTTTTTTTTGTTTTTTAAACTCTTTTTTTCGTTTTAGATAATCAGTTGATAGGTCCTTTCATCTTTGATTACAATTTAACTGGTAACAGATATTTGGAGCTACTAACAAACGAGATAATGCCTGCTTTGAGGCAAATTATTAATCCCGAGAACATGCAAAACATCTGGTTCCAGCAAGATGGTTGCCCGGCCCATAACACTCGTAACGTGCAACATTTTTTGAGAGATAACTTTAATGAGAGAGTGATTTCAAATAATGGACGCGTGCAATGGCCTGCGAGATCACCCGACCTTATCCCGCTTGACTTTTATTTATGGGGTACCACTAAAAACGAAGTATTTGATTTTGAACCGCCAGAAACTCGGGAAATTTTAGAACAACGAGTACTAGATGTGCTACGATCAGTAAACGGAAACACGCTACGTAGAGTTTGTAACTCTACTCGAACAAGGTGTCAAAATTGCGTGGAACAGAATGGTCGTCATATTGAACAATTTCTTTAAGTGAATGTGAACTTTAAGTTCTGTATCTTTACTTTTTATTTCTATAATTTTTTTATCGTTTCGTTTGTTTACAGTATTACTTAGAATATCTTTTCACTTTCATTTGACATTGGTGTTTAATTTTTCAGCCTACTAATTTCATATTAAAGATTAATTTAAGTTTTTATTAATATTTTCCTTATAAATAAAAATTTTTCAGGCATGTTATACATCGTTGAAAAGCACATTTTGAGGACTACCTAACAAACCCAAAATCCAATATGGCCGCCATATGAAAAACAAAAGATAGTGGTAATAACTTAAAAACAAATGACAATCGGGGGTTTCTGTTTGTATCAAATAATTTGTTTTAAAAAAGTGTCTGAACAATGTAAAACTTTAAAAGAGGTCAGACTAAGCGTTATCGAGTTATTGAGGAATAACGAAATCGGCAAATTTTTGATTTTTCAAAATATTTTAAAAATTTAAAAAGTTAGGTCAAATTTGAAATGAGATTTGCCGCGAGTATTGAATTCTGCAAAACATTCCCCATTTAACCGTTGTTCTATATCTTCTAATAACCGAGATACCAATGGTGAGCATCGAAATTGGGACACACGGTATATATATATATATATACATATATATATATATATATATATACATATAAATATAATATTTTCGTGACCTTGGTATGATATGGTAAATTCAATCAGTTGGCGATTAAAGGTCTGGCTTTACTCCAAAGTATATACACCTAAAACAACCCTACATGTTTCGGCAATGATGCCTTTATCAAGGATATAAAATATAAATGACAGTATACAAATGTCAAATAATTGAGTTGCTATGGATAAAATTATTCAAAGATACATTCCAATTGAATAATAATAAATCATGCCTTAGTATTCCAAAAACAGATAGCAAGGTGTGAACACATGTGTTGTCCGCTGCTAGCAGCTTGTGTCTCTTTCTGGGTATGAACTTGTGTGTTGGTTGCTGCTGGCAGCTTGCGTCTCTCTCTGGGTGTGTGGTTTTGTGTTTGTGTGAGCGCGTAAGTGTAGGGTTTTGTATGTAGGCGCGCTCGTGCGTGTGTTTAGTGACCGGTCGCATAAATTTACTTTACTTTGGAGTAAAGCCAGACCTTTAATCGCCAACTGATTGAATTTACCATATATGTATATATACATATATAATTATGCTAAATAGGTATATTAAAAAAGTATGGCATTCATGACAAATTCATTCCCAGTATATTAAAATACTGTGCCGAATATATCAAGGGCGCCTTTAAGAATGTGTTCGCCCTTGCTCTGGATATATGTCTAGATTAAAAATGTGGCACAAGAAAATAAACTTTGGAAAGGAAGTCAGAGGAGTCTACATTACCAATAACGACATTCTGCATAAACAGAGCGCTAGTGGTCTTTCGCCTTTCTGAGAGTAAAGCGACGCCATGTCCCTCAAGTAACTCGTTGTTATTAATTACACGCACGGTATAGCGTCCATCACACTTAAAGGATAGGTTTTACAAAAATTTAGGCTGGACTTCTTCCAAGAGATCAATTTTCCTGGTATCCCTTGGCTAGGAATGCATATTCCAACTTAAAAATAATGTAAGCAAACAAAAGAGTCTTAATAGAGACGATGTTATCGAAATATTTGCATGAGCGAATAATGAATCCAAGAGATCCGGAAGCAGCAGCTGTGACATTAAAAACACGATCCGAAAATGTAAATTTATCGTCATATGTCACACCCAAGTCTTTAATCGAAGACTGACGAAAAATATCAATCAAATCTCTATCATTATTAATAGTGTAGCATGACTCAATTCTAATAATCTTTCTAGAATAAGATACCAGAAAACACTTATTCGCGTTAAATTTTAAATTACTGCGTTATAAATTTGGTCAGCATGTATTTGCTACAAATTAACATCCGCCGAAAAATAACTCCTATTAAATCTTAATATCATCAACATAAACAAATACAGAGTAGTTGATAAATTAGATAAGGTCGTCGATGAAAATATTAAATAAAAGTAGGCCAAGGTTTGACCCCTGCGGTACTCCCGAAGTAGAACAGAAGACTTGAAATCTAAACCCATTGTAATAAATATAATTCATTCTATTGGAAAGATAAGATGGAAATAATCTCAGCAACGATCTACAAATGCCAAAGGAGCTCAACTTTTCTTATAAAATACGGTGATCAATTAAATCAAATGCTCGGGAAAAGTCCGTGTAAATAATGTCCAGCTAGCCACCAGCATCAACAGGCTAAGTTATTTACAGAGATATGAGTGCTAAATTAGTTGCAGTAGACTTTCGCGTCGTGAACAGATGTCGTGAAAGACATATGTTAATAAATCAACATTTCAAAAACGTTCGCGAAAGTTGAGACGACCGATAGGTCTACAATTCCGAATATCACCCTCCTTAAAAATTAGTGAAATTCTACCAATTTTCCATAGGTCAGGAAACAGACGTTCGAATAGCCAAATTGAAAATCTTGCATAAAGGCGGCTTTACACGGTCAAATAAATTCATGAATTTTGTGACCTTGAATTTATCTAAACCTGTAATACACAAAATTGTCGTGAATTTTTTGACGACAATAAATTCATGAAAAAAATCAAGAATTAGAACTAGCTATAATTTTTCATCAATTTTTTGGGGAATTATGGTTACATTTTGGTTTGAAAGTTATTGCCAACTTTGGATGTAATGTAATAATTGTGTTATCATAGAGGTTATCGTAATAATTAGAGGTTATATAGGTTTTAGTGGTTATCGTTATAAAATAGAAAATAGATCAAGTGAAGATAGTATAGGCTTATAATAATTAGTCATCATTTTCACTGTAAAAAATCAACATACATTTGACATAACCTACTCAACTTATGAGTACAAATACTAACAGGTTGGTAGTAAGAAAGTCACTATTTTATGGTTGGTATTAACTGGTTAACTTCAATAAAATATTTGATCGTGTAATCCAAGGATGCAGTTTCAATAAATTCATGAATTTCTTTGACTGTGTAAAGTCGCTTTGAGGGATTAGGAAAAATGTAGGCACAATCCTTCACTAAAAAACATTTTGGTATCTTGGGTAACTAATTACTGAACTTTCCTCGTGATATCAAAATAAAGACGAAATGCAGTAGATTTTTATGACAGGAAATTTTTCTAAAAAAAGCACTTTAAAAATTGTCTATGTTAAAACGCACATGTTTGTAAGACTAAAAGTTGTAATACACCTCATAGAAATAGATCTAAAAATATATGCAAAAATACTTGTAAAAATTGAAGCGCTTGACACAATACACGATAGCATTTAGAATCTAGGATGACAAAGGGAGTGACATTTTGTTGTTGGTATATATGAAAGAATATTGGCACTCCCTGGAGTAACTTAACATAATTTCTCTTGTGTTGTGTTTTTTAATTTATTGTGTTTCCAAAAAACTTGTATTTAAAAAAAAATAATCAATCTATTTGAACTATAATAAATAAAAACCAAACAATGTGATATACGCTAATGTCATAATTCCAACACCTACGTGTTGAACCGATTTCAAAAACTAATCCCTAGAATTCACCAGAAATACACGTGAATAACCTTGAAAAATAGGACAAGATCTATTCCGTCAAATTTGCATAATACACAATCAAGGGACATTGTTCAATAAATACATGTAGAAATACATGTAATTTATGATCGTGTATGTGTATTACTAGCTTAATATTTATTAGGTAAAAAACAAATGACTTAAATTTAAATGACTTCAAGTTCTTAATATATTTGTGGCTCACGGTATTACTTACTCAATGTGATTTTGACATAACTGTACATGTGCAATTTTAATATCTGGCAAATATAAACAAAAACATATTTATTCTATTACTCAGTTTTCTTGTTTTATATTTCGCAAGTTTGTTATCTAAATATTTTTCTTAATTAATTAATAATTATTGTTACCATGCATCAAATGATATATGTATGGCTAATAAGAAACAAATCCCAGTTGTATGGCATAAGTTATATTGTTTTTATTGTTTGAATTATATCATTGAAAAAAAACAACTTATTTTTGTCTTTGATTGAAACTGTTAACACTAATTATGTAATGTGTACTTGTACAATATATGTGTATTGTATGTGCATGTTGTGAAATTTTGATAACTGTTAATTTGTAATGTTTCCAATAAAAATTTCCAGACGGCTTTTATTTTTTTTCTTATTTTGTGTTTTCGTCAATAAATTTCTGTAAGATTGATATTTATGTAATTAATCTATTATTAATTAAGTTATTTTTTAATAAAATGGCTTTTAATTGAAACTTCGTAATTTCATGTAGTACCAAATTCTTATCAAATATTATATGTTAGTATTTAATATATTTTAAATAAAATTTACTTACCTAGGTCTTACCTAGGTTGTGATGCTTGAAAAGTAAATAAATATAAAAAAAGAGCATGTCGATCATATATCGGCGAAATATCAATCAAATAAAACTAAATATCTCATAACGTTTCAATATACGGCACTTATTGTAATTTTGGACTGGTTGTACTACTTAATTACATCAGTATACAAAAAAAAACAACTAAATACTTGTACAAGTAAATAATACAGTAAATTTATAAATTATCTACTTTATCTATACACAATTATCTATAATATTACATACCAAATATTTCCTCTCATTTAAAGTGCATTAACTCAACTAATAGTTACACAACGGCAAACTATTTAAATAGCAGGTAGTATTTCATTAATATTCAGTAGAAAAGAATCACTACCAAAAACATCGAAAATGAAAGTGGTAAGAATACACGTACAGTTTTGTTATTATTTGATTGGATATTGTTATTTTATTTTAGGTAATATTGTTCTATGTATTTATTTCTTTAATTGCGCATATATTGGCAAGATCTTTGCCAGGATCACATGATGTTACCCAGCTTATTAGTGAAGAGATTTATGATAACCTAAATAACGAAATTCAGAAAAGACTTTACAGACAAAAAAGAAGTCCAAAAAAAGGCAAGAAAAAAGGATCCACCACTCAAATAATATATGTATATCCTGGATAATACAAAATATATAAATCCACGTAATTTTTAATTATATTTACCGCAAATAACAATGTTATAATTAGTAGTGCAAAAATAATTTTGTTGTTTCTTTTCATGTGGGTTACGTTTGTACGCGTTTATTATCCAAGCTATATGTTTTACATATTGTAAATTTAGTTTATTCCAACCTCGCATACACATAAACAGATTTATGTGTTCATTATTTCATGAATTATAATGCGAATAAATTTAATTTTAAAAATTTTCTTTTTTGAAAAAAGTGCCAAGGACTTTTTGAAATGATTTAGATACGTCGACATTAGTAATTGTAAGAATTGTTTATTGATTTGTTTACAATCGTGGACAAATGTCTGTAGACAACAGGTTATTTTAAAAGCGTCGCAGTTCACTATGCAACGATGAACATGCACAACGCCGGCTGCGGCAATTGCTTTAGAAAGTATGGCCCATGTCTTCAAAATATTAACGATAGTGATCAGTACTATCATCAAGTAGAATATAATTGACGGCCACTATGAAAACACAACTGTTTGAAGAACAAATAATCTATAAGTACAGAATTTTTGAAAGGTATTAAGCTAGAAGGGCAGAAGAGTTTCACGACATTCTGGTACATATAGCGTTTTCTGGCTAAAGTTTACAACAAAAGTCAGAGAATAATCAGGTTAATATTTTGCGACAATATTACGTCCTTACATACTGTTCTCAAAATAATAAAATGACTTGAATATATGAAAAATTCATTTCAAAAATGCATGGATACTGGAGGGGTTTATTTTGAATACAAAAACAAGTTTTAGGTTTACCTTAAGTGACCTGTTCACTTGTTATTCAATTGTCAGTTTCAGACCAGAATTATGAATACTACGTATTCAAGTTTGCACTATTTCAAATCCCAGATTCTTATACGTAGGTTCCCAGGTTGGCAATCAACATAAACTAAACCATTAATGGCAAATCCAGATTTAGATTCGCGCATTCAAAAAACATTCAAGCCATATTTTACCAGCTTACTTGCCATATACTGAACGAATCATAAATTGTTACGTTGGCATCTGGTATGATGCACGTTTTGTATTGTGGAATAAACAGATTCTAGATGTAAAACCCGTGATAATTTATCAGTTTTTCGGGTTCTTTTATTGCTAAATCTAATCAATCTTCGTATTCCTTTAATGGGATTAGCAAATTCACCAGAAAAAGTTCTCTTCTAGGACCATCCCAGTTTCTGTCAGCATAAATACGTAATCCAGATATAAGTAAAATTTTGCATTTCTAACGACTAATTCAATTGGCAGTTTGTACTTAAAACAACCTATTGTTGTTTACGCACCATTTAAAAGAAAGCTGTTTTGAGAAAAATGAAACAGAAAATTTTTGAGCCTAATTTCAAATATACTTTAATGCCGAAAGAATGCATCGGTCACCTTTATTTGGCTTTTAGGAATGAAGAACCATTCAAAAGTAGTATTGACAGTTGACCCGCCGAATTTCAGATATTTCAAGGTCGAAATTCGTGAAGGTCGTCCGTCGGCGTCTGTTGCTGCCACTAATGTTAATGCTGCGTTAAATGAATGAACAATATACAATCAAATTAAATAATCTTTGTGCATTGGCATTTACGGAAGCTTGGCAGTCGTTAGATTCCACATAATTTCAAAAGCTCAAAAACAAGGCCGCATCGAACGGTGCAAATAAATGTAAAAGACAAAATTTAGCTGTGGTTGTTCAAATTTAATCTCGATTATTAACTTAACTGGCGATGAACTTTGAATTTATTCGTACGATCATAAAAGTAAAGAATAATCTATTATTTGGATCTTTCAAAGTGAGACAAAAGCGAAGGATCGTTTGTTTCTTCGATTTTACTAAACGTGTGATAAATTGTAACTTTGGAGAATCGAAGAATCATGAACGCTAATTAGTAATACCATAATTCGCTTATCCGTTAATCATCGACAAAATAAGGAGAAATAATTGAAATCAGTGACTACAGCGCCAGCTCTCACATAGCACGTCAAGCCGTTAATTTTTTTCCAACAAAGGTGTTGAATTAATGTCTATTGTCCATATGCATTTGAATGATCATCTCGTGATTTCTATTTGATTCTAAAAATCAAAAATAAAATACGTGGTGCAACTAAGCAACTAAGGATAGTAAGAGATAAAAGTTGCTATTATATCACATACTGAACACGGAGGTTGGAACGATCTATAGCGACTTCTACTGGATAGACGTCGCTAGAATTAAGCGGCCATGACAGTTTCAATTCGGTAAATTATAATTACATTCTATCTTGTTGAAAACTTGTCTAAAGTTCGCATTTCCTTGCAGTTTAACAGCAATTACAAATACATTGACAGACCGACCATATGTTATTATTACGTCAATGCTAATTTTCCTTAGATCTTGTTTGACTGAAACTACACAAAATACGTGAAATAGTATAAATTTTGGTTTTTAACATATATTTATGACAATGTATTGTTCAACGAAAAAAGCATTGGTTGCTAGTGATTTGAAGATTTATCTTTATTTAAAGATTTGTTGCTGATATCTTATTAGGAATGCATTCATTTTCATTACTCCACAAATAGAAATCGCGATAACTAGTTATTTTATTGTTAGTAAGAGGTACTAGAAAATATTATCTATAATTTATATAAAAGTGCCAAAACAAAATTATGAATTTCAGACAATATAAAAAATCAGAGCGAAATAATGTGTTTATATTTGAGTGATTGCATATTTTTGTAATTATTAGTATAGATTTTGTTACCTTTTCTCCTTCCTTCTTCCTCCCTCTTCCTATCTCTTCTCCATTTATTTCTTATATTTCGTTTAACCGTGTGTTATTATATTTCTGAGTGAAGCATACATGTTAGTTTTAAGTTAAACTACTATATATTACCAAGTTATTTTGTATCAACTGTATGTAACTAGTGGTTGTGTAGAACAGCTTAGCTGCACTCCGCCAAATAAAGTAATTTATTATTATTAATATTAGTATTATTATTATTATTATTATTATTATTATTATTTCTTACAATAACTTTTGTAATGTCATATCATAGATTTTATGTTATCTTATACTTGCGACACATAACTTGAGAGTTTATAATTCGCATTTTAGGTACCGATTTATCAAAACTTTTGAATAGAGTTGCATAGAATACATTCACAGTGACATCAACCTCACGAAATTCATTAAAGAAAGACCAATCCGTTTGATCAAGATCCTCATACAATATTAAAGAATTTGCCTTGCTTTAATTATATCGTGTGCAGACAGCAGTTGGAAATTGAGATAATATAACAGAAAATAATTTAAAAGTAATAGCTACAGCAGGATGATGTCTATCCTGTGGTAGCAGAAAACTCATCCAGGCAAACAGAAATATTGCAACTTAGATTAGCAATTAAAAGGTCTAATTATTTGCCATTGGTATTCAAAACTATTGCTAACTAAATATTGCATATTGAAGTTAGTAACGTGTAATTAAATTTTGTCAAACCGTTTATCTCGCAAATTCTAAGAGGCATGACTCAGTAATCCTAGTTTTCAAGTTGATAACGATAGATAACTACGTACTATATTTTTATAATTTAAAAAAGAAATGAAGCCAATAGTTAAAATCTTCACTTTATTGAAACGACAATTGTTTTGCCAGCACAGTGGCTTCATCAGGTACTTACAAGAGCACCTTGAAACTATTTTATTATTTATATTTTAAATTCTAATTGCTAATATGATAATTATGTATTACATCTAAAAATGGAGTATCTACCTTTAAGTTAGATTGAACTAGTGATAATATAACTTAATACATTTTCGATTTCAATCGCAGGTAACCCAAGTAATATTCATACTTTTCACTTGACCAAGATATTTTATGTTTTAATCTAGAAAAGTTAGCATATCAAATTCCATCAAAACTTGAGCTTTAAGAAATTCGTTGATAATAATTTCAGATTTTTACAATTTTAAAAGTTTTTTTAATTTAATATTTAATATAACTAAATTCTGTATATAAATTATATTTGCATTATATAAAAGATAAATATTACCTAAAATAGCAATTTCGTCTTAACTATAAATGAATGAAGTTGCATAACAGTTAACCTAAATATTAAAAATTATGAAATCTGTACGTCTGTATCCAGACATAAAAAAATCCGTTATTTTAAGTATTTAGGATAAACAATCAAAGAAAAACAAAAGTACAAATTATCTCGTCTCCGGGAATAACAATGATAATACGTGGAGTATAAATACAAACTTCGACTCAGAAATATCAGTGTACTCTGGTTCTACATTCAGAAACAACACTTACAATGGCTAAGGTATTTATGTAGATATATGGTTTAATACTTTTAATTTCTAACTAGAACATTTGTTTTTTTTTGTTTTTTTAGCTAGCATATGTCTTTTTGCTATTTTGTTTCTTAACAATAGCAACATGTAAGAAGAAGGAGGAAGAAATCGAGAAACAATCACCATACGATATGCAATACCCATACTTTAGTCGCTTGGTGCCGCCTTATTCCAAAGACCCCTTTTATTGGAAATCAACTTATAATCCATTCTATTATCCGCCTTCGGAACCTCATTATGGACCACCTTCTTATTACGGACCACCTTCTTATTACGGAGAGCAGCCTTACTATGGATACCCCAGTTACAAAGATCCAGCTCCATGGAAGAATTGGATTGATTGGAAATCTAAAGTATGGACCCCATGGGTACCTCGTCCTAGTTCGTACGAGTCTTACGGATATGACTCCAGTGAATAATTGGAATACTAAATAAAATAGTTGTTATTTTTTTGTTATGCAATAAATTGTGTGTCATTAATATTCTTTTTAATGATCTTTTCAAATATCATGCACTTACTGATGATTTGTGAAGATAGCACATTTTGAAACACTAACAGTAATAATAAAAAGTTAACACATTATTACAGATACGTTGTAATCTAGAAATATTATCCAATATTATCGGGAAATCTTTAAAGAATATTAAAGTGTTTCCCCCAAAGAAATCTAATTACATTTATTACAATAAGATGCAGTAATATGGTTATGGTAGGTACTTGAAAAAAATATTTTTTAAGATCCTTTCATTAATAAAAAACAGTAACCACGCCGTGTCACCTTATATATAGGTTCTACAGTGAATAAATAAGCCAGAATTATAATAAACTTCCATTCTCTCAACATACTCATTTCTACAAAATTAAAATTTTGTATTAAAATAGAACAAATTATTAATAGAAAAGAAAATTTGCGAAAAGATTTTTGTTCTTGAAGATCCTTAAGCAATTTAACCTTGATTTCAATGATATATGGTATAATTATGTCGGTAAAGATACAAATTGAAGTGTGTTAATAAGGTCATCATTTAATATTGCAAATTTACGATATTACAATTGTGTTCAGATAGCGTGTTAAGCAGGTCAATAGTAGAGAACATCCTGTAAATTTTCAACCTTTGTTGAGCGTCACGGATCTTGTATAAAAACAATAAGCCAAAAGGTACTTCGGTTAATTCGTTAACTTTTATTATCTAAAGATATATTAGACAATAAAGGCTTTTTACATGTTCCTACAATAAATGCACAACAGAAACAATTTAGAATATTATTTTTTTAATGATTTATAAAAAAAAAATAAGAATATTTATTTAGTTTAAGCAAATAATCATAAATTGAATAGAAATCTATAAAGTAGAAAGATGTGAAAACAGAATAAAGATTAAATAGTATTTTAAAGCACAAGTTTTATAAGACACCATTTTTTCGTATGAGTTGTCTAAAGAACGAGTGCGACAAAGGGCCTTATGAAACGAGTTTTTTTTATATAATTTTTTTTTATTTTGCTAATTTGAAATTATTTAATTTTAAAGCTGTTTTATTTTTATAATGTGTGAGCCAAAAAAAAGTTTTTGAGAGTATGCCATGAATAAAATCGCTTGTTTCTTAATTTGATTCGACTTAGAACTACCTGTCACTTTGTTTAATTTAATGACAGTTAAAATTAAATAATTTATTTTAAAAATATATTGTTCAATTTAATTATATCAGCAGATGTAATATTTCTCGTCACAAAATAAATAATAAACATTTATAAAGCTAAATATGATTTACTATTAGGTTGAACAAAAAAATATAGAATGACAAAGTAAAAGTAAAAATGTTCAAAAGAACATGAATTTTTGTGTAACGAAGAGGTAATAGAAGCTGTGGAGGGCTAGTTTGCAGACCAAGAATAACCTTTTTTTAGCAGGGTTAAAGGCGTTGCAGGATCACTGTATTAAGTGTATTAATTTAAAAGGAGACTATGTTGAATAATAAAATATTCTCAACTTCAAATTGCTTCAATAGTAGGCTAAGAATACATCAACATCCCCTCATACAATGTAAAGTAGATTCAGTATTTTCCCATTTCATTAGTTCTTAATAATGAAGAACGAAAATTTGATCATTTTGCATATTATAAACAAAAAAAAACTTTTAATGGTAAGTATATTTAGGTATTATTTTGTATGTTGGTAGACATACTTCCCACTACTCTCTCGACTGGGCATCTATGTAAACGTATGTAAGAACTGCAGTGCACCGTGAACGTGAGACCGACTATGGCACTATTATTTGGCAAAACTAATTTCTGATATTTGATTCGAAAGTTACAACAGTGTTTAATAGATTGGAAATACGTACTTATTTTTTAAAGTACTAAACATATCTAAAGTTTTGGCTGATATGAAATAATTGGGCTGGGCTGTACACTTTGAACGTCGTGATATGACCATCGATGATGGTGTGCAACTAGAACCATCAAAAACTGAACAACTGCAGAAATTACTAACAAAATTAATTCCCATGAAATTGATAATGTTGTTCAAGAATCTAATTACTGAAGAATTAGGATCAAGGAGATAAGCCATCATAGTAAGCATTTCGACTTAACGCATTTTACGCACATTTTACACATAGAATAAGGTGGATATTTCGAATCTTAAATTGTGATTAAAAACGTGAAGTAATCAAAACGTCAAGCAATAATTTCAAGCTTTATTGTTCACGAAAACTTGGATTGGAGTTGACGGATTATACCTCACCCATCTTATTCGCCAGATCTAGCCTCAGATGGTTTCTACTTATTACCCACTGTCATAATATTGTAACAACGGAACATTATTTTGAGGATCTTGAGAAAGATCGTTACAAAAATGGCATAATGGCATTTCAGCATTGTTGGTCCAAATACGTTGAAGTTGAAGGGGAACATGCTAAACTAAAAAAATAACTTAACGCCTGAAATGACACAAATTAGTTAAATTTGCTTCATGTCGAGCCTCACTTGCCGTCAAATCATCTTCATCCGATAGTATTTGAAATTCCAGATCACAAACCTTAAGCAAACCCAGAAAAAAGAACATTATAAATTAAATGTATTAAACTATAAATAGTAATTATCATCATTTAAAGCATATGTAATTATGTGGATAGAGTAAAAACGCAAGTATAGTTAATAAGGACATAATTTGATATTGCAAATTGACAATATTATATTAGGGTTCAGATAGCGTGTCAACCAGGTCAATAGTACAGAATATCCTGTAAATTTTCAACTTTTTTGAGAGTACTCTTAGAAGTACGAATTCGGATGGAGCATGTAAATGAATTTATCTATAATCCTGATTTAAATTCACTAGATTTATATTTATGAGGAAACATGCGCGATGGTAAATCGTATATGAAAGAGGAATATTTCCAATTTGTGCAAGAAAATTTTTGGAAAATTTTTTATAAGCTTCTCACTCGTTTCCACGAATTGGATCTTTTCAACGAATAACAAACACATAATTAATTATATTAAAATTTAAGAATAGTAACTGATCTATTAGTATTTAGATTATCAGATAAATAATACCATTTTACCAAATATACACAAAATTAGAATTAAAAAGGTGACCCTACGTTAGCATAACGGTAAACAATATTTTTATTGTGCGAAGGTCAACAATTTAAGAAATGTTGTACTGCGCAAAAGATGTGTAATTGTGCATTTATGACGAACAAAAAGCATATGATGAGTAGAGACTTTTTCTGTTTTTATATTACAAACACTTAGCATAAACATTAGAAAAAAAGGTTTAAGTATATCAATACGTTAAGCACGTATTACGCATTTGTTACAACTGAAACAGCCATGCAATATACACATCTGTAACTGTACACATGGACAATACACCTCGTATTTTCCAGCACTTACTTCTGTTTAAGACACGTGTTTCTGCCATGTATTATTAGGCGTCATCAGTTACGCTAGTGATACAAAATATTTATTTAAAAACAAATTTCTATCTGTATATACATTTAAGCTGAAATCGCCTACAAGACATAGCAAATTATATTGTATATTTGCTGCCATCTGGCATCGTGTTAATGGACCTACACCTATATACGTATTTTCTTCCCTTCTGTACCGGCATAGCCGGTCAAGGAAAGGGTTGCCTTTTTTCGGCATAGTCTCTTTCGTCCGTCAGATGTCACTTATTATATAGTGCTACCTGATAGGACGAAATTTGCTATGTCTTGTAGGCGATTTCAGCTTAAATGTATATATAGATACAAATTTGTTTTTAAATAGATTTGTATTATTTTGTATTAAATTACTTCACTAGCTTAACTGATGACGCCTAATAATAGATGGCAGAAACACGTGTCTTAAGCAGAAGTAAGTGCTGGAAAATACGAGGTGTATTGTCCATGTGTACAGTTACAGATGTGTATATTGCATGTCTGTTTCAGTTGTAACAAATGCGTAATACGTGCTTAACGTATTGATATACTTAAACCTTTTTTGTATATTTGCTGCCATCTGGCATCGTGTTAATGGACCTACACCTATATACGTATTTTCTTCCCTTCCGTACCGGCATAGCCGGTCAAGGGAAGGGTTGCCTTTTTTCGGCATAGTCTCTTTCGTCCGTCAGATGTCACTTATTATATAGTGCTACCTGATAGGACGAAATTTGCTATGTCTTGTAGGCGATTTCAGCTTAAATGTATATATAGATACAAATTTGTTTTTAAATAGATTTGTATTATTTTGTATTAAATTACTTCACTAGCTTAACTGATGACGCCTAATAATAGATGGCAGAAACACGTGTCTTAAGCATAAGTAAGTGCTGGAAAATACGAGGTGTATTGTCCATGTGTACAGTTACAGATGTGTATATTGCATGTCTGTTTCAGTTGTAATAAACATTAGATCATAGAAAATCAGCAGCACCAGTTTTCTATACAGGACGTTTATGTATGATACACTATAGATTTTATTGGTACTCCACCATATTGTAAAGTACAAAAACAGTTAGGAAATTTATCTATTATATAACGAAATAGTAACAAGGATTCCAACAAATACGAAAGTTTGTTCTTCGCAAAGAATTAATGAACGGTACCATACAAGTGACCTCAGGGTCTGAGTAACTAGACTATATTAACAAATACTATGAACGAATTACAAGTCTTTCTGCGTCTTCCACTAAATCTTTTCAAATATATTCAAAAAACAAAACTTACAGCTAGAGTTAACTTTGGCAGTCTTATTAATTAATTTACACATAATTGTCACTAGCAACTCACAAATAACACATAAACATTATATTACAACAACAACTAAAACTGTAAAATTTCAACTTGACCTTTTAATGCGTCATGTCTGCATAATAATAAATAAAAGGCCTAAACTAATAATAATTGCTCTTTTTTGTAAGAATAAAATTTATTTCTGATGCGTTGAACTACCCCACACCACCATTCCGTAATTTATTACCGAATAAAAGAAACCATGATAGGCCATTAACGATGCCTCAACATTTACTCCAGTTGAGAAGTTCTTAAACGTAGATAAACAACTTGTAAGAGCACTGACATGTCGACCTACCGTCCACTTTCAGACCAAGGCAGAATATAAAAAATTAAAAGTTCCTTTAGTGTATCTAATGTATTAACACGAAATACATGTTGATATTTTGGGGAATCCCTAAATTCATACTTACTTCATTTGGATCAAAATTAAAAGTACCATTCATTTGAGACGTCACAACAAAATATATTTATAAAATATAGTTGCCTTTTCCTATAGGAACGCAACCCATAAATTGATATCATGGCATCATGGCAATGTGATTTGATGACATTAGCAATACTTATTTACTGTAATTATTGTAATATTGAATAATTTATAATTCAATCGCACAAAAAAAAACGTCATAAGCATCACGAACGGCAAGGAAATACCGATTTCAGGCAACAATTGGAGTCGTCGTTTCGCTCCTCCTCCAAATAGTTGTCCTCGATCGGTAAATGTACCTTTTCCGTTCTTGACACATAATATACCATTACATGCCCACAAATGACATGACATATTACTGTTTTACGAGATATTGTGAATTTCGGCAAATAAATTAACCTACATAAATGAAATACCATATTTTCTTATTAGAAATTCTTTCAAAAGCAATTCAAGTAGAATTTTTGTATCAACAAAAATGACTGTCAATGTATATTAAAAGTAACTGTTCTTAAAATTATACTTTTCTATTTACATATGTATATATTTTTTTTAAATACTTTTTGCACAATTTTTTTTCTGAATTAAATATAAGTTCAAATGATGTTTCTTTGAGGTGAAATAGCAAATAAAATTTATTCTTAATGTTATACTTCTAATTGTGTTTTTTTTACCAAATTTAAAATTTCAGTACCGTTATTTCATATATTAATAAAAGGAATAGTTTATTCGAGGTAATTTAAGATTGTTTGATATTTATTGAGAAGATACTAGATCACCTTCACATTAAAGACAAGTTTGTGTAATGTGTGAATAAGCATTCTCACATACAATCTTCTATTTTTTTTATTGTTTTATAACGAATACTTTTATGATTCAGCTTATACTGCGGTCAAACAGTTGCTTTTATACAGCTATGTTGAAATAAGTTCTCAAAATTCTTAAATAATATATTTAAGAAATATTCTCAGCGAATTTTCCAATATTTTCGTTATTTTGTTATTCGTATAGTACAACCTTTACAATATAAGATTTAAACACTGATATAAAGGACTTTCCCTTTGTAGAACACATTTTACTTTATTACTTGTAATAAATATTCTGATTTACAACAACTAATCTACAACAAAAGCTCTATGCTACATATATCAGTGTAATGATTCCTACTAAGATTAAGTAATACCTATAAATTAGGAACAGGAGAATAGAAAGTATTGTGGTTGTATTACCCACAAGCTTGTCTTTTTTTCTGTTAGTGTATTGGAACACGCCATTTAAATATTTATTAGATAATTCAAATAATACCCAATCACTTAATATAAAACATGTTTCCTTTGTATCTCGTTCTTTATAATTTACATGATACAATCTAATATGATATTAGATTACGATCGACTTAATCCAGGTAAGCAATTGTTCATATATTTATATGACGGAAAATTTATATGTCTGTATACCGAGTTCTTCTTTTATCATTACACATGGGTAAAATGCATTGATTTTTCTTTTTTTAGCTTTACACACAGGGAAAAATGTATGATAGCATAGTAGGCAACCAGATATACACCACTGACGTATTTGGACGTTTTTTACAATTGTCAAATATTTCTGATATTTCATTCATATTTAAATCTTAAATTAAATACATTTTATTGAAAAATACATAATTTATTTAAAACAGTTAATTATCCCAACAGGCGTATACCTTGTGCGAAGACAATTTTAAATATTTTTAACAAATTCAACTCTACACTCTGCTCGGTTTCTCTGTGTCAGTTAATGTTTAATGCATTGAACATTGATCAATGTTTGAAGAGAAAGTGTGGGCATTCATGATTCGGAAATTGTTATTATACCGCATGAACATTCTCGAGTGAAGAAGGTTTATTTCCTTTGGGTACCCCATCCTTTAATCGACTAGCCGATGACATTCTTGAACGTATATACAGAGTATTTAGCAGGAACCGAGCTAAAAGTGCTGGAACATCCGCCCGAGAGCTCAGCTCTGGCTCTATGCGACTTTGTGCAGTTTCACCTTGTGAGGAATAAGCTAAAAAAGAGGAAGATTTCTAATGATGATGATCTTAGTGCATGGGATAAAAAGTGTGTCTAGCTCTTGGAAGAACCGTGAAAGAATTGGTTCGATAACTTGTTTGAAAGAATGGAGAAGTGCATATAAATGTGAAAATTATTTTGAAAGATTGTGAAAATTGACGTTGTATGGAAAAATTTTGTAGTTCTCTTTACATTGTGCAGGAAAATAATATTATCTGGCTATATTTTGCAGAAATCATTTTTATTATTTGCATCATATATTTTTCACGCGCAAATTTCTTCATTGCTTTCTATATTTGACACTTAGTATTAACCTTCAACTTCACAAACTCAAAAATTTGTTTGGGAATATTAAGTATGATGATATGGAACGCTGATTAAAGTACGCATATAACACAAAATCTGAATAAGCATTGGCGCATACGGAATAGTTTAGGGTACTTACTAGAAAGCTACCTTATATGTATGCATTGTGTATTATTACATGTGTATGTACTTTAGATGTACAAATACAAGTCATTTTTCAGTTTCGTTTATATGAACTTACGAGCTAGGTTTAGTAATTAGTTAGCCTAGATAAGAAAATAAAATTTTTTTATTAAAAAATTATTTTGTTGTTCAATTTATTTTCTTTGTGACTAATTACATTTATTTCACCCATATACAAGTCTTTTCATTTCTCCAGAAAAGTAATCTTTATGTAACAGTTCAAAATATTTATTAATTTCAGTGATTACCTCCTCATACAACTCAAATCTTTTGCCACCAAACCAACTTTTCAGATTGAGAAAAGTCTGAGGGACCAAATCTGGTGAATAAGCTGGACGAGCAAGCGGATTATATTTATCAAGAACTTTTACCTAGACAAATTTATTTTGTTGATAAAATATATATAGGAATGAAGAAACCAATTTATGCTTCTCTTATAGTTATGCAGAAAATAATTTTATCCGCTAGATATCTAAAGCCGAAGAAGATGGGCATTAGTTTCTTTGCTGCCTTTCCGCGTTCTATTTCATTATTCTCATCTGTTGACAGTGGTTTTATCGTTCTGAACATGGCAGGAGCGAGTCCATTGATAAAATAATTGTCATATTACTGATCTAATTCGAAATTCTTAGCTTCAGTTGAATAATAAGTTAATATGTATTAAGTTTATGTAGCTATTACATTCTTTTTTATCTTTAATCTAATGTGTACTTCTTTTATTGTATTAATTGGATGTATGGATTGATATACATATTGCTATGAATAGTGGTTTAAAAATTTAGCACACCAACATCCACAACTAGTTTTCCCAACTAGATTTCTCAGCCGGTGAATTTTCAAATATGAGACCTCTAACTTCTCGGGTTCCACTTAGGAAAGTCGTGTAAAAACTAAAATGAGTTGAGCGCCAGTGAAATGTTCACAAAAAATTCTATACTTATTTTATTAATTAATTAACAATAATGGAGTGAGTAAGTAAAACGAACGCAGGATAAAATTTTAAAATAAATATTTAATACAAAAATTTAAAAAAATAAAAACTTATCTTTACAAAGTATAAAGACACTGTATTATACAAAAATACTTGAGGTAAAAACATTTATTGAAAATTGACAGCTAAATGAATGGAAAACTTCCTCTTAATGACACCGATCAAAACTTATCTAAAAATAATCAAGTTTAATATTAATTTCTCCCCAGAGAACCACACTGTATAATCAGATACTGATACACGAACAAAGAACTTACTGTGCTATCGACACGAAAAAAAAAACTCTTGAATCCAATCGGACAAACTTTTCAATTATAATATTTGCATAGAATTTTAATATTTAACTGTATTATCTATATTCTTAATAATACTTAAATCTCTTATCTACAGAGAATTTCATGTAACTTGCAATATATGAATGTAGTAACCATAGATAGGAAAATACTATACACTTGCACTGTCCCATATAAAATGCAATATGTAATAGTTATGATCGATATGATATCTTTCATGGTTGTTTTGTCAAATTATTGACAGTGAAGCCTATTTAGTTCAATGTAGTGTTTTAGGATTAAAACTACATTTCCGATAAATATCGTTTATTGAATTGAATCCCGAAAGATACCATGTCACTAACTGAGTTCTCTCTTCCTTTGTGTATATCATTTAAGATTGATACTAAGCTAATATCGAAATAGAAATACTGCTACTTTTGACTTAACTAATGTCAAATTATATTGATATGTTGCATTTTACGTGGGACAATGTAAGAATGTATTACCTAGTTTCTATGGAAATAAAAAACCTATACATGTTTGTATATTGCATCTTAAGTGAAATTCTCTGTATAAGCTTGAATACAATGGAAATATAATTTAAATATTTATGACGACGTCATATAATTTTAATTCTATTTACAAGAAAAAAATATGTGAAGACGCTTATGAACAAAGAAGGTGCATAATCAATATAAACATCAATAATACAACGGGAAATTATCTCAATAAATATCGGGACTTTAATACTAATATAACAAAATCACTTTCAATCAATCAACCCGAATTAATTAAAATATATTTAAATATATGTATTTCACAAAACAACCTTCTTGTTGGAACTATATATTTCATCTCCCCTCGCAACTTCGATCTCTACATGAAATCTCGGATAACAAGTTTTTTCTCTTCGCAAAATTTGTATACATTTTAAATATACACTTCTATCCAAAATATTTTATTTTAAATATTTAAATTATTAAAAAAAAAAACCATAGCAATATGTTACCGTTAAAATCAGATATCAGTCAATGTCGAATTTCCTAGTTAGAACTAGTTTTATCATAGCCCCTCCGTAAATACCAGTTTTAACTAGGCAATACTAGAATTAACCATTTATATTAGCTAATTCTAATTTTCACTAAATGTTTTGTAGTTAGAATTAGTTTTGGCTAGTTACAACTAGAACTAACTGAAACTGAAAACAAAGGATCGCTCAACAGCTGTAAGAAAATAAAAAGTTTGATATTTCGATACTTATTGACAAAAGCTAGATGTATTTATGAGGAAATTTTTGTTCCTTATTCATAAACAAAACAGTAGACTAAAGTAAATGAAAAAGACAAAAGTACACAATAGTAAAGAAAAAGTATATTAAAAAAATTATAAAAAGTTTTTTCTATTTGTTTCCGCAAGGCAGGCGCTATCGTGACATTTCGAGTTGCGCAGCGCTCCTTTCTTTTTGCAATAACATGCATGCTTTTTTGCACACACAACGTGCGAAGCCCTAAGGTACCAACGCCGCATTCCTGGCTGCCGTCCCCAAAGACGTATTGGTTTCTGGGACTTTCTCCGGTTTTAGAAACGTCTCCTTACAAACGTCGAATTCCGATCTACAAAAAAAAACACATTCTTTTCGTAAACAGCTTGTTTGACTGTAACAAACATACTAACCTTAAAGATATAGCCTAGGTAAAACTTACCTGCAATATAATTTATCGAGCTTTCCATCCTTCGTTCCAATCTTGTGCATGCCATCATCACTTTTTTCTAACACAATTCCTATGACATTTCTGAAATCTTCTTTAGCTCTGTCCACGTCTGGAATGGGGACTATAACATTATCTCCCAATTTCACTGAGGAATGGGTGGCATCAGAGATAGGTTTCATTTTCTTTGCCTGTTTGGACATATTTTCGTGAGCTTCTTTCCTCGTTGACAAAATATGGATCGTACTAGTAGCAACCTCATTTTCTTCTCCATCTTCGCTGGTAGCGTCACCTTCATTCTGTTGCATGTTAATCTCCTCGACGACATTCTGAAGATCTTCCTCGTCCTTTACGTTTTTGACGATAATCTGATGGTAAAGCTGAACTATTGCGACCTACTCTCGGCTCAGTCCAAAACATGGCTTTATAAGGTGATTGCTCGATACCTGAATGCAGAGCCCGATTTTTCATGAATTGAACAAATGGAAGTCCGTTTGAACTTTGTGTTGTGTTGTTACCTTGCATCCACGAGGCGAGCATATTTTCGACATCCGGGCTAGCGCGCTCTACCGAGCCCTGGCTTTGACTGTGCATTGGTTTTCCATTAACTAGTTTTAACTCAGACCAAAGTGAAGTTAATTCCTCAATGATAGAGTTGACAATCTCTCTACCATTGTCAGAGTGTAGGATCTAAGGTGCTACGAATTTCAAAAATATGTTCATCAGTTAAAAAGCCACGTCTTCAGCTCTTCTGCTTTGTAGTGCTCGCAATAAAACGAACTTTGTAAGATGATCCTGATAGACCATAATGAACTTCAACTCAACATCAGCTTGTGCCTGCATGTCTATTAGGTCCACTTGGCATCGGCTATTCATTTCCTTGTGGAGAATGGGCTTCGAAATCAAACCTTTCCTCATCTTGCGTTGACATGTCTCACACATTGATAAGAAAATATTTATCATTTCAATTGTCACATTAGCATATTTTTTCGAAGTTCAATTTTTCAGTCTATCTCGTCCTCCATGCCCTACAGCAATATGGGCTGATTCAATGACATCGAAAATTTCCTCAGCAGGTAAGTAATATTTCACAGGTTCACTACTGGACACGACTTTCTTTGTGTCACAAATCTCCAGTACGTTGAATATTTTCAATCTTCTGTACTGCAAAGGCGTCTTCTTCACGGTACATTTTGCCTTTTCAACTTAACTTAAAGTTGTATTGTACAGATCTCGAAATTCTCCTTACGCATTCTGGAGTTAGGCCTATTCAGTTGACTTTGATCTACACTACTCATGACAGAAATAAATCACAAAATAAATCACACACGCGTAAACCACTGAAAGCACTGAAGGTAAAATCAACTTCTACCCTATACGTATGAGTCACTAGACTCTGTGCAGGTTTAAACATGCAAATATAATTTTAACTGACTCATTTCAGTCAAAACTAGTTTTAACTAGTTCAAACTGTTAACTAAGAAATGCAGTCCGTAAATTCTAGTATTCCCTACATGTACCTACCAGTTAATTCTAGTATTGCCTAGATAAAACTGGTATTTATGAAAAGGTTATGATAAAACTAGTTCTAACTAGGAAATTCGGGTATTGACTGATTTCGGGTTTTAATGGTAACGCATATAATTTATAATTATATATTCAAAGTGTATTATTAAGGTTAGTCAGATATGTCCTGAATAAATAAATAATATTGGCTAAACAATCTAAACGAATAATATATATAATATTATTCAATGAATTTATAGCAAATTCTTCATTGATTCATTACACTTTTAAATTGTCTAATTATTAATATCTAATCATTTTATTGTGTTAGGGATATCAGTGATTTATACGCACATCTACTTTATAATTCTAGTAGTATTTCTGGCTACTTTTAATAGGATAGATTGTAATACTTTTGAAATTAAATAAATATCCATCAATAATTTGGCCAGACTACATTATTTATTCGGTATCTATTGCATCATTATTGAACTGTTTAAAAAAGGTATATAACCCCTTACCACAATTATTAATCGTATCCTAAATACAACTAAGTTGTCATCATCAGTAGGTAAAAACCACTAATTTAAAAGTCGCACATGGGGCACAGTAAAGCTAGAAAACCGCTTACGCAACAACTACTTTACGCCGCATCCACGTATAGACTGTCCACGTATAGTCTATACGTGGACGCGGTGTGAAGTAATTGTTGCGTAAGCGGCTTTCTAGCTTTACTGTGCCCCGACTTTTTAATTAGTGGTTTTTACCTACTGATGATGACAACTTAGTTGTCGAAATACGTATTTAGGATACGATTAATAATTGTGGTAAGGGGTTATATACCTTTTTTTAAGTTTTTACTTAACCGCAGTCTCCAAAGAAAGAATTTTTATTGAACTGTTTAGTTACAGTCCCTCTCTTCTCACTGGTATGATCGTCATTTGCCAATTTAGATTTTTTCCAATGCACGCTTTCGTAAAAACTTGTACGTCAACATTACTCACCTTGTCACGATTATACAAAAATATCAATTGTTAACGTGTAGTATAAACCTTTTTTAGAAATGGAATGCAAAGACATATATAACCTTAAGTATAACAACTTTCAGTGACCAATAACCGCAAATAAAAATGTTATTCAACAGAAGCTTACATTGTTAATAGAGGTAACAATATAAATAATGTGTAATTTTAATTATTTTGCAAAATCAAAATGTAGCTTTCGATTTATATATTTTTCACGCAACATCATTCTAGTAGGAATTCTTTGAAACTGTGTATTTTGATTTTTTAATATGCAAATTGTAGCATAGATACTTCTATTATTTAATATCCATACACATTACTTTACAAACATGATACGAGTATGTGACATGCCACAAGTTTCGAAATATCGTATTATTTCATGTAAGCATCCAGATTCACCATCGCTGATTTCTTTATAAGGTAATTAATATCGTACAGATTTAATTGTGTGCAAGAGCTATCTGCGTAACCTGTGTTCAATTTCATTTCAGTCGATACAATATTAATTACAGCATTCGAATTTTGCCGACCCAAAACGTCTATAAGCACTGTTCTATATGCAACTTAATGATCGATATTTTGACCAATATAAATATTGTTCAAATAGATATTGACATTATGGCCCTTTACTTATTTTTTTGAAAATTGTTCGCTGAATAAATTTTTCCTCACCTAGTATGCATGGACAAAGAAAAGTAAAATCAAGGTACAGTGCGCGTAAGTATACCTCGTATATATTATCCTATTATTCCCTTACGGAGATAGTAGTGTATTTTGTCCATGCTTTTCTATCTTACTTAATGATAGTTATTTTGACCAATATAAATATTGTTCAAATAGATATTGACATTATGGCCCTTTACTTATTTTTTTTTGGCTAAATAAATTTTCCCTCACCTAGTACATGGACAAAGACAAGTAAAATCAAGGTACAGTGTGCGTATATATATCTCGTATGTATTATCCTATTATTCCCTTACGGGGATAGTAGTGTTAAATACGTTATCTAGACCCCTGATTTTTCAATTTATAGTTTTCCTCAAACTTCTTCTTGGTTGCCTTACTTTCCTTCTACCTTGCAGATAACGTTCTATTGCTCTTCTGCATAACGCCTGCTTCCATCTAAGTGTGTGCCCGATCCATCTATACCTCCTTCTCCTTATTTCTGTAATTATACTATCCTATCCTGTTCTTTCCCTTAGTTCCACACATTTGATATTACTTCAGGCCATCTATTCATCACAATATTTCTCAAAGAACGTCACAAATATTTGCAGCTTATGTTGAGTAGCTTTTGTTAATGTCCACGCTTCAGGTTCATACTACAGTACTGATTTTGTGGTGGCGTTGAACAGTTTGACTTTTGCAGTTGTACTAAACTTTCTTGCTCGCTATATTTTATTTGGGCTTCATTTATGCTATTTATAACTTCTTTACTTATGTCACCATATTGTGTTATTGTAATACCTACACTTGGAAAAGTACAGTTATACAGAGAATATAGTGTAGGTTATATTGCAGAAATATTCAGAAGAACAAGAAACTATTTCCTTGTAGTGTGGATTGTGCCAGATTTTATAAACGTTTGATATGTAAATGGAACGATACTTTCGAAGCTAATATGTTGTGGTAATACACAACACAACTAGTAGTCAAGTAGAGAAATGTGAATATAAAATTAGACCACCCCAAAAGTAACATAAACCATTAGTTCTTGTATGAAGAACAATGTGATACGATGCTATAATAATAAAATTATTTATTTTTTATTATTATATACAATACTATTTTGTATTGTAACGTTTCTGAAGCCGATTGGTACATCAGGGACAACGACCGTGCAAATAATATACAATTGACACCAGAAAATACGGTGGTGTTGTCAAGGTAACAGTATTGCAATTGATATAGTCATCGTTATTACTTGGATGGGTGAAAACAGTTAAAGAATGGTACTTTGGTTCGGTGGCGACACCGAGAAGTAAAAGACAGAATAAAGAAACAAAAAATAAATATTATGCATAGTATTATTTTTGTACATCGACTCTATAAATTCCTAAGCCGCATAGTGTCTTTCTTACCACAATTTATTATACTATTTTACCACAATTTCACTGTACAAGCAGCCACAATAATGTTGTATTTTTTAGCATACCCCGATAGCTGACACTACAGTAACTCTCGTTTGTAGTACAGCATATTAAAATTGTAATAACGTAAACTACATATTTTTCTTAGTGTAGATAGGTAAATTCCTCTTATTCTTTCTATAATTGTAATACTTCTCGCGGATTGACTACATTTAAATATAACTTTTTTGTATTATTCTCGTTTATTATGAAACATACTTTTTCAGCTTCCTCTTCAAACCTATATAATTTTTCTGGCATATCTTTTGCATTATACGATAACAAGTATATACCGTTAGCGTCATCCAGGTCCTGACGAACTAAAACACTAGTCTGTTAGATTATGTATTTGTTTAGTACTTTATCAAGAACAATATGCAATAATAGAAGTGACAATATACATTCTTAATGGACACAGAAATGCTCACAAATAATCTAGAAAGATCACCATCATGTATAACTCATGCAGAACAATTGTTGCGGATTACTTTTTGCGGCACCCCGGATGCTTTGCCAATCAATTATATTACAGCCTCCTGAATTTCTTCTTGCTATATGCCCCACGAGCACTAGTCTTGCGCCTACGTACGTGATACCTACTGCTTATGACTTACCCAATTTACCTCAATACATGATTGCCCCGGAGATCTTTCGGCTAAAGACCAGCTCAGTTTAGAGACGAGTGGAGGGGGAGTTCTTATATCATAAGGGCGCCACAATGTTTATACCTTTAGCCGTAACAGAGAACACAGACTCTGCTGATAGTAAATTGAATAAATCTAGGTAACTACGTGTATCGTTGTTAAACCAAATAAAACAACCAAGTTCAAAACAATAACAATCAGGATTTATTGTAATCCAAACAACACAACAACAAAGGGATATTGTACCCAGAATGTCAAATTAATACGGTTACACCAACTTGGCGAACCACGTCACAATAAAATATTTGAATGATTCAGAAAATATTTAAGTTGAATGAATAAAAAAACTATATTTAAATTTAATCAAAGCGATAACGACATTAAAATAGTGATACATATCTAAATAACAAAGTAAATTCTGGCCATGAGTAAAAGACTCGCGCAGTATAATATATGAATGAAAATAATTTTAAAGTGCAGACAAGAAATTGTGAAGTTAAACTATTTGCACATAAAAGTAGGCGTTTTAGATAAACTACAAAAAAATAATATCACTAGATTTTATAAAAAAAAAATGAAGGTCAACGTCTGAAATGATTTGACCAAATATGGAAAACAATTAAATTAGCTAAGAATCTTATTCTAAGAATTGCATAAATAATTTATCAAAGAACTTTAATAAACCTTACATAGATATTGACACACACTGTATATGCAATCATTATTTATACAACACACAATTAATTATTAAATTCCGTAAATTTAAATTTACAAAAAGTTATACCAAAAATAAATCTATTAAGATTTGTCCACACTGTATATACAGAAAGTATATTAATCAGATTAGAAATAAAATTGCTCACAAAGCTTAGTTATAATAAAAAATTATATTACACAAATTAAATTGAAAATTATCTTTATATAATAAAAAAAATTACATGATGCCTCACTTAAATTCTTTGCACCAAGGAAAAAAAAATGGCACAAATCAAACCGATAATTAGGACGTAAAATTTATACATTTAAATCAAGAGAACAAAAAAATATTGTGCTCACTAGACAAGTATCTGAATACGGACAGAAAAAAAATATGACTTAGTCAAAATTATATTTGAATTATATACAAGTTTATTGCATGCATATTACATGTTTCCGTGTAAGCGGTCGAATTAAACCAATTAAGTCTTTGCGAATATGATTAAATAATGCTACCTTATGGTGAACTTCACTAGCATTTGGTACGGATATTTCCACGTGGTAGATGCAAATCGACCAACAGCTGCTTACGTCCAAGTTCTAATTAGCTGATTCGGAAATAGCCTCATACAATTTCTCTCGTTAAATGAATTTTTAATTCCTATAAAGGTAAAGACTTCCCACATGGTCAAAGACGGTATCCATTTAAATTCGTGTCATCACGATGCAAACCAACCTTAGAACAACTTCAACGTTGCTTTACAATGCCCAGTAGAATATAACACACACCATGTTTTAATTAAAATTCTACCAGTTAGATACATCACAATCCTGGGAATGAAGGCTAAACCACAAATACTTGAACGAAAGATTAATCAGAGCGCGAAGGTCTTGTACGCGTCTTATATAGACTACCATACAACGTCATACGGCAAAAAAACAATATTTAAAAGAATATTCCAATTATTCCACATTTAATTCTTTTCAAAAAGGAAATCGACCGCAAAGAAAACATATTATTAATTTACAACCTCTTTCCATTTAAATTTCAACTAATTAATTCCCCAAATTTGACTAGTTAACTCCTCGTACTATATCACAAATAAATACTAATAGATGGCATGCTAATTCTCAAATCCCATACGAAATACGAATTAAAAGCCATAACTCACATCCTCAAAAATTCTCATAATCACCTAGGCTTCATTTTAATTAGTAATACTAAATTAAAACAACATTTATTAATTTATAGAAACAAAATGACATTGTAGAAATTAAGTAAACACACACAGATGCATGCGTAACGTTTGACAGTTTTAACAATATACTTAACCCGATGTTTGTAAACAAACCATCGGAAAATGAATTTTAATAAACTAAAAATCACGCAAAAGAAAGCCCCAATTGACTAAGGTATCTGTAAATGGATATAATATTAACCCTCTAATGTGACATGACTTACAGAATACACAAACTCCATAATTTAACCGGCAAATTAACAATTTAAAGGTGTCCTATTAAATCAAACGTCAATGGAAACTAACCCAACTGCCGTTACGATATTTAAAGGAGAGGCCTAAGTTACACTAGTAACAATTAACTGGCAGTAGTGCGTATATAAACAAATTTATTAGAAAGGAATCAAAGCAGTACAAGAAATACATAATTTTAGGTATTGAAAAAGTTAAGAAATTGTTACTGAAAGATCTAATAACTGGGAAGTAGGAATAAAATTAGCGAACCTTTTATGTATACCTAGTTATACAAAAATAACTAACAACCAAAAGCAGGATAAGGTATTTTAAATTTTAAGAATTCAATTAGTACGTAGAGTAGTACTTAAATATAGCAGAAACCTAGTATATATACCCTGTGGTTAAAAAATAACCAACAAAGTAAAATACAAAACAGGGTAATTTATTTTTAAGCAATACAAGTAGTACGATAAAGTAGCAATTAATCTAGCAGATACTAAAAATGTACAAGGGTCGAAATTTGACGTATAATAATCTACCTTTATCATTTTCTAGTTTTTTAAGTATGGATATTATCCTCACGTTAGATGGTCAGCAATCCCTTTTTATTATTAGCTTTCTATTTGAAATAGCTACAGGATGGAAGTTTTATGTAATACAATATCCGAGATGATGCAAAATTTCATAACGCAGTAGTAAAATATCGTAGATTTAAATCTAGAAAAATATTGTCACTGTTATCACCTTAAATGGAAAATATTTTGTGTATATATTATAATATAAAATATTTCATGTACAAGGTGATTACATTCTGCAGTGTCGATTTAGTAAATGTGTAATTTAGTTTAAGATAGAATTTGTCGTATAGTACAATGAAACGCTATTTACACATTAAGTCAACGGTGATTACAAATAATAGAGAACCCCCACTCCCTCGCCAGCATGTGACTGTTTGGTAACCGGTTGCCATAATGCATTGTAACTTCACCCAATAGTCTTGAAGCAATGCAACTAACTTGTAGCCAAGAATGGGCTATTAATAATATGTTAGGAGGTATCTTTCTACGTTTGTTCCTAGCATGATTACATAAAAAAACGACATTAGTAATTAGAATTTGGAGTGATTATTTTTCACAGACAGCTACTTAAGTCAGATATTCACAATAGAAATGCAGTAATTGCCGACCTACAATAAAGAATTAATTCATTTGCGAACATATTAAAAAAATTTGAAACGTTTTAGATTCAATTACTCTGACTTGGTTTACAATTATGAACAAAACTCCTATTAACTATTACATTTCTGAAATTACAGACAAAGCAACAGGAATATATAACAATAAAAATACGAACAAAGACAGTATCATAATCTGCATGGATGTCGGCTGAACAGATCAACTATTACTGCTCTTTTTATTGTTTATGTTAAACTGATAAATTGTGTCAATGCGTGTGGCTCGGTATGGGTCTTGTTACTTCAGTAGGGCATTTACTTACGTCGAAGCTTTTAAATAGTGAGTATGTGGGGAAATATACCACGAATCATGAGAGTATTGACATAGGAACACCAGAGGTTTCGATTCTATGTTCTTTCTTATTTTCGATATGTCTTAACGATCTGTATTTGGTTGTCGGTGACGCTTTTTTGACAGTGTATGCGAACAACCATTCGTTAATTATATCCGATTCGAATTATAATAAATTATAAAGGAAATCTAACGGATTCAAAGCCTAGTGGTGGTATGCTGGTTTATCCTGTGAAGTGTCGTGTAGGAGTCCTGGTATCGGATACGGGTCTTCACTGTCCGAAAAGGTTTTCGTAGCTTTTCTTCTTGTTTAAGGAAATGCCAACAGCTAAACATCTTAAGCCACTCAACAGGCGCGTACAAAATAATAATTCATGGCCTATAATTGCCGATAAATTCTAAGGCGTGAATTTTTATTATTTTATTAATATATTGACTATAGTTAACAACTGTACATTGTCAGTTATTAAATTTTAATAACAACAAAACAAAATTGTCCCACTTTCATTTCATCAATAGGTATAAACATTGCGTTAATATTTGCGAACTATATATTTAGTAGTATAAATTATATACTGTTCGCTGAACAACTGGCATTGCTGTATTGACATAAAACATGCAAATGTCTTTCTTAATTTTATTCTGAACGGCGAACTGTTCGGTTTGCGGAGGTATACATATTGTTGTGGTTTCACTTGGTTTGTGAAATAAATGTTGTATGGACTGCCAATCAAGCATATACCCACCTAGACTCTTTTGATTCGTATGCTTATCTCAGGGGTATTAACTAGGTTCTTATTGACTAGGCCTAACATTCAGTATGTGGAGGCAATCCGGTGGAGGCAATCAAGTGCTTGGTTAAGACCTGCCCACATGCGGTGAGGGAAGTTATGAACGAGCTGTTAATGCGACAACGGTTTCCAAAACATTGGAAAGAAGCAAAGATCACGCTTCTTTGGAAAGGAAAAGGCATGGAAAACCCGTCGGATTATCGTCCAATATGTCTTTTAAACACGATGGGGAAAATGTACGAAGGGCTGGTAAAAGAGAGGCTAGAAGCGGAAATAGTGGAGAGGGGCGGTCTTTCTCCAAATCAATACGGTTTTACCAAAGGGAAGTCAGCCATAGATGCCGTATTAGCAGTCGTAGAAAAAGTAAAGTGTTCTGGAAAGAAATGGGTAGCGTTGATTGCGTTAGATGTAAAAAACGCTTTCAATTCCGCCACATGGAGTATAATCGTCAGGAAACTAAAGCAGAGAAACATTTCGCAGTACTTAGTGAACATCGTGGAAGAGTACTTCCGGGAGCGATCCATACCAGAAACAAAAGAATTGAAGTAACTCTGGGAGTGCCACAGGGTTCCGTCCTTGGCCCATTACTGTGGAATGTGCTGTACGATGACGTGTTAAGAACGAACTTGGGAGAGGGTGCAAGCTGTATCGCGTTTGCGGACGACTTAGCCGTTATTGTGGAAGGTGAGGATGTGAAAGAACTCATGGACGTGGGGGACGAGGCAACAAGAATTGTTGCAAAGTGGATGCGCAGACACAGTTTGACGCTGGCACCACAAAAATCGGAAGCTATAGTACTGAAAGGACCGAGAAAGAGGAATGCTGTGCGATTTACACTGTTGGACCAAGAAATAAAACCTCAGAGAGCATTAAAATATCTTGGAATATTTATAGATGATAAACTCACTTTTGGGGAACAGGTAAAACACAGCGTTGAAAAGGCAGGAAAACGCATGTCCGCCCTGGCCAGAATTATGCCAAATGTAGGAGGACCAAGTACCAGAAAGCGGATGGTACTAAACGGAGTAGTCAACTCGATTTTACTATATGGAGCACCGGTATGGAACAGCGTTCTAAATACAAAAGAAATACCGGAATGTACTAGAATCTACCCAAAGGAAGATGTTGGTCCGGGTGGTAAGTGGCTACCGCACCATCTCCACCCGTGCTGTACAGGTGGTCGCTGGAGTGCCACCCATCTCGCTACTGGTGGAGGAGAGAACTGAGGCATATGTTGATGGACGGCGATCTGTGAGAACGCCCAAAAAGGAATATAGAGAACACACATTTAAAAAATGGCAACAGATATGGGACGAACACCGGGATAGCGGACAATGGACAAAGTCCCTCATCCCTAATATCTCAGTATGGGTGAAATGTGAATATAGACGAACAAACTACTATCTGACGCAATTTCTCACGGGCCATGGGCAGTTCAGAACCTACACCAAAAAAATGGGTATCACACAAACCGACATATGTGATTACTGTGGACTTAGGGACACGCCAGAGCACACGGTCATGACCTGCGAAAGGTGGAGTTCCCAGAGAAACAAACTTGAGGAAAGGATAGGGAAGAAATTGAGTACAGGAAGTATTATCAACATAATGACAAGTGGTAAAACATATTTCGACAATATCAACGAGTATGTAGGAGAGGTTTTGCGTACCAAAGAGATGGAGGAAAGGGAAAGAGGAAAACTTTAAAGAAACACCCGACATGTCTGAGGGAAAACAGATCATGTAGATTCCAGCATGTCGGGGGAGCAAAGGAGGTGGTTTTGGTGGGTAGGAAAAATTCGTTTTGAGTCCCACACTGCCTTAAGCTGAGAACAAGCTAAGGCGAGCATGAGCGTTCCACCTGACAAAAAAAAAACATTCAGTATGTAAACTTTAAGAGAAATGATATAAGTCGATGGTAATTGTTTAAAATATATTTTTATTGTTTAATATATTTACAACTCATTGTTACCTAATCGTGAAACTATTGACATTTTTTCTTAAGCCTAATTACCTTCATAATTCGAACATGGAAAATTTAAATAACTCATATATCTTTGAATTTTGTTTCGATTCTTAATGGAATCCTTTAAAATATCACACTTGAATATCTCGTTTAGCTTAGGGAATCTTTACTCTCCAAATGCTAATTAGTTCAAGGTGTCCCCCCTACTCTATGCAGCATAACAGTTACCTCCACACTGTATATTATTTCGTTTACTTCCTGCAGTTTAAATTTTGTATGTTAATTGCAATTATGACCAATCCCCGCATTGTTTTGCGAATACACAACCCGATGATGCAATGCCAGATATTTTCATAAATGTTTATTAAATATTGAATTTACTTTTAATTAATTCAAAACTCATTATCCATATAAACTTTCGAAATTCGTAAATAAGTTTCATAGACTTGAAATTATTTTATACGAGCTTGTTACTCGCACTGATACTCGGTCCTCATACATAATTATGTACAAGATATCTCTAAAATATTTTATTAAAAAAATCCTTATTTTAAAATAAAATAAAATTAAATTTCAACTAAGTGGAAATTATTAAAATTAATTCGATTTAAAACTTCGTTTAAATCTCGCTTTACGATTGTTGAATTATTTCACACGTATACCGTCTATCCAACGTGTAATATTTTATAATCAAAAATTCAAAGCTATAGGAAAACGTACGAAGCAATCCACCTTCGTCATGAACCAAAAACAATGATGTCTGTATTACCAGTCTCATAACAACGAAAATAATTACTAAATTTATAATTTTATTAATCCGAAAATATTATATGTATATAATAGTAAGTGTAGGATTATTTAGATTAATAATATTTATTAAAAATTATAATTTTGGTGTCATTTCAACTAATTTTATTACAGATATTAACATTAGGTGTTGGCCATCATGAAAAAACATTTACATGATACTGTCGAATCATTGGACAGTGTTTGTTTGTAAAAATTGTGAACTTAAAAATATAGTTTTATTTACTTATAGTCACAAAATATCTTAGTTTATTACATATTTTCTTTAATGAGAATGTACTTAATTAGTATTAAGATAAAATAAAACAAATTTTATGAATTTCACTTTTTAATTATCACTGTAACGAGTCGTTTCGCACAACCTGGGCTTCGTCAGACATATAACTAACTTATTTACAAAATATTTTATATTAAACACAAGTAAACGGTAACAAGCAAAAACACATGTTTTATTTTAAAAATAGTCAGAGGGATGGGTGCTTTTTATTACTGGATGTCCCTCCCTCTGACTCCCCATCCCTCTGACTATTTTTAAAATAAAACATGTGTTTTTGCTTGTTACCGTTTACTTGTGTTTAATATAAAATATTTTGTAAATAAGTTAGTTATATGTCTGACGAAGCCCAGGTTGGTGTGAAACGACTCGTTACAGTGATAATTAAAAAGTGAAATTCATAAAATTTTATTTTATCTTAATAGTTATAATGGAATTTCATCAAGTAAAGGCCGAAACAATCATATATTGTACTTAATTAGCCTTTAGAAAATTTTGACATAAATATAACGTAATTTAGACGTAAATATAACTAAAGGTATTTTTAATAATATAAAATATTATTAAAAATCTGGTGAAAAGAACACCAAAAATACCTTTGTATTATACAAATCTGGTAGGGTTTTACCCACTCATGTGTGTTTCAATTATTCTGGTAAATATAACCTATAAACTTCATCGTAGTCGACACAAGGCTCACATAAATGTACTACAACCATTTCGTCATGGATTTTAATGACGAAAGTGGAAAGCTTCGTGCATTTTCTTATAGTCCGTCTGATATGTTTCAAAATTTGTCGCGGTCTTCCGTTCTTTTGCTAGCGTTCATCCTTTATATAGTACTCATCACATGGGCTTTTCCAGCATCCTGTGATCTTCCACATCTCTTATTTTCAATTTTCGTGTATAATGTTTATTCTTGTCATTCAATGTCTTATATTTTGCTTTTCTTTTATTATATTTTTTAACTATTTTTAATTTTACCGTAGTTTGATATTTTAAATTAAAAATTTTGGTCGGTTCAAATTGTTCAATCAGATTTCTTCCCAGTTTGAATTAAATTTACGTATTTTTATTGGCTTTTTCGCCTCTCGCCTTTGATTCTCGCTTCTTCTCTCTCTTCTTCGCAACCCGTTTTAGTTACATTTTATTCTCAGTTATTCTTATTGTTCTTTGATTAATTTGTATCGTAGTAAAATATCACAGCAATGTGTACAATATAACAGTTAGTTAACATAGCGCGATTGCGTTCGACCCAGGGAGGCACCCATATAACTCCGATAATGTGCGAATGTTCGTTACTGTCAACGTGTCAACCATACACTTATTGGGTGAGGGCTATACAACTACCAGGTAACAACCGTGACGGAGTCTATCAGGTTGGCTGATCTTGGTCCTCTGACGTATAATGTACATATACGACGGCAAAAAATGCTATCGGTCAGTACGTGCACGTTAATTTATCTTATACATATAAATGTTACAATATATTATAGTATAAAATAAAAACAAATAAATACAATTATAACATAAATTTAACGCAAAACAGTAACAAAAAAATAAAATATTTTGCTTGTAAAATCTTTAAAATATAGCTTTTACTGCGTTGGTTGAGTCTTTAGAAAAAGTCCAATAAATTATTTAACTTATTAGACTCATTAGTTCTTATTACTAAAAATGATATTTGTTATTATTTTGGCGTGGTTGGAAGCTATCTGTACTCTCTAAAAAAATGAACGTTTAGACTATAGCAGGCACTTTTATACATCCGATTTTAGTTTATGTATTAACTCAATACATTCACAACATACACTACAACAGAATAAATACGAGGGGGTATTGATATATTCTTAGCCTGCAATTGAAGTTAAATTGTTTCAGGAATATCTTATTATTCAACATAATCTCCTCTTAAATTAATACACTTAATACAGCGATCCTGCAGCGCCTTTAATCCTTCTAAAAAAAAATTCTTCTTGGTCTGCAAACCAGTTCTACTACCTTTTCGTTACACCAAAATTGACGTCCTTTTAAAATTTTTTTCAATCGAGGGAACAGATAATAGTCTGAAGGAGCTAAGTCTGGGGAATATAGCAGGTGCTCCAGTAATTCGAACCCTAGATCTCGAATTGTATTTATGGTAAGGCGTGATTTGTGGGCATAGACACTACAAAAACAACACACCTTTCGCTAACCATGTCACGTCTTGTTTCCTTAATTTTTTCTTTCAGGGTGGTTAGTAATTTAGAATAAAAATCTCCAGTGATGGTCTGACCATTTTTTTAGGTAATCGATCATAATTATTCCACGGATAACCAAAAAAAAACTTAAGCAAGAACTTTTCCGACGGATTTTTGAATTCGAAATTTCGTAGCCCTTTGAGAACAATGATGGCATCATAGCCGTTTTGACCATCGATTGCTGTTTTGTTTTAGGGTTGTAAAAATGGACCCATGTTTCATTCATAGTCACAAGATGGTCCAAAAAATCTGGATCTCCTTCAAAACGAGCACAGATTGACCGTGATGCTTTCACTCTTGCTCGTTTGTGTTCGGCGTTCAAGCATTTAGGAATCCATTTTGCACAAATTTTTTCATATCTAAATCGACATGAACTATATGATGGGGCCCATTCATATGAAATCTTTAGTGCCTCAGCCTCAGCTATATGTTTCAGCTCAATTCGATGGTCTGATAATATAATGTCATGAACTGCGTCAATATTTTCGAGGGTGGACACCGAAATTTCTTTCAGGGTGGTTAGTAATTTAGAATAAAAAAAACAAGAACTGTTCCGACGGATTTTTTAATTCGAAACTTCGTAGCCCTTTGAGAACAATGATGGCATCATAGCCGTTTTGACCATCGATTGCTGTTTTGTTTTAGGGTTGTAAAAATGGACCCATGTTTCATTCATAGTCACAAGATGGCCCAAAAAATCTGGATCTCCTTCAAAACGGGCACAGATTGACCGTGATGCTTTTACTCTTGCTCGTTTGTGTTCGGCGTTCAAGCATTTAGGAATCCATTTTGCAGAATTTTTTTCATATCTAAATCGACATTAACTATATGATGGGCCCCATTCATATGAAATCTTTAGTTCCCCAGCTATATGTTTCAGCTCAATTCGATGGTCTGATAATATAATGTCATGAACTGCGTCAATATTTTCGAGGGTGGACACCGAAATCGGTCTTCTTGATCGTTTCTCATCTTTAATGGAAAATTTTCCCATTTTGAATGACGCAATCGAATTTTTGACAGTCGCATATGATTCACATTTTCATTCGACATGCTTCCAAATTGACTGCACAGCAATACTTCAACTTCTTGACGTAAGATTTTACAGTGACACTTTTAAAATGTCATTATTTCTTGCCATTATAACAAGATTTTCTTTAGTTCAAGGAAAATGGCCTAGGCTAACTAAATATCAATATCCCCTCGTACTATGTACCTTATGGTAAATATATCATCACTTCAACCGTTTTTGTATTTTGTTAATAGATTATTTAATAATATAATACCATATTGATAATATTCGGGCTAATAGAGCTAATTTAGCGAATGAGAAAACAATACTGGCCCAGCACAATTCACAGACCAATGACAAAATTTATAAATTATTGAAGAGAAGTTTTCGATCGGTCTTCGTACTGTATACGATTGAACTAATTACTATTGTCAATTACATCACTATAAATAGACGCATTCCTTATCCGTCTACAATTAAGTCTCATCCTTGACATTTCCGTATAAACAAGTCTTCGAATTTTCCTAATACACTACCTCTCTAATTATTCCCGTATTAATCCGAAGACTCCCATTACGTGTATGAATATGAATTGTATAAACATTTATTTCTGTTTGACTATAATATCTGTGCATGTATTATTTTTGGTTTACTCCGAATTAAATCTATATTTGACGTACTAATACAAAATTTTATTAAATAAAAATATTATTAGATAAAACGAAATTACATATATAAAAGGTGGTTTAAAATTTATAATGTCAACATTAAATGATACTGATAACAACAAATATAAAAATATTCGAAAAACTAAAGTAGACCCAACCGGAAATGAAGAACAAAATGAGAAGAAAATAATGTCCACAAAGTCGGGAGAAAACCAAGAAATAAATAAAAATTGACTTTACTAAAATGAAAAAATTATTACCTAAATCCTATGAAGTATAAGGTTTGTAATATATGAAAATTTATATTATAATTCAAATTTCGCGCCTAAATGTAACAAGCAGGACTATACACTATACCGGTTGTCCTTGAAATAAAAAGACAACGTATGAAAAATAGAAACATTAAATTATATAGAACATTTTCCCAAAATTACTTCTCATAAGCGAGAAAAATGACAAAAATATTTTAAGAAGTTTTTATCACACCACTGTGCGGTAGATTATATTATAAAAGACGATACCCTAAAGTTGAACGCAAATAACAAAAAAAAAAACAGTTTTGTTATTGTCCATCTCGCTTTTAAGTTCGTTCAGTTGTTGATCGTTACGTATGTTCGATACAATTTTTCGATTAAAGATAGAGCGTTATCAAATAAATAGGACGTTAAATACTCGTAGAGCACACAGTAGAACTAGTAGAGCACACATCTTATATGTTCTTTTAATAAAATAATTTAAAAATTCAGAAGGAAGTATAAATTTTTACAGATGACTTTCGTACCAGGTTATTGAAAGCTTACCATAACAAAACTTAGACACGACGTTATTTTCTAACGTTTTTATACACATAAACAATGCCATCCGTAAATTCAATAGCGATATTCTATTTCTTACTTCTTCTAACGAAAAAAAACACATTCTCGTAATACACATACAATAATGTCACTTCTACAAATTATTTTTAGTATGATTTTTAAAATGGGTTTGGAAATTAATATAACACACATCTCAACTTTTAATAATTACTGACCATCTTTTTAGGTAATCGATCATAATTATTCCACGGATAACCCAAAAAAAAACTTAAGCAAGAACTTTTCCAACGGATTTTTTATCACTTTTTTCAATCAATCAATCAATTTTTTCACTTAGCATACAGGATGTTATAGTTTTTACAACAGCGGCAGCTGTTACATGTGTAAACATACAGTGGGTAACTTCAATAGAGGTATATATTTACTATTTATACAAATTCTGAATTCTTAGGCAATTTTCAGAGGGTTTTTAATTTTGGGGCTCGCGTCGTAATTGACTATATAACAACATCTTTCTATTTTTCATACGTTGTCTTTTTATTTCAAGAACATTCTGTATAGTGGGCGGAAGCAAATTCAAACTTAGCTCAATATTTGAGTCGTCTGTATCCATTTACTTTTGTTTGACAGCAATATGTGAAAGCAAAGTACATTCAAGGATCAAATTATTATTAAATTTCTTAAAAATGAAGACGTACAACCACGCTGACGACCACCAGAAGTTTGTGAAAGACTTAAAAGACAATTTGGTAAGGAAGGGTTGTCAGACATAGTCGTCTATAAATGGAGAAAAGCGTTAACGACAACGTATCATAGAATTACAATGCGAGATATTGCTTCTACTGCTTCTACATTGACATTGACATATTGACATTGCCAATGTAAAAAATATTATCAAAAACCAACTTCATTATCAAAATGTGTGAGCACGTTCGATTTAGTATAGCTAATGGACCAGCACAAACTCGCTTGAATATCATGGAGATGGCTTTCTAGAATTTACGTGAATGAAACCTAAGTACACCATTTTATCCGTAAAAATGAAAGAGTGTCGATTCCTCGGCGACATCTTTTGTCCCTAAAATCAAAGAAAGAAGACCCCATTGTATCTGAAAATAATGGTTATATTATTTTGGAACACAAGGCGCACATCGCACATAGATTTTCTGACAGAATATTGGACAATAAACGAGTACTATTCAGATTTGCTGAAAAGTCCAGTGAAAGCTGCCACACAAAACAAGCTAGAAATATGTTTTGTATAGTATAACGCTCGCCTTCATGTCGCTACTTATACGAGGTGCTAGCCAGAAATTCCCGGAATGTGAAAAAAAGACAATAAATTATTCTTACGACTTATTCACTACCATCACCTCCAGAATACTCTCCTTTCCCATAAATACACCGAAGCTAGCGACTTGTCCATGACTGAAAGTAATGCTGGAAGTCTTCACGTTTTAACGTGTTCAACACTACTTTCGATTCGATATGAATCTCCTCAATCGTCTCAAAACAGCGCCCCTTGAACTTCGGTTTCAACTTCGGAAACAGGAAGAAGTCACAAGGTGCAAAATCTGGAAAGTAGGGAGAGTGGGATAGTACTGCCGTCTTCCTTGAGGCTATAAACTGACGCACAACAAGTAACGTGTGGGTTCGTGCATTGTCGTGGTGCAGGATCCACGAATTGTTGCGCCACTTGGCAGACCGCTTGCATCGAATTTTTTCTCTTAGTCGCTGAAGAACATCGCAATAAAATCATCCATTAACTGTTTCACCTGATGGGAGAAATTCTTTGTGCACGATCCCATCAGCGCCAAAGAAGCAAATTAACATTGACTACACGTTGCTTCGAACTTGCCGCGCTTTCTTCGGTCGTGGTGACGATGGCACTTTCCACTGCGATGACTGCTGCTTTGTTTCGGGAACATACCCGTACACCTAAAATTCGTCACCAGTAATGATTCTGATACTGAAGATCTCATCCCTTTCGGCAGTTTCTTTCAGCTCTGTGCGCACATGAACATAGTGCTGTTTTTGCTCAATGCTGAGTAACCTTGGTATAAACTTCGCAGCAATACGCCGCATGCTGAGTTTGCAATTTCGCCACATTTTGCGTCGATGGACGACCGGAACGCCCACCATCAATGACCGACACACATCCATTTTTAAATCAATTGTATCACTCATAGGTTTGCGTCTGGCCTAAAGCATCCTCACCAAACGCTTGATTAAGCATTTTCAAAGTTTCCGCTGCAGTTTTAAGTTTAAGTTTGAAGTAGAATTTGGTGAATTTGGGGAACAGACATTGTACTGTCGCAGAATAACTTAAACACAGCTCAACAAATATAACCACAAAAACTGTTTGTCACCACCTAGTAAAGTACTGTTTGACAGAGTTACTTAATGTAGACATAGCTCACAGCATCTAACGCTATAGAGCTATACTACCATCCCGTCGCGCGCTACATTCAATTTTCAGGAATTTCTTGGTAACACCTCGTAAAACACTATAATTCTAAAATTATTAGATTATTAGATTAAAATTAATTTGATTTCCTTAAACCATTTTTTTATTACTACCTGCAATTAAAATTTGATAAAAATTGTTTCTAAGTAAATTAATTAAAATTTGTACACTTAATTTTCACCTCCTTACTAAATGCAGACGTAGCTCACACCATCTAGCGCTATAGAGCTCTACTACCATCCCGTCGCGCGCGGCATTCAAATTCCCCGAATTTCTTGGTAACACCTCGTAAAATACTATAATTCAAAAATTAGATTATTAGATTAAAATTAATTTGATTTCCTTAAACCATTTTTTTATTACTACTTGCAATTAAAATTCAATAAAAATTGTTTCTAAGTAAATTAATTTTAATTTATACACGTAATTTTCACCTCCAATTCATTTTACATAGCACAAAATAAACTAATTCGAGAAGTGAAAATAGTTTCAGCATTTAATGTTTGTTTATGCTTAGCCTGTCATAATTAATTTTATATTATATTGCGCACTTTCTGCATCCAACGCAGACTATATTTTCAAAGCAATTTTTATTTCAGTTTCATATACATATGACTTATATGAGGTATTCTGTATATAGGATCATATATGTTAGTTTGAACGAAGGAAAATAATTTTTTATTATAGAGAAATCACGACTAATTAGAAGGATTGTGGTTTCTATGTTTAATTACATCATACTTCCGTATCCCATAATATAGCACCGCTAATTTTTAGCAAAATTAAGGTTAAACTAATAAATGTATATAAAATATATATATTTATATTTGTCAAAGGTTATTAAAATTTATGAGTGCTATTTGAGTATTAACATTTATCAATGTCATTCATGACAATCATGAATCATGACTATAATATTTCGAAACATCAGGGTTAAGAATTTTTAATATGAAAACTAACATTCGATTTTGTTTCTTGTTTCCATATATTTCTAGTATAAAATGTTTTTATACTTTAGCTTAAAAAATGCTTGAGATAATAGTAAACGATCAGTGCGTATAACTGAAGGCGTTACGATTCCAATATGACATAGGATTCTAATCTCAATAGACTTTTCGAATTATAACTATAGTTCATAAAGTATAAGTTTTCAGTTCAAGGTTAAATTTAAAGCATGTGATCTTCAAATCAGTACAGCAGAGTCAAATGAAGTCAATATTCAATCGCGGAAATAACTGTTTGTCATCATAAAATGTAAACGTCATGTCTTGCAATATTGTAAAAATTTTAGTATGTTACTTACAATATAACCAAAGAAAGCATACACATAAGATAATAATAATGAGAAAAGTAGGAACATGAATAGTTCAAAAGTATTGTTTCTTTTCTAGTTTTGTATAATTATATTCTATCCAAGAAAACTATGGGAAATTATTACTTTAATATTCGAACAAATTATTTTAAATGTTATTTATAGTTATAAACGCACAAGAATATTCCATCAAAAATTTATTTAAAAAGAAATATTTTCAAGTCAAATATCAATAGTGATGCACAGATAATCAAAAAAAATCTTTAGTGTTAAAAATGTTTGCATTATTAAAAATAACATACCGAAATAATTTTCTTGCACTATATCTGGGCTAAGAAGATTGGGAATGTATGAAATTCGATGTATAATTTAGATTTCTATTTATTTTATATAACGGGTGTTCAGATACATTCGAAGTCAAGTGGGCTCTGAACAAAAAATCGTATATCTTTACTTAAGTATATTTGTAATAATTATTAAATGTCAACTGTTGCCTGTCAAAAATCTCAGACATAACTTCATATTTTCAAGAACTACTTTGACTTCGAATGTTTCTGAACACCCGTTATTACTTATATTATAAATAAGTTTTAATATATTGGAAAAGAATGTAAAATTTATGTTTGTAACTCCTTGAAAAAGAATTTTTGAAACCTTTTGAGAGTTGTCAATATATGTTTTCAATTTACATTTAAAATTATACGTAAAAGAAAACATTTATATACTCTACATTTAATATTTTATTGTTTCTTAAAAAAATAATAGTATAAGCAAATAATACAATCCAAAACCATATCATCCTTTATTAGATGAAGATCATATTTAACAAACATATGAAGGTTTTCTGATAACTACCTTTGATAATTTTGCAAGTTAGTGCACCCCACACAAACAAACTTCATTCTAATAAACCCTTGCCTCGAGATCTTTATCATGTAATGTTTCTTGAAACCAGTGGCAGTAATTTCTTCGCTGCTTCATATTATATGCATGCAAATGATGCACATTGATGATTTTTATGGCAGTATTAATGTTACCATATTAAATTTCTACAAAATATAAATACTAAAATATTTTGTCACACATGTCAAACAGTATTTCGAACTTCCATTCTAGTTGCTTCTGGTAAGTCCTTAGTTTTTGGCTTCTTACAAGACCTTTTTCGTCAGGAGAATATAATACTGGATTCTGAATGCTACGATGTTTAATATTGTAGACCGTTCTACTATAAATATTAAGGGTTTCTGCTACCCTCGAAAATAAAACTTATTTTATAACACTGCCACATCTAACTGATTATGTGAATTACCTCATGAACACGATCGATGGACATAAATGGTCCACCATTCTCTTTTTCCGTTCAACCTAGGCTGTAAGATTTAACACAAGCTGTTGAGCTTGAAAACCAAGAGGCATCTAAGAAATTTTCTGTAAAATAAATAGGTTAGAAATGTCAAAGTGATAATCAAACAATTTCGTACTTATTGCCACTAATTGACATTACTATTTATTATCAGTATTATCCTCAAAAGAACAGATTTTGCAATTTTTGATGACAAACTAAATATTCAAATTGGAAGAATGCTTAACCTACAAGTCAGAATACCGGAAACAAAGTCAATAAACAATATTGAAATAATTTGACAGCAAGCCGAATATCATAAGACTATCTCCTGGACAACTTATCCTTTTTATTTAATATAATATTTCCAAGACGTACGTCTTAACTTAAAATGATAAACGTGTGTAGTATTACAGCACGTATTCATGTGTGTTAGAAAGAGATAAAGTACAATTTGTGGTTCACACTTGGGCAGTACGAACTGAAAATATACTCACGAAGTTTCAAGGCCTTCAATAAAGATTTATTATATTAACAAAATTTATGCGTTAATTTTAAGTCATTAATGTAAATTTTACAGTAAATTATATTAAATAAGTCACATTCCTTAAAACTATGGTGTAATGAATTTCAACGCCATCGACTTTTCTTAAATGACAAATTTGAAGTTCCTAAGCCAAAATCAGCTGTTACCGAAAAGAATATTTGTATTGTTCAGGATATAAATGGAGAGCACTGACATGTTACTATAAAAAATATTTAAGCAAACCTAAAGATTGGTGAGAAGGCAATTAACATTTAAAAGCTAACGCTTTGTTCCTTTGAAAAGGTCTGCCAGAGGAACGTCTTATCTAGTATACATCATTACTGGTGTTCAAACTTGGGTATATTTTTATAATCCTAACCGAAATAATTATCAGCAAATACTCCCAAAGTGAAAATTGTCCAACAAGGGGGATCATGTTGCATCACGACAATGTTCGGACGTATACTGTTAGTCGACCGAGTAGGTGTGAATACCTAAAATATTGAAGTGATGGGTACTTCTCTCTATTATAGTCCAGACCTGATACCTAATGATTTTTTTTTGTTTTCACGCAGATAAGTTACGGAGTTTACGTTTTACATCGGCTGAAGAAGCAGTTGGTTTACAAAAGTCGATTTAAAAATGAAATAAACAACCTAGTGCGCAAAGATTAGAGAAAATGTTTCGAAGATGGGCTTATGAGATTTTTAGTGTATGCATTAAATTGTCATTACAATTTAGTATTTTATTACCATGTTTTCAATCGAAAAAAAACTTCAACACATTTATTGTAGTTTCTCCGTTATTTCGAATACTTAATTAAACAAACATCGATTAGTTAATAATAAATTTTTAAAATTATATAATTATAAATACTGCGTTTAATCAAGTGTCTCAGAGTATATATGACAAAATGGCATTAATTAGTAGCGTATGGTATATTTGTATAGCTAAATGTAATGCGTATAAATGCACCTTGCATGATTTATAATGTGATTAACCACCTGAGAGAATAGACATATAGTCTTATTGTAATGTCAATTAATTAAGTGACCTTATATTGTCCTGTACAGGTGAGTGAAATTGTCGCCTTTTGAGTTACATGAGAAAGGAACTCAAAAGTAATTATTCTCTAAGAAGCAATGTACTGAAACAGATAACCAAACAAAGATCTAGTGTAGATAATGTAGATAATTGGCGAAAATAAACATTAGAATGTTATAGAAATATAGTAAAATATGTTTTGCAATTTATAATCGATTGAATCAGGTCCTGGACACTGCTGCTGGTACTGTCGTCTTCTCTTCTAAAATCTTTAAAACAATTTAGAACAAAATTTTAACAGCAACAACAGTACGCAGAATGCGGTTTGAATATGAGAAACAAGAAAAGACTATGAGCTATAACCGCGGAAGATGTTAAAAATGAATCGATATTTGAAATTTACATACATATATTAAAATTATTTTAATAGAAAACATTGTTAAATGTTAAAAAAAAAACTGGAGAAAAGAATGTTCTTAATTTTTCAAAATATTACTTCGAAAAAGTTAATGTAAACCCTTACCACAATATAAGTTGAAATTCTGTTGTCACGAGTAAGTTTACACGAGTAAAGCACCTCACTATAACACCCATGTGTTAATACAATGTGTTTCAAAAACCTACCTATACCTAGTTGTCCATGAATTTCTCCTATAAATTATGAAGTTCTGCATTCTTGAAATGCGGATATAGATTAAATGGTATGAAGGTTATCTACTTGCCATTGTCAAAATTTATCATCGAGAGACATGGTGATTAAATTAATAACAAGTACAATTAGATTATTAATTTATTTAAGAAGAAAATAGAAATAAAACTAATGGTTAAAATCTTCACTTTTTAATACGTAATCATAAAACGACAATTGTTTCGCCAGTACAATGTCTTCATGGGGTACTTGCAACTAAAGAGCACGTTACAAACTAAATATAAAATGGACAAGGTTAGTATTATATATTTTTAATTTTAATTTAGTTTGTAACATGCTCTTTAGCTGTAAGTACCTGATGAAGCCACTGTGTTGGCGAAACAATTGTCGTTTTACGAGTATGTATTAAAAAGTGAAGATTTGAACCATTAGTTTTCTTTCTATTTTAAATTATGGATCCTATCAAGTATAAGCCGAATCAATTCAATTATTAATAAGTTTAAAGTTGGAATATTAATCAAACAGCTAAGGTAAAGAATCAATTTGCAGAAATTTTAATTGTTATAATTTATAACAGGTCTTCAAAATTGTCACCATTTTGTTGAATGCAGAATCCAATACGACATTTCATTTTGTCAAAAATATTCTGCAATAAAGTTAGTGTTATTTCATTACATTTAATTGCAATTGTATTCATCAAGTCATTTAAGTTATTCATTCTTGTCTTATATACTTCAATTTTTAAGCTATCGGAAAATAAAGAAATCTAACGAAGTAAGATCTGGTGACTGCGTTGGCCAAATACCTCTGCTTATAACTCGATGAGGGAAGTAAACTTCTAAAAGCGCTAAATTTTAACGAGTTATATGTGCAGCAGCCCCATATTGCTGGAGTAACCCCATTGAATTCGTCTCGTTGCAATTGAATTAAAAATGGTGTTAATAACTATTCTCGGTATCGTTGTCTATTAATGTTATTGTGAAAACTATTGGTCCTATTTTTCTACGACGAGATACAGCTAACCATACTCCAGCATTAACAGGATGTAAAGGAACTTCGATGTGATTGTTTGGATTATTTATAAACCATGTTCTGTAGTTTTGTTTATTTACAAACCCACTTAAATGAAACCATGCTTCATCAGAAAAAACTTAGATCAAGAATTTCGTCATTATTGAAATTTTCTTGAAAGAAGTTGCAATAATTAAGCCTACTAGCGTGATCTTTAGGTAAGATCTGTTGAACAATCTATACTTTGTATGGATACATATGTAAACGAAACTTCAAAATTCTATGAACGGTAGTAGAAGATGCGTTCGTTTGAACTGATAAACAACGAACTGATGAGAAAACCCTTTCTCCAACAAGGTTTTCTACGTGTTCAACTATATTTTGCTGTGTACGTGGTCTACCAGAACTTCTCCACGACTAGACGAATGTGATAATGTAAAGCGGTATTATCCACAACTCTATTAGTAAATTGCAAGTGAAACTGTCGCTTATATTCCGCATAGGAATATTGCCAGTCTCCGTTAAGAAATTGTGCACTTCGGAAATATGCTTCAACAATAAAAATATTTTCTTGCAATGTGTACATTATTTAGTAGTATTGTTTATTAAGTAAAAAAATATATGTAAGAAAAAATTATATTGCTAGTCACAAAATAACAAATGTCAAAATGACCTTAGATAAATAGTTAGTTATAAGTAAAAGGCAAGTGGCTTCTAATAATTTGCAAGTACTAGTTACTCAGTGCCTACTGAGATGAGGTTCTTTTTGAAACACGTTGTACTAATTTCTAAAAGTAAACTAACCCTATTTACTTATAATCGTATGCTTATCTGAGTTATTAAGTAGGCTTCAATTGTAATTCCACTTAAATATACCTACGCTATGATTTTCCTAACGGTAATCCAACAAATCCAATAACCTACAGTGGCACAGGTCGGTTGTTCGAATTCTTGGCCTTATTTTCATTTTATAAATAAAAATGCTCTCTTAGTCATCTAATTCTCTATAGTTATCTACATTTTTAACTAGTTCTAAATTATTTGTTGCTACGTCGTGAGCATTGTCTAAAATACGCCGGGCAATACTTGATTTTTCCTGTCGTTTAAATCTAATATGTATTACATGTTTTTTGTAGTGGGTTAAAACTGCGCGTTTCATTCGACAAACATATTTCATCTCACAACCTTGGCATTCTATTTCGTAGATTCCAGATTTCTTATTTACCCCAACTTTATCTTTCGCGTTTTGTAAAACGTTATAATAAGTGAATTAATGGTTTTAAAAGCAATTAACCTTCCTTAAATTAACGTTCCTTAAAAATTTTGTTTAGAATTTTCGGAGACGCTTGAAAAGGTAACAACACGATTTTTTTGGGAGCTTCGCGCTGTGACAACAGACATCGCGTAGTAGCATCGCGAATAGCCTTTTTTAATTTAGATTTTCTAATTAACTTATTTATTATTTCCAAACCAAAACCATTGTAGCTTGCGATGCTTTTTATGAAATTAAATTCTCGTTCACATCTATCTTTCGCTATCGGAAAACTTAACAACCGTTGAATATCAAAGTTAAATGAGGCCTTTTTTTGCTGAATCATATCTTACAGTAAACATGTCTTCGTTTAACTTTAGTTAGGTTACATTTAGAAACTGGTATTAATACGTCGATGATATAGTGATGTGCTTTGCTTGTGTAAACTGTGCTCTAGGGCTCCGAGTGTAATACTTTCTTTTCTGCTGGTGATGACAACTTGGTTGTTAAAATAAGCATCCAAGACTTAAAGCTATATTGTTGAAAGAGTATTTTAAATTAACTTTTACAGAATACCTAACATTCTTGAGTAGGTAAAACCTCTCCTTATGTTGTATAAAATAACAACATTTTTTAATAATTTATAGTTATTTACGTAACCAGTTATGAAAAGACTAATTTTATTTGACGAATGTAATGTTTGCCAAAACGAGCGAACGAAGTGAGCGAATTTTGCAAATTTCATTAGTCAAAAAAAATTAGACTTTAAGCACAAAATTTTATCTAACCCTGGTTTAAAATAGATACTTGTGGGATTAAAAATACAGCTGTACAAAGAAATTGAACTTCATCGCTTTACTTGAGCGTTGCTATGGATAAGTATTTGTCAGTGGTAAATGTTTTATTGCAAATTAAGCCGAACGTGGATGATTCTGATGTAGATATGCCGTTTGATGTAGAAGAATCAGCTAATTTAGCAATAAATTCAATAATACCCAGTAAATCAAGAAGCAGGCATGAAGAAGTATATAAAAAAATTGTAAAATGATGTCAAGATAAAGGAGTAAAAAACATTTGTGAAAAGGTTCTGTTGACGTACTTCGGAGCGATGAAAACTATAAAGCATCTACAGTATGGTGTACCTACTCAATGTTGAAGGCAGAATGTAAATGTAAAAAGAAACACTGACATCCAAAAATATACCACTTCAGGAACATTTTTTTAAAAGATTCAAACAATCTACGGTAGGTGTTGATGCGTTACTTCTTTTGGTCGATTAATAAATTTTTCTTCTTTAGAAGGTTCCAGATGATTCCATAAACTACTATTTTAATAATATCGAGTTTTTCTGCAAATGTGAAACCAATTGACTGTCAACGATACCACAAACTCTTTCAGCCCAACTTCCTTTGAAGCTTTCGTGTAACTTAAAGACTCAGATTAACTATTTTTCGTCTCTTCACAAATCGGGAAATTCAAACACATTGACTGGTTAAATCCACTGGTCAACGCAGAAGTATCATATCTGGCTTAATCAAATGCAGCTAACTCTTACCACTAAAAGACACTTTCAGAAAATCGCATTTACATAATCGAGCGTTTAAAGAATCGCGAAACATTTAGTCTATTAGCAAAAACAAATTCAAGTAATTATCAATATGCAAAAAAAATATTAAGGAGAGGTTTTAATTCTGTAACGGAAATAAAAATGTTTTTTTTATGTCTTCGCATTTTATTTTAAAGTATTTTACAAACATTACAAGTTTTTAATGCAATTCCCAATAATATATCATAATACCAAAATAACTCACAGGTATTATTGTTATTCCAAGCAATACATGGATAAATTCTTACAGGGTCTGAAGCCAACATATGGGAGGTAGCACGGCAAAATCGGATAACTCAGCAAATTTTGCAAAGCTTTCTGGAGAAGAAGCTATTCCCGCAATTAAAACGCCCCCTCTATACTAAGCCGCCCAGCCTTTGGGAAATTTTGCCTAAAACACGAAATTCACCTCCTAACAAGAATATCCAAGATATACTCAACAGTACAGAATCAACACCAGGAGAAACACTACAACTGGTCGAATCCGAGCAAATTTCATCTATATATGACAACGATGATGATATAGAAGGCATGTGTATTTTTTAATTTTTGCATGAGTATATATTTTGGTATTATGATATATTAGCTTGAATAATCTAGAATATTAAAAGTATGTTTACATATCCCATGTTATTCGTCTGTTATTTATAAAGTTTTTAACTTCATTACCTTTAGTAAATCATTTATCCTTTAATAGGCATTTAATAATAGAAAAAAAATGCAAAATAAGTATCAAAAATAAAAAATCTCTTTTTTTATCCGTAGTAAATAAAATATATCCAATTTTGCACAATATTATTGAAAAACCAAATTAACAGTCGTTAGTACCTCTATTCATTCTTGTTGGGTGTGTTACTAATAAATAGACTACGGAACAGACGCTATCCTCTAATGAGTCATGCAGGCGCAGAGACATAGTAAGTTTTGCTTAATAATCAGATTGATGCAATATTCGCTTGTAGCCCTGATTTTAATGTCCTGTAAGGCTTTTGTAGTAACGTTCAAAATACGGAAATCAGTAGATGTATTAAATTTAAAGATTATTATTTCTATGCGCCACTCACTATGATGTTGAGCGAAGTTTTTCTATATTTAAAGACATACTGTCCAATAAAAGAACGCACTTTACAGAACAAAGTTTAGAATATACAAGGTGTGTATAAATTGTCGCAAAAGCTACACGTAGCGACATTCTTCGTTCGGTTTTGAATAAAAAATCTTAATGTTAAAATGTCGTATCATGCTTCGTAAATTCGTAAATGTCAAAATTTTACAGTAATGATTTTGATTGAACTCACTTTGAAATACAAACTTATTGTTCTACAACGTTGCCAAATGTGTTTTTCGTGGAAGTACGTTAATGAATAAATGTTTAAAACAAGCTTTTAAATCAAAAAGGAAACGTTTACGAAATATGTAATACTAGTAAAAATTTTTTCTTTAAACTAAATTGCATCTATCTCTATTAACAGATATCGAAGAGCAAAGGTTAGTTATGCACTAAAAGTCTGAACTTCAAGAACCCCGTGAAAACAAACGAAGCATGATACGTCATTTTAACATTACAGCGCATAGAGAAAGGGACCTAAGGGTAAAAAAATCAATTTTCACTTTTTTTTTTTTTTTGATGTGGACAACATCTGAGCATCGAATGAGACCGATCCCATGCCCCAAAAGTGTTCCCTCCCAGAGATATGCGCGTTTTATGAAAGTGAAGTCGACGATTCTAAGCGCAAATAGAAAGGGACCTAACGATAAAATTTATTTATTTTCATTTATTTATTTATTTTTTTCCTTATGAACAATTTAAAAAAATAGAAAAATCATTTTAATCGACGGTTCTTGCGAATTGGTTCCTTAGAACTTGACGGTACCGGTCCTTTACTTTTTTTCGATTTCTTCTTAACGTCTGCTGCCTCCACTTCTTGAGGATTGTCCACTTCCACCGAATCTTCCCCTTCGTTTCCATTTCCAGAGACCAAAGGAAGAGGAGCAACCGAATCTTTTTTTGAATCGTCAAAACATAAACCCCGGATCTCTTTATACAAGTACCATTGACGCTTCATCGATAACCCTGGTGACGGAATTATAATTGGTTTGTCATCGAAACTGGTATTGTTACTCAGATGTATGTTTTCATTTATGCTGGCTGAATTCGCAAACAGTTTACATTGCACTGGTGACTGAGCAATAAATACAAAGTGATGATACTTCGATATTCCAATTAAAGTTTTATATTTAGTGGAGAAGTATTCGTCCCATTTTCTCCACTCAACAACAGGCTCACTTGAGTTTGGAAGTCGAATAGGTACAGGAACATTAAATCCATTACGAGATGATTTTCTAACACAATCAACTACATCCATGAAGCAGTCGACATTAGCTTGGGCATATTTTGATTTGAAAACTCCGAATAAACGATCAGGTGAAAACTTTGTATGTCCGCTTAACAAAAAGTTCAATTCAACTGACTCACATCTGGAAGTATCGACAAGGTGTTGTAAATATCGTATCATCGCATTGTTTTTATTTTGTGAAACACAGTTATCAGCGAATATCACTAATTTTTTAGTTGAATGCACTTCTCGTAGGTAGTAATCAAGCATTGATATTACTGAATTCGGACCTTTTCCAATGGAATCGCTTTCGTCAATACAGAAGATGTGTTGAACATTTTGACGTTCGTTTGTAATTCCGAAAATTACTGTTTTGCGACCTGATTTAAAGTATGCAGTTCCTATTTGCTGTGGACCCGACGGAAAGCTAACATTTTGAGCATAATCCATAGATATTACTAGATAATCCTCCTCTGGAATACCTGGATACATGGCATTTGGATCAGGCTTGACTAATGTTCTCAAGTCGTTATAGTACTCTCGCTGAGTACTGGCAGATTGCAAATGATCAGAATACACCTTCAATGCTGCTTCTTTTTCAACTTCAGTAACGTTTACTGTATTAACAGCATCTTTTGCAAGATTTCGACACAATTCGCACAAATCGTATGCCGGCTTCATAGTGACGATGTAGGGACAATATTTCTTCCACAGCGTTTGGAAAGTGCGAAGTTTTACGATTTTACCAACCGGTTCGACGCTGTTGGTGTATCTAGTGTAAACAGAAGTCTTACTTTCAGTAGTTGGAAGTTTCAATAAACGATAATCACGATGATTTGGTTGACTTCCAGGTAAAGTGATAGCAACAGTTTCAGCAAAACGGCAGATAAATGAAACAATTTCTTTTTTTTCCAAAGTAGTTAAAGCATCTGTACGATTAATTTTATTCGTCATGCCATGTTCGCGTGGATAAACACCATTTTTGTCGTAATGTTCGATTAGATTTTTGTAGCGTTTAATTCCCATTGTATACAGGAAGAAGTACATATCACGGCATATCGGCAAACTTCGAAAATAATATATCTGATTGTACCGTTTCTTCATAGCTCGCGATCGATCACCAACTTTTGACCTGAGCATTGCATCGTCACGGTGAGCTGCCAGATGTGCGAGAATAATTAAATCTTGGGATTCCTTATCTAAATTCATGAAAGACGTACGAAAATCCACAGCCATCTTCTTAGGGATCACTTCATTGCATTGATTTGAACAACACGGAGGTATTTTTGAACCATACAGTCGAGCAACTACCTTTTCTTCGCGTAAATCAAGATCAGATTTATCAAGGTACATATTATCGGTATCATCTTCAGAGTCACTATCCGATAATTCTGAGAAGTGATCGTCATCATCCTCGTCATCAGGGAAGCGATAAAGTAAATCTACTTCTTCGAATTCGTCCACCATTTCATCCTAAAACAAAATTATTTTCGCGAATAACATAATAAGGTTATGTGAAAAAATTTTCGTACTAACAGAGTGATATTCACGATTTAAAAGAATTATAAATGAGTATTTATTATAATTCACAATTAATAATTTCAGAAAATAAACCTGGATTCGAAAAAACGCGAGCAAAATTGATATCAAACTCATGGAAACAGCGCGCTAGGTAGAAAACAGTAAAAACCAACTACACAAAACAAGAGGTAGGGACGACCTACGCGCGTTTTCAAGGTTGACCAACACGTTCCTGACGTCATGAGATGTGTCGCTTTCAAATGAGACCAATACCAACACGCTCAGTGATGGTACACCAAAGATACACGTATTTAAATCTTTAAAATGGCTCTCCTGAACAAAACCGGTTTTTACCCTTAGGTCCCTTTCTATTTTGCGCGTCACATTAAGATTTTTTATTCAGAACCAAAGGAAGAACGTCGCTGCGTGTAGCATTTGCGACAATTTATACTCACGTTATATTGTAATAATTAACGTGAATAAAAAATGCTTACTGTGGTGTGACAAAGCATTCACTTTAACTATAAGTGATATAATTAATTTCAAGTTTATACTTTTTCAATATTTTGAATTTTTTCACTGTATAAAGTAAATGCATTTTGTATATATATAACATTTGATAAATAATTGGAGTTTTTCGGCTTTTTATTTGCAGAGTAAGTGGGGATGTAAACATTGCTGTCTACAAATTACGAAGCAAATCATACGAATTTTTTTTTTTTTTTAATTTGAAAAATATGGTCTACGTTGGGACTCGAACCCAAGTCTACAGCTGTCCGGGCTGTCGCCTTTACCACTAGGCCACAATAGACCCAGGTTCAAGCTATTTAGAAATGCATTATAAAGTAACAGTGTTAATGAATCAGATGTCAGTTATTGAATGTAGATGTCAAGTTGAAAGCAGAAGTCATATTTGAAAGCTCATGTCAGTTTTGATAGCAAATGTCAGTTAGTGAAAGCAAATGTCAGTTATTGAAAGCAGATGTCTGTTTTGAAAGCAGGTGTCAGTTATGAAAGCAAACGTCAGATTAGAAAGCAGATGCCTATTTTGAAAGTAGATGTGAGTTATTGAAAGTTAAAAAAAAAAAAAAAAAAAAAAAAAAAAAAATTGATTTGCTTTGTAATTTGTAGACAGCAATGTTTACATCCCCACTTACTCTGCAATTACATACATTCTAATTGATATTTGTAAATATTTCATATGAAAAGCAGAAAAACTCCAATTATTTATCAAATGTTATATTTAATGAACGGCTAAGAATTTATCTAAACACTTATATGTATATATATATATATATATATATATATATATATATATATATATATATATATATATATATATATATATTAGAGTGGTCCTTATTTTTCAACTCTGTTGTTTCGACCGTAACTCCCCCTCAAAATGTTCGTTATAGTATAAAAATATGGTGTGCAAGAAATTATCACGATTGGGCTAGGTTAAGACGTGGCGCATCGCTCTTGAAATTTGGTTCAAAAATATTAAAAATAAAATTTTCTTGGTTGTAAAAAATATATTTATTTATACTAAAAAATATATCAGACCTTAATTTTAACATATTCTAAATTTCCTTGAGACGATGTCGTCTTAAAGCTTCTCTGGTTTTCATTTAAAGCCAAATTTTTAAGGACTAGAATACAAAGTAAAATACAAAGTAAAATCTATGTATTTATATACATATATGGTGACATATTTCTTAAGAAAATAAATGCAAATTAAGAAAAAGATAGAAGAATGATTTACTTTTGGAAAACAGAGTTAATAAATAGGAAAAACATAAAACATTCACTTATTCCTTGTGTCCACAGATTTGATAATGTTACAAGATCTCTGTCTGACAAGGGATAAATAAAAATGCTTTGTTTTTAGTTATTTATATGTTATTTTATTTCAAAAGAGAATATTTGTTCATATTGGGGTAGAGTTTCCGATAATCCGCAACAATTTGAACTATCTCTATTGCTTTTCTTCTTTATCTTTGGATAACACTAAATTAAAATCGTCCATTAGGTTAACTGTTCGTTCTGCCGAGTCATTAATAACATTTATATTTCCAACGATATTAAGGCCAACGTTAAAACTAGGTTCATTTACCCACTCCTTTGGTTAACCCACTCTTTTGTTAAAGGTCCTTTGGAATACCAAACCTTTTAAAAAAATTACGTGATTTTTGGGTTACAAAATATTCGATGTTCTTATTAAGATATTGGCTTATAGTATGAGGAATTACGATCAATTTCTTTAATTCACAATCACTAGGGTTATCCAGAGCTTGCACCATGATTATTCGACTCATATGTAACATTTGGATCATAAAAAGACAACGCTGCTGTTTCTGGGATTAAACACAACAAATGATTACTTAATTTGCTTAGTGACGCACGACTAATCTTTTCATCAATAATTTTATAAGCATGTAAATCTTTTAGCAATCTTAAATCCTGCATAGGGGCTTCTGCTGCAACTGGTGCTTGTATCCAATTTTTTAAATACACCTTTACAACAAAGATGCAAATGTCACGAATACCAGTTATCTATAATTGTATCATTTTAAATTCGTTTCGAAATAAATATAATTTAAGGCAATAAATAGCTTTTGACATCCAACGGGCGTGATGACATGCTCCAGGCTTTTTGAAGGTAAGTTCCGGAACTATACCACCAAGAAAAACTATACTTAATTGAAGAAGCTCTTTGTAATCATCACGTGGTTGTTTTACTTCAAGATTTTGAGATGCAAATTTTATAATCTCGGATACACTCCCAACTGCATCCTTCACTTTCTGATCTTCAACACCACTCATAAAGTTAATTTTGTCAATTTTGATCCAAGCGTCTCTAAACTTCTGTCTTAGGTTTGCGGTCATTTTTTTACACTTTTTACACAAGATTTTATTTTTAACACTATTTCTGTTAAGTAACACACTCTTCTAATTGACAATTTTAATCAATTGTCATTTTACAGGGGAAGTCCCTTTTTAATTTTCTTAAATGCTGCACCACAGTGATGCCAACTTTTCTTAAAAACACGCGTAAGAGTATTCGAAAAAAGTGATAAAAAAGCTATATTTAGAACTCGTTGGCTTAAAAAAATATCTATGCTTGTAAACTATTATCAGGATATGTAAATAATTCAATTTTTGAAATTTGATTGTAATTACATTTTTATAATCAAATTCTTGTTACAAATCGTGACAGTTACAGTAAATTTAATTAAGTTATAATAATAAAGTTATAGGTATATTGTATACTAAAAAATATAAATACATAAAAAAAATTATATTTCTGTTCATTTTACCAACACAGGTCACCTTGAGATGCGATGCGCCACGCCTTCCCTATGTTCAATATGCATAATTTTTTGCATACCGTATTTTTATACACAAATAAACATTTCTAGAGGGAGTTACGGTCTATAGCTTCAAAAAAATGTTTTTCCATACATCTAAAGACACCCTAGTATATATATATCTTGAATTAATTTCAATTCAAGTTAATTTAAATTCATATAACTTCAGTGTTTTATTGATTTTCCTAAAAATAAATTTCCGTATATACATTTCATTGGCTTTATTACGACTCTGGCGAAATATATTTCACACTCAGTCTGTTTGCATTTAAAGACGTACAAACAGACAACTTTTATCAATACCATCGCGCTATACCATTCATATATACTGTTAAGTTGATCGATTCTACATTGTCGGCGCCGATGAATCACACCAGATACGGGATAGCGCCGGCTCCGCAGTCTAATAGAAATTGTTTGCTCTCTACTAGAATCACCGAAGCGATGGCAGTACCAACGTCGCTTCGACGTCAAGCTCAAAAAACCCAACTCACAGCGCATAACGATAAATAAATGTAGTTACTTAACATTAGACAGCTCTGAACAAATAGTTTTAACCTCACATTTGGAGGTAGAAATTTTACAGGTTTTCATATAACTTTCATATAACTGCAATTATAATAAAGAATAAACAAATTAATGCAATCTACGTAATATAACGTGCCATTAAAAACTTTCCTCATTAGAGACGGCCATGCTCGTTCAAAATTATACGTTTATGACAGATTACGTGCACTGTCACCAAACATTATCAAAAAGCATGGCCATCTCTAATGAAGAAGGTTTTTGAAGGCACATTATATATATATATATATATATATATATATAAATTGATAAATTATTGGAGGTTTTCGGCTTTTATATGAAATATTTACAAATAAAAGCAAGAAGCAGTATATTTTAATTTATAATGATCACGTACGTATCAGAGAATATCCGTTTACCTACTATTGAAAATAGACATACCTAACCTTCCTTAAAATTATTTTTTTTTATATGGCCATAGGGTTATTTTTCATATAATGAGAAGGAAAATAAGATGAAAATAATAAAATATAGTTTTGTTAAATTTTTATGCAATATACATTACTACTTTACTTTAAAATTTGTACTACACTTCACACTATTGGTGTTTGTCTAATTCGTGTGTAAAAGGGAAGACGTAAAAAAACCACAGGTTTGGCAATTTTAATAAAGAAAAAGAAAGCAATGATTTACAAAAAGAGCATACTAAACCAAGCAGCTACTAGAAGATGATGTAGTGAAATCATCAAACAATTAATGATTCTACTTGGCAATTTACTGTATATCCTGCATTCACCCATGTCTCATCTAAGTAATATATTGGTGCTCCATCTTATCGATATTTTTTTATTTGATGTAGGTATTTTCTCCTCCAAGTAATAAAATCATATTTTTCTTTCAGAATGCTATTACGATTCCTCTTTTGACAACTATAAATGAAAAACAGTTGATATAAAATAACGAACTTTCGCCGAAAGTTCAAAACTTGAAAGTTTGACAAATCGTCTCTTTCATTTATCATTGTAAGAACATTCTGTACAGATGGAGGGTTCATTTTTGAAAAAAAAGAATGAATAATTCTGCGAGTGCTATTTCACATTACATCATCTGCGTCGTCCAGTATGGCCCTTGTCCTGTGGTATTCCTTTGGTGATTGAAATTTGTGCTTAGCAGTATATTCTTGCAAAATCTTGTAAACACTAAGTTTTGATATTCCTGAAAACAAACATCACCAAAATGAGCCGTCGTTATTTTTTAAAAATATCATTAAAGTATATCTGCTCTTGCTGTAGTTGCAACTTACATTACTTTCGAAGTACCTGGCTGTTCTTGTAAGGTTTTGAATATATTTAAAGCCCTCTCCTTGTCTTCTTCTGTAAAATGTTTGACAGGTCGCTTCTTAGGAGATGAATTCTCCATAATGCTACACAAAGGGGCAGACTGATACCACAACGGATTACAGGTAGGGTTGAATTTATTACCTATAAAATAGATATTTGAGAATCATCTTCTGATGTATTTCATGCGCTTACTTACGCTTGTCACCAAAACAATGTACAGTAACCTCTAAAAAGACTTCTTGTTGGATATTAAGCAAGTAAACTGAGAAAGAATAAAGTAAGAGGAATATAAAATTGTCAAAACATACAACTCGATTTATCCTATTGTAACCGTCCACGGAAACGAATCAATAGTAAGCGTTATTTTACATATAACGTTCAAGTGATGCATTTCTCATGCGCTGTTGCTACTGCATCTCTTGGGCGATATAGTATAGGTAGCTGCTTAAGTTGGTATAGTCTTAGAATTAGAAGAGTTATATATGGAAATTATAAAATTCTATAATTTCCATATATATTCCCAGCATAAAAATTTTACACTTTCTTTACGTACACCTATGGGCGGGAAATGCAGCAAGGTATAAAAAAAAACTAACAAATATTGTTCATAAATATATGATGCACGATACATCCATATACACATTGGAATATTTTGTCCTGCTTCAATTAAATATTTACAATAACTTAACTAACTACTCTGGGTCTAAAATTATTGTGGAGTAGAAGCCGTAATGAAATGATTAGATTTTCATAATAATTTAGGTTGCTAAAACATTAAATTGTGAGCAATTGTAGGCAAATTTAACATATTTTGTGAGTAGCTGTTTGATGTTAAACTGTTGAATCCATGTTAAGTTCTTTAGAAATTCTTTATGTTTATAATTTATATTAAGTCGAGAATTATTTACGTTAAAAATTACATATTCGTTTATTGCACACCATCCAATACGCCGTAAAAAATTCGAAGTGGCTACTGACGGTTTTACGTGCCACTGTATAAGAATGGGTTAGTTAGTTGGTCGAAAGTCCCACCATTTGTGGTATTATAAAATTCAACTATTTCGGGCTATATATAAAAAATGACAATAGGGCCAAAACAATTTCTTTCTTTTTTTATGAATATAAAACTAAAATTGTATTTTTATTTATTGAATAAAGGAGAGTAGTATTGGTACCTGATTTATCTTTTCGAAGAGCCATACTATTGAGAGACCTTTTGCAAATATTTCTTCTGCGAATTCACTTGAGCTAAACCAGTTGTCCATAGTGATATTTCGATTAGTTCCATACAAGTGTTCACATAATTTTAGAACGCAGTGAGTTGCAAGGCGGTTTGTGATATCTTGAGTTTCCTTTCCGATGTAGGAAATAGCAGAATTCATATAAAAGGTTTTTGAATCGTAAATCATCACAATTCTTATTCCATATTTATCTTGTTTATTTGGAATATAAAGCTTAAATGGGCACCTTCCCTGAAAGCTCAAGAGTTGTTCGTCAACAGTAAAGTACAGTTTCTGACATATTTTGTCCACAAATCACTAATCAAAGCAAGCAATTCACAAGAAGTCTGAAAAGGCTATCAGGCATAGTGGCTCTGAATATATGAATTCCATATTTATTTGGCCATAACTCTGACGTATTCAATCCTCTTATTTGGAACATACCATTCATATATAAAAGGCCAAGTAGAGCGGAAATCTCTTCTGATGTAGTACCATGCACAAATCTTTCATTCTGCTTATATTTTGAGGATTATCGTGCAACTTCCTCATTTATGTATTTCGTAATTAAATTTTATGTTTTCACTATAAAGTACCTTCCAACATGTAATTTTTTCGAAAATGCCTTTGACGATCCCTTCTGTACCAGGCAAATGCGGCACAATATTTTTTTGTAGTGTTTTTTTGAATGAAATGGCGTTGTGTTTCATTTGTACTCATTTCTTTTTTCACATATAACCTACCTTTTATTTTGTGTAGAATCATCATCAGAGTCACTACTTAATTTTGCGATGCTATAAATTCATTGTCTTCCACATTTTATCCTTCAGAATGGGTATCCTCGTATTCTGCATAAGCTTCAGCGTGAAAATCATCTAGATCAATTTCATAATCTTCATATTGACGTATAATTGCTTCAAGTTCCGCCTAAGTTAACATTTTACTACTGAACGCTATTTTCTTATAATTCGGCATTATCACATAAACGCTAAAAATGTCGCCCGTGATACATACACTATTTTCTCTTGAAGTAAAATAAACAATATTTACATGATTTCTACTACAAACGAAGAACAAAGCAAACGAAAAGTATTGAGAAACATAATAATAATAATATTACGAGTTACGTATATCGTGGTATGTTAGCAACCTAGGGTATATATATACAACGTCATATGCCTTTTATTTATATCTATTTATCTATTGTCATTTTGTGACTAGCAATATAATTTTTCTTAAAAATATTTTTTTTTTAACTTAATAAACTATATCTTACTACTTAATAATATACACATTACAAAAAAATATTTTTATTTTTGAAGCATATTTCCGAAGTGCACAATTTCTTAAAGTTGAATGGCAATATTCCTACGCGGAATGTAAGCGATAGTTTCACTTGCAATTTACTAATAGAGTTGTGGATAACACTGCTTTACATTATCACATTCGTCTAGTCGTGGAAAAGTTTCGGGCTACAGAATCTGTGCTAAAAGGCAAAAGTTCTGGTAGACCACGTACACAGCAAAAACTTTTTTGAACTCGTTGAAAACCTTGTTGGGGAAAACCCACATACATCAAGTCGTCGTTTATCAGTTCGAGCGAACGTATCTTCTAGTACCGTTCATAGAATTTTGAAGCGTCGTTTACATACCGTGAGTTTTTCTTATCTCTATACATAGCCTATGTTCAGTTTCAAAAAGAACGCCTCAATGCATGGGAATGTTATGAAACCAACATCGCTCAATTATGTGTTTCAACAAATGTCAAAATCAATGTCAATAATGTGCATAAACGAAATAACATTTTAAATATTTTAGCATTTAACATTTGTATTCACCTAATTTAAAGAATATATATATATGTATATATATAAAAGATGAAAAAATAGCAACTAGTATTAAGCTGGAAACAGTTTAAAGAAAGTGCAGGATCTGTTTTCTATCAAATATCTTGACAGGCCCATACCATCTATCGGAAAAATTCATGCGATTACTAGGAAATTTGATTCTGATGGCTGCATAATAAATACACACAGAAAGAAAATTAAATATTCTTCTGTTCTTCTAATATTCTTTCTGAAGACCTAAAATTAAATGTGTTATGTTACATTGAAGAATGCCTCATAACAACATTAAGTAAAATAGCACAACAATTTAATATTTCTAAGACGTTGCTATGCCCCCACGAGCACTAGTCTTGCACCTACTAATGTACTACCTTTACTTACAAGTTTATCCAACTTACTTCAATACATGATTGCCCCGGAGATCTTTCGGCTAAAGACCAGCTCAGTTTAGAGGCGAGTGGAGGGGGATCTTATATCTAAAAGGGGGCCACCATGTTATCCCTTTAGCCGCAACAGAGAACACAGACTCTCCTTTTTTTCTGTTCATAATAAATTCTCATTGTTATTGTTTTGATTTGAGTTGTTTTATTTGATTTAACATCGATTTACCTGATTGTATTCAATTTACTACGACATAGTCTGTGTTCCCTGTTGCGGCTAAAGGGATAACATCCCTTTATCATCATGGGACAACCACATAGGCTTTATAACAAGAGCACAATAAATGAGATCAAAGCCAGTTTTATAAAATTCATTATATAAAAAAATATATTCGAAAAAGTATTCCAGTTATCCCACAGTTAATTAATTTCCAAGAAGAAATCGATCATAAAGGAAGGTTAATAATCAACTTTCACTTAGAAAGTCGTTAATCATTAATTATCTCGTACAAAACCATAAATAAATACTAATAAAAGCGTCGCTGTATATATACCTATCGAACCTTGGTACAGTTCACCAATATCAAAATAATAGATGACTCTGTAGGCCTACATATCGTATTTTAGCTAAATTAAATGGCTAATCATTTTTAATGAAATTATATCTTCAAAAGTTCCGATAAAATACCAAGTTCCTATAAAAGCAATGTCAATGAAAATAAAACCAACTGCCCTACGATATTTAAAAAGAGAGGCTTAAGTTACAATGGGAACAATTAACTGACAATGGTACGTATATAACCATGTTAAATATTAGGAATCAAGCAGTACAATAAATATAATTAAATTTTGGGTATCGTACAATCGAAGAGTAGTTATAATTATAGCAGACCTAGTATAAAATACAGTGTTATCCAAAAATAACGAACGAACAAATTGCAGAATAAGGTAAAATAATTTTAAAGCAATTGAAGTAGTACGATAATTAGTAAATATTATATAGCTGAACTAAATTGTAGGAGAGTCGAATTTAAAGTATTACAACGTCTGTATTTAAAATTCTCAAACAGTACAAATACAAATATTACAAGTTTTCTAATTACCGACAATTATTTCATGAAGATAGAATAAGAGGTGTTGATTTTTGCGAAACACTATTTAATTTATTAAATGAAAATTATAATATGTTGAAGAAAATACTTTTCACTAATGAAGCGTCTTTTTCTTCGAATACGTATTGTTCCTCGATTTGAAAATTTAGCCATTGAAGGTTCCTGGTTTCAAATGGATTGAGGTCCAATATTCAACTGGGTAAATTACAAATATTCTAAATTCAAGTCTTCCTGATCGATGGATAAAGAGGTTTATCGACGAATTACGAACTAAACCGGATTTTTTAACACATTCTTTACAATAATTTCATAATCGACTTGCATATTGTATGGAATGTGAAGGTGGTCGAAGATTTATCAAAAAGTTAAAGAATTATAAATAAAAACAAACTTTCTTTAATTTACCATAAAATTAATTTAAATATTGTTTGTGTAAGTTAAATGTTATATAAATTATTTTCATACTTTGTAGACACTGACAACTAAAATGCCTTATTACGACAAGTGATGACACTCGCATTGTTGGTTGCATAACGTTCCCATGCATTGAAACATTTATTGCAACTTCTTTCAAGAAAATTGAGATACAGACAAAATTCTTGATCTAAGTTTTTTTTACTGAAGAAGCATGGTTCCATTTAAGCGGGTTTGTAAATAAACAAAATTACAGAACATGGTCTATAAACAATCCAAACTATCACATCGATGTTCCTTTACTTCCTGTTAAAGTTGAAGTATAGTTAGCTGTATCTCGTCGTATAAAAATAAGACCAATATTTTTCACAATAATATTAATAGACAACGATACCGAGAATAGTTATTAACACTATTTTTAACTCAAGTGCAACGAGACGAATTCAATGGGGGTTACTTCCAGCGAGATGGGGCTACAGCACATGCAACTCCATCATCGAGTTATAAGCAGAGGTGTTTGACCAGCGCGGTCACCAGATCTTACTTCGTTAGATTTTTCTATTTGGTTCTATGAGGTTGACAACATGAAACGTCGTATTGCATTACGCATTCAACAAAATGGTGACTATTTTTAACACTTGTTATAAATTATAATAACTAAAATTTCTTCAAATTAGTTATTTACCTTGGTTGTTTGATTAATATCCCAGCTTTAAAGTTTTCTTATTAAATAAATTAATAATATAATTGTACTTGTTATTAATTTTATCACCATATCTCTTGATGATAAAGTTTGACAGTGACAGATAGATAACCTTCACACCATTTAATCCATAGCCGAAATTCAAGAATGCAGAACATCATAGTTTATAGGAGAAATTCATGGACAACTAGACTTAATTCTTTTTGAAATACGTTTGTATATATATTATATATAACAAGTGTTCATTTGAAAAGTCAATCTAGTAGCATGTGATTTACTGAGAACACTTAGAAGTATGTCGTAAATTAAAATTTACTACTTAACCTACGAAGTCGTATATTTTGACAGTTTCATACATACAAATAAATAACAAATAATAGTTATTTATTGAAAACTATAACAAATGTTGAAAATGTTGTCCTTCAAGATCAATGCACTTTAAAATCCTCCGTTCAAAATTTCTGATGATATTCTGCAACATTACTGGATTGTTATTAATTTCCATGCATTTCTGTTCGATTCTCTGTAGCATATCATTCAAATTCAATATAGGTGTCCGAAATATGTTATTTTTTAGATAAGGCCACAAAAAGAAGTCGCAAGGTGCTAAATCGCATGAACATGCAGGCCAGGCAATTTCAGTATTTCGACTAATTATACGCTCATCAAAAAATTCTCTTAAATAATCCAAAGATTCTGCAGTATAGTGACAAGGTGCTCCGTCTTGTTGGAAATATGAATTTTGAAGTTCATCATCATGCAACTGATTGACAAATAGTTGTAAAATTTCCGTACGGTACCTTTGAGCAGTTAACGTTCCCTGAAAAAATATTGGTCGTAAAATATTGGATGTAGCGATTCTTCATTAATTACATGTGGATTTTCACTACTCCAAATTCTTGTATTTTGTGAATTTAGTTATCCCGTTTTATAAAACGATGCTTCATCAGTAAAGATGACTCTTTGCGAAAGTTCTCCATTATTGTTCATATTTACAAATCAATTACAAAACTGTAGTCCACGTGGGTAATCAATTTCTAACAATTCTTGTACTGCTGTGACACGGTATGGATAAAGTTGCATATCTTTTTTTAATAACTTGTGAGTTGTACCAACAGAAAGGTTTATTTGTTGACTCAAATGTCGAACAGATGTTTGTGGTTCATTTTCCATTATTTCTTCAACACGATTGACAACTTGTGGTGTACGTTTCTTAACTGCTCCGCTGCCTGATTTTCTTAAGAGACTACCAGTTTCAGAAAAAAGTTTTAAAGTTCTATCCAAAGTATTCTTAAATTGTATATAATCTATTACAAAATGTGGAAACTCAACTTGAAATTCTACCATGCAATCTTCAACTGAATAAACCCATAAACCATCAATTTTATTACAACTTCGAAAATAAGCCTGGACTAAAAAAAATTTATGTTCTAAAGTGAAAGCCATTTTAAAACTGAGAAGCAATTTATTTAAACCAGAATCGACGCACGATTATTTTATGCACTAACTGATATTTGTGATTGACATTATCAAATGTCATTTGGATTTACGTTTACGGAACAACAAACATATACTAATATATTTGCGTCTTATTCTATCAAAATTTCAAAGTAACCTAGATTGACTTTTCAAATGAACACTTGTTTTATATATATATATATATATATATATATATATATATATATATATTGAAATAACGCCGAAAGGGCTTAATGAATATACATGCAAAATTAAAATGTTTAAATAAACTGGTAAGTTAAATTTTAAATTGTGAGTTATAAATCTCTATATTAAATATGTTATTAAATGTTACATATAGATGGGGTTGTATAACGTTACAACTATTATTTGCGTATGCTGGAAAGATACATAATCGTTAATAACTACATATACTTAACCTAAACAGCTGTTCCGGTAGATAACTTCTTGTAAGTATATTTGGGTGGGCGAAAGTTTGTGTTATGTGTCCAGCTAAAAAGAACAATTTAGACTCTTGTGTGGGCATAGAAAAATACCCTTTAAATGGTCGGTTCGGTGACTGCAATAGAACACTTACAAAATCAGCTGATGCCAATGCAACAAATAATGGTATTTCTATATTTAAAACTACGAAATAAAACGAATGAGATAAGGACGAATATTAAAGACTTTAATGAAGTGATTGCAAAGAAAGAACAGGTAAGTGGATAAATAAATTAAATTCTGAATATATAAAATGTATCATGTCACGTGATGAAATAAATATGAAATAAAATCTAGGTTAAACAACACAACAAAATAAATGTGACATGAGTAAAGTTAAACGTAAAAAAGAATTCTATGATTAAATTTAATAGATTAACAGGAAACTGTATTCTTCGTAACTTAGCTTAGAATATATTAATCTTAAAATGCAACATAGGTTATATTTATTTAAAAAAATAATTTGATGGTGGTTTTATTTGTTGAAGTAAAATTAATTTATCATTTTCAAAATTCGTAGGATGTTTAAAAAATACTTATGTGGACCTGGAAAGGAATTAGTGATTCTGGACCTGGCTGGTAGATTCGTGAATGCAGGATACAGGTATCAACGGCGATCGGCTGGCGTCCCCGTTCGATCTAACGGCCGGCTTCCCGGTGAAATGTAATTTACGTTTTCTTGGACACCGGTTACCGTCTGGACTCGCAAAATGCGTTGAACAGGAGCTGGATATACTGGTAAGGTTTAACTAGACTTGACGTATGGGTTTTTTAGATTTTTTAATGCTTTTTCTTTTAATTTTCAGAGAGGCACTTCAAATACGTCGAGGTGTTTTTAATGGAGATTTTCTAGTGACGCTCACTTTCATTTGTTCTCAATCCTAATTTCTGATTTGTCCAACTGTATGTATTTTTATAGTCTCGACATTTTATTATAATGAAAATGACAATTTAATCATTTTAAATATACATATGCTTAATATAAATTATCTAGTTTATATTAGTGAATACATGTTTGACGTGTGAATGTTGATAATTGTAAATAATGCTAATTTTATAGTGGGGATAATTCCCGCTGTAATTATTTTGAATTAGTACAGTGTCGCCAAAATAAATGGCGTCATTTATTATTAATCAATTAAGTTGAAATATCTTTGGAAATACAAGATATCGGAGTAAAATGACTTATGCAAATAAAAAGATAAAAATTAACAAATGTGAGAATGAATTAAAAACAATTAAATACGCGAAATCAACTTTATTGATATTACATATGAAGAACTCAGTTTCAATATTTTTTAATTATACTAAAGCTTACATATTTATATTACACTTCTGTCTTTTTCTAACTGAGGCATTCTTAGGTGTGGGACTGACCTACATCAATATATATATATATATATATATATATATATATATATATATATATATATATATAATTGAAAAGAAATGATCGACCGTGATATATTATCAAAAATTTATTTAAATTCGGGTAAGCGGTCAATTAAAAAACTCCTTTATTAAATTACCCTATATTTCGCAACACTTTGTCGCTTCTTCTGGGGTAACTACAAGATTAATGAGAAAAATAACAAAAAATAAAGAAGAGTATAAAACAGTAGTAAAAATACTTACAAAATGTAGAGTTAAAAAATAATAAAATTGACGTACAAAAAATATAAAAATGATTAGATATTAAAAATAAAGTAACTATAGAAACAAGCCTTAAGAACTTTTAAAAAACATATATATGAAAAGTTAAAACATGAAAAATAAAAAATATAATGCAATATAAATTAAAACAGCATATGGACCAAATAACAAAACGATTTAAGATCGTCAACTAACAGTCAAACCCAGTATGTTAAAATAAATTATACTAAGACCATTAGTATCAGATCTATAATTTATGTTATTTGTCTCCCTGTTGATGTGGACCATTTCTAAAAAGGTTCTTTTTTTATGGTTAGTTTCAGCGTCTAAGATTTTAACGTCAACAAAATTGAAAGTATGGTTGAAGAAGTTGTATAGTAAGATAAAAGACATAACACCTTTCTTTCTAAATAGTCACGTTGTCTACAGGATAGCATGTTCTGATTGTTGTGGCGTTTATATAGGTCAGACATCACAGTGGCTAAAACAGCGCATTACTCAACATAAAAGTGATGTCCGTATTGGTAAGAGATCTTGTGCATTGGTGGACCATGCACTTGATCGTGACCATACTTTCAATTTTGTTGACGTTAAAATCTTAGACGCTGAAACTAACCATAAAAAAAGAACCTTTTTAGAAATGGTCCACATCAACAGGGAGACAAATAACATAAATTATAGATCTGATACTAATGGTCTTAGTATAATTTATTTTAACATACTGGGTTTGACTGTTAGTTGACGATCTTAAATCGTTTTGTTATTTGGTCCATATGCTGTTTTAATTTATATTGCATTATATTTTTTATTTTTCATGTTTTAACTTTTCATATATATGTTTTTTAAAAGTTCTTAAGGCTTGTTTCTATAGTTACTTTATTTTTAATATCTAATCATTTTTATATTTCTTGTACGTCAATTTTATTATTTTTTAACTCTACATTTTGTAAGTATTTTTACTACTGTTTTATACTCTTCTTTATTTTTTGTTATTTTTCTCATTAATCTTGTAGTTACCCCAGAAGAAGCGACAAAGTGTTGCGAAATATAGGGTAATTTAATAAAGGAGTTTTTTAATTGACCGCTTACCCGAATTTAAATAAATTTTTGATTATATATATATATATATATATATATATATATATATATATATATATATCACAATGTACCGTCGACTTGTAGGATTCCAATATGGTGTGTAATTACGCGAACACTTGTAGATTGGTTTTCGTCCACATGGTGTAGAACTTCTTTTTCAAATTGAATCGTATGAGCTCTTGGGCGACCACCACAACAATGACGTCTTACGTTTCCACTTTTTCTAAGGCGACGATGGATGAAAACAAAGGTTGCATGATGAGATTACCGTCGCTCCGGATATCTCTGTTCATACAAGCGTGCTGCGTCTCTTCCATTATACTGTGCTGCACCATAAGCAAGTGCATATCGGCAAGTTCTTCAAATGAGAAATTATCATTAATTTTCAATTAAATTTTAAATTAAGTCAGCAAAGTTAATGTTGTGATGACAACTAAATGTCACAAATAACTACTACGTTCTCAAAATCGGTATGTTTGGAATGTTTATTGTGATAAAGAAATGTTTCTGCTGCCCAATAAAAACCGTGGTTTCAGCAAAAAATGTTTAACGAAAGACATTGGCGTCCTACTAAATCAGGAATTACTTTAGTTATTTGGGTATGATTTAAAACAATTTTTTTGCTCTACAGCACAAACGGCTCATTTGCAGACATATGCATATTAAACAAAAAATTTTGTTTTGATGTCCCCTACCACCACTTCAAGTTTGTCGGCATGTTTTTGGGACATGTTGTATATCTATCTGTACCATATTATAAATTTTAAAAATAAATAGGTGATTAAAATGAAAATATAAACGGGATTCTAGTATTTATCAAATCATTATTTAATTTTTCTAATTATGTATAGATACATTAAATAAAATAATTCTTAAACATTCAGTATAGCAGGCATATATGGATTATTTCTGTACAATTTAAAATAAAAATAACAGGGACATTGGCTTTTATTTATGACCTTTAAAAGAAACATATTCAAGGTTAATGTCAACGAATTAAAAATAATTTCGTTGTATTTTTTGTTAAGAATTCATATCTACTTGTTTTTGTTAAACTGTTATTTATTGACTTAATATCAAGGATAATGAAATCACATGCGGATTAATGGGCATGAGTAAGTATACAACGGTTTTCTTTGGGAATATTTTCGAAATTAGTAATCAGTGTTCGAAATGGAAATGTTAATTTGCTTTAATAAAGAAAGCAGCAACCTTTTACATTAAAGAGATATTCTAGTGACTGAAATAATAAATCTTTATCATATGTTAAACAAACATAGATTTATATACTCTTATAATTACATATATTGGGCCATAAAAATAAAGGTGCTCATCTTCACAAGTATATTGAATTTATAAAATCGCAGTTGCAAGTGCATTAGATTCCTATTTTTCCTACGTTTTCAAAATAATAACGAACAGTTCCAACAGATCACAGTTTAATTGTAAATTTTTTTGTTATACGAAGGCTGCTGATAATATTTCTTGAAGCCATGTACAAAAACGTAAAATTTAGTAAACTACTTTATTGTTTTCAAAGAATTCGCTTTTAATATCAATATTCTTTGTCATACACTGGAACCAACCTCCGAAACAGTTTTTCCACTCTGAAGCCTGATACTTCTGAGACTAATGTTCGGAATCTATGATAGATCAGGTGAATATGATCATTCAGCCATTAATACAATTTTTTACTGACTACAAATCAATGATTTCAGGTGTTGAATGAGAATTGAAGAATTATTAGCCGATTACAATTATTTTTTCTGCAACAACAGCCGAGAATATTTTTTCTTATTTCGTCGATGATTTCCATCAAACAAATGGCGGTACATCAAACAGCTTTCATGGTTCTTCGAATCTCTAGTTGCTATACGCAGTAAACTGCAGAAACAAGCGATAGTTTGCTTGGCACCACTGCGTGTATAAATAATTTTCGTAGGTTTTAGTTTTCTTTGAAAGACTCAAAAGGTACATTGTTGTTTACTTTCACTACTAATTTTTGTACTATTTACGCGATCCTGCTTTTGAGCTTCTGTCAAATTGTGTAGGATTCAATGATTCCAATGCTACCGGACGTTCAAATATTCATGCCAAATTGTAGGTATTGCTTTAATGCCAATGCTTCAAACTCACGGTACGTGCCACGCCAATCTCGTTCAATCATTTCACCCAGAGCACCAATACTAGTGACAAAAGACATCGATGGACGATCATCATGAAATTCATCCATGAGAATGGTCCATCCATGTTGATATTCGACAAACCAACTACAATCAATACTCAAAAAATTTAGCATATCAACGCGTAAGCACGGAAAGCTTTTGTTACAAATGATATAAATATGCATAAATATGTCTATATCTGTGCACATGGACATACACCAGGTATTTAACCAATGTTCATTTCAACTAAAGGCATGTGTTTCTGTCTTTTGACGGCATCAGTCTGGCTTTATGAAGTAACGTTTAATAGTTCGCCTTTGGACAAATAATACATTTTCTAATATCAGGTGGTACCAGATAATCTCGTGAAATCTGACGGACAAAAGAGACTACACCGATAACAGCAATTTCCCCTCGACTGGCTATGCCAATACATAAGAAGGAAAAATAAGTATATTGGTGTAGTCCATTAACACGTGGCCAAATGGCTCTCAATATACCAAAAAAATTAACATATCAATATTAAGCTTTTGTTACAAATATGATTAAACATATCTGAATATATTTTGTTCATTAGATGTCTCGACATTATCTAGTGTCCCGATAGCAGACAATTTACTACTTATGCAAAGGCAAACCGTTAAACGTTACGTCATAAAGCCAGACCGATGACGTCGTAAGACAGAAACTGATGTCCCTTTGGTTAAAATTAACGCTAATTAAATACGTCGTTAGATCCCTGTGTACAGATACAGATATGTTTATGCATATTTGTATCATTTGTAACAATCAATACTCTTGGATGGTACTTTATAGCAAAAAAAAAACAAATAAAGTTGATCAATGTATTGTTACTTTACATTTGAAATTATAAGAAATCATGGCTTCAAAATTTTCACGCAAAAGTATCATTTTTTTCGAAAAACTAGTTTATTTTAAATGCTATGTCAACAAAATTTAAATATGAACTGTCAACTGAATTATTGGTTAGAAATATCAAATTTTATAAATGACAGGTACCACTTAAACTACTAGATTCCAGAAACTCTCGCAACAGCCTTGTATCTCCTTTAATTCATTATTTTTACATAAATCGATATTGCTTGTGTTTTTGTTAATAGTTTAATTTTATTGGTATTTTCAAATTATTTCCGGCAACAATGTCTTCGATGCCATTATACTTGTTTAGACAGATATCCGAGGATACTGAGATTAACTTAAAAAAACTACTACGTCTTAAATTTGCAAATAAATTATAATTGCCTTGCGTTATCTGATTATTAGCTTTTCGCCAGCTGCCAAAGATGTTGATGGAGGAAATTGTTCTAAAGACAACCAAGTTCGGGAATTTGCTTGAATTCTACGCCAAAGGTCTTAACAAACTATTTGATAAATGACAACAAGTAATTGCAAATAATGGCGACTATATCAGAAATTGGGATATAATTATTGCTTGTTTTATTAATAAATAATCAATCTGATAGAAGAATTCGAAGTTTTCATTGACGCATTAAAGTATTGCTAAGTCCTTATGGTGTTAGTGAAAAGCATGTAAATGTTGAACTTTTTATATCTTTAAGTATACTTAAAACATTAAAATTTAATGTTACTACATTAAATTACATACATAAAAAGTTTACTCTGCTGAAGTCAAGGGTAACTGTACATCATTTTGAAAGGAGAGACCTGGTATTTCAATATATTCACACATGATTTAATATCTAAATTCTACAGCCAACAAATTATATTTTACGATCAATTTAGTGGGTATTTAAGAATAATAAATTGTCATAATTATATGCTATTTAATTTAGCAATGTGGTTCTGTTTGCTACGTAGTACATATACAAAATCCAGGCACATATAAAGCTTTAAAATGTTAAATTACAAGTTATCAATGTAATTTTAAGACCATAAACTGTGAAGGAGTGGTACCATTCTGTATCTCCTCGTAACATTTATTAATCTGAAAAGTTGAAATATGATATTGAAAAATATTTTAATTTTTACTGTAATCATTTTACATACATATTTACTTTATATTTATTTTTCTAGACACCCCACATGTCGATTTGAAAAATTAATACATATAGAGATGCTGTTTTATTTTGTAATTTTCAAAATTTAATAATGAGTATATTTTATGTTGTCTACCTAGTCATGAAAAAAAAATATCTGTGATATTTAAAAGTACATGCTAAGTTGTGTTTGACTTGTGTGATTTATAGGGATATGAGCAGGTCTATTGGCTATGTATATACCGAGGGTTTCTTTTGTCATTACACATAGGTATAATGCATTGACTGACTTATTTTCATTTCCAATTACACATAGGCATAAATGTATGGTGACGTAGGCAGCCAGTTATACACCAAAATCTACGTACAAACAATACATTAATTCTTAAATAGATTGCCATGGAGAGAAAATTATATTTTTTTAATGTTACATATTTCTCAATTTTTATTCTTTACAAAAATCTTAAATTAAATATATTTTATTGAAAAATAAATAATTTATTTAAATCATGGATACGTATAACAAAGACGAAAAAGTTTCAATGGTAATGTGGTATCAGAAGAATAGCCGTTTAAGGATGGTTAGAGACATGTTTTCCGTTAATTATCTTAACAGGCCTATACCTTGTGCAAAGACAATTTTAAATTTTATAATAGATTCAAAGAAGATGGCTGTCTTCTAAATTAACACAAAAAAAATAATAAAATCAATCATGTGTTAACAGAAGACATGAAGCTGAATATAGCTCTGTTATGTAGAAGAACGGTCTGTAGGACCGCTTTTAGATGCAGCCAGGCATTTTGGAGTATCGTACAGTTCGGTGCACAGAACCCAGAAAGAATTTAAATATCAGCCATACAAGGTATCAAACCATCAGGAGCTTTTCGAGGAAGTTAAAGTAAAACGAACTCATTCTTGAAAAAAAAATGTTTAATATGTTAAATGAAAACGAAGCAATTTTAAATAAAATAATTTTTACTGATGAAGCTACATATACCATAAATGGTGAAGTCAACTCTCAGAATTTCCGGTTTGTATCCTACATTTATCCATTGAAAAATACTAAATTTCCTTTCCATTAATCCATTAGATATTGGTCCTGTACAAATCCTCATGCCCAAAACCTAACCCGAACGCAGTACCCTCAAAAAGTCAATGTCTGGATTGGAATAATAAGCGATAGACTTATTGGCCCATGTTTTATTGACGGTAACCTCACTGTAGAAAAATATTTAAATCTCTTACGAAACCACATCATTCCAACAATTGAGATACTAAATGTTGAACAACTTTAGTTCCAAATGGATGGGGCTCCGGCACATTCTACTCACGCCGTCAGGAATTTTTTAAGTTACACATTCCAAAGACGGTGGATTGGCAAATTTGGTCCCATACCATGGCCCCCAAGATCAGCTGATTTATCTCCAAATGATTTCTTTCTGGGGTTACCTAAAAATAAAATTTATAAAACGTGCAAATTCATAACTTTGATAAATTGAAAGAACGTATACTTACTGCATGTGATGGAATAAATCCATAATTTATACGGAATACCCTGCGTTGCTTTCAAAATCGCCTTGCTTATTGCCTTCAAAGACAAGGAAGACATTTCGAAAACTTGCTATAAACGCGTTTATGTTATGTTGTTTTGTTTATCTTAATTAATCGTTAGAATAAATAACTTTTTTCATTTAAACTGAGATTTTCTTTCTTTTCTAAAAACATAACCTAATTCTTTGTGGCTTTATTTTCTTTGGTATTACCCACTATTGCGAGTATAAGTATTATTGCCAAACTAGATTCTAGAATACTTTCGCGATAAATTTTAAGTTTTGAAATAGATTTAAAGAGATTCATGTACATTCTGTATGGCAATCTAAATAATTTCCCTTTGAATGCTTAAAAATTCATATCTTTAATAGTTAGAAAGCATAGTAAGATGAAACTCATTGAGTTATATCTTTAGCTAATAGGAAATGGTTGAGTGTAATTTTAATAAAATAAATACTTAGTTTACTTATTAATATTTTTATTTATAAACAATATCATATTAACATTTTTCGGCTTTAGTCTTGCACACCTTTGTCCTATTATTAAATGAGTTGTACTATACACTCTCACTTTCTGCTGAACTCGCTGGAATACAGAAGTATTTCCTAGCACATTGGTTTAAGGGTTTCAGCTCCATTCCTGTTACCTAAAAGAAAATCTAAATAAAAAATGTAATTACCCTTTTTTCTTAAAACTTACCTTCCAAAATAAGGATTTACGTCCTTATTTGAATTTGGCCTTTCGAGGCATTGCTTTATAGTTATTATTACATCGGCTGTAATTGATTTTACTTTTTCTTATATTTTCTTGCAAAAATCCAAATAATGAAAGTGACTTTTGATGTGGACTAATGTTTGTTTCGATTACAAGCATTTGTTCTTTATTTTCTGGATCTACTTTCTTCATAAAATTAAACATTCCTTGATCTAGAAAATAACTAACCTCGGTAGCATTTTCAGTAATACGAAAACTTTCTCTTTAAATCAAGATTCTCAAACAGTTGCTACTCTAGTAACTGATCCTCCTTCATATGAAAATAGCCTTGCTTTAACAGATTCCAAAAGTTTGTTGCATAGTGTCTTCTCTTCCTCAATCTTTAATTGTACAGTCCAAGTGTTATTGTGATTATTAAGGAAATAGAAACAAATTTATTACCTACAAGAAATTCCCACTACTGCTTTTTAAGATAAATTTCTCCATTTTATAAAACCACTTATTCGTAAAATACTACGACGTGTTATTTGTTTTTATTGTGTTATTGAAATAGCGCCAATGCGTGCGTTACGTTCGGTAATTCATTTGAAGTAATGTTAGGACTTTCTACAATTTCATTATGTGGTAAAATCTATTTGTACTTTTTTGTAATATTTTCGACCTTTTTTGATACACTAATTTTGCTATCTTAGATATAGGTATTTCAACCTTAAAGAAATATTAGCCATCTTCTTTGAATTTGTTAAAAATATTTAAAATTGTCTTCACACAAGTTATACGCCTGTTGGGATAATTAACTGTTTTAAATTATGTATTTTTCAATAAAATGTATTTAATTTAAGATTTAAGTATGAACGAAAAACAGAAATTTTTGGTATATAACTGGTATATATATATATATATGAAAAATTTTGTGAAAAACTTATCTGCGCGGAATGTGCATATATCGATATTTCACTGTTTTTTACAGATCATCAGTGCACCTTACCGAAGACAGACATGATATTCACTTCTATACTACGTGTATATATACGAACTGTAATGAACTTCATGTATATGAGAATTAATAATTATTAAATCTCATTTTACATGCGATTGTCGCTATAATTTGTTGCATTTAATTCTACAAATCGGCAAATCACTTTTGCCCTAGATTGTAGACGCAACAAGCCGCGACATCAACTGTACAAGTTGTCAGTACAAATGAAAAATTTTGTGAAAAACTTATCTGCGCGGAATGTGCATATATCGATATTTCACTGTTTTTTACAGATCATCAGTGCACCTTACCGAAGACAGACATGATATTCACTTCTATACTACGTGTATATATACGAACTGTAATGAACTTCATGTATATGAGAATTAATAATTATTAAATCTCATTTTACATGCGATTGTCGCTATAATTTGTTGCATTTAATTCTACAAATCGGCAAATCACTTTTGCCCTAGATTGTAGACGCAACAAGCCGCGACATCAACTGTACAAGTTGTCAGTACAAATGAAAAATTTTGTGAAAAACTTATCTGCGCGGAATGTGCATATATCGATATTTCACTGTTTTTTACAGATCATCAGTGCACCTTACCGAAGACAGACATGATATTCACTTCTATACTACGTGTATATATACGAACTGTAATGAACTTCATGTATATGAGAATTAATAATTATTAAATCTCATTTTACATGCGATTGTCGCTATAATTTGTTGCATTTAATTCTACAAATCGGCAAATCACTTTTGCCCTAGATTGTAGACGCAACAAGCCGGGACATCAACTGTACAAGTTGTCAGTACAAATGAAAAATTTTGTGAAAAACTTATCTGCGCGGAATGTGCATATATCGATATTTCACTGTTTTTTACAGATCATCAGTGCACCTTACCGAAGACAGACATGATATTCACTTCTATACTACGTGTATATATACGAACTGTAATGAACTTCATGTATATGAGAATTAATAATTATTAAATCTCACTTTACATGCGATTGTCGCTAAATGCAACAAATTATAGCGACAATCGCATGTAAAATGAGATTTAATAATTATTAATTCTCATATACATGAAGTTCATTACAGTTCGTATATATGCACGTAGTATAGAAGTGAATATCATGTCTGTCTTCGGTAAGGTGCACTGATGATCTGTAAAAAACAGTGAAATATCGATATATGCACATTCCGCGCAGATAAGTTTTTCACAAAATTTTTCATTTGTACTGACAACTTGTACAGTTGATGTCGCGGCTTGTTGCGTCTACAATCTAGGGCAAAAGTGATTTGCCGATTTGTAGAATTAAATGCAACAAATTATAGCGACAATCGCATGTAAAATGAGATTTAATAATTATTAATTCTCATATACATGAAGTTCATTACGGTTCGTATATATACACGTAGTATAGAAGTGAATATCATGTCTGTCTTCGGTAAGGTGCACTGATGATCTGTAAAAAACAGTGAAATATCGATATATGCACATTCCGCGCAGATAAGTTTTTCACAAAATTTTTCATTTGTACTGACAACTTGTACAGTTGATGTCCCGGCTTGTTGCGTCTACAATCTAGGGCAAAAGTGATTTGCCGATTTGTAGAATTAAATGCAACAAATTATAGCGACAATCGCATGTAAAATGAGATTTAATAATTATTAATTCTCATATACATGAAGTTCATTACAGTTCGTATATATACACGTAGTATAGAAGTGAATATCATGTCTGTCTTCGGTAAGGTGCACTGATGATCTGTAAAAAACAGTGAAATATCGATATATGCACATTCCGCGCAGATAAGTTTTTCACAAAATTTTTCATTTGTACTGACAACTTGTACAGTTGATGTCGCGGCTTGTTGCGTCTACAATCTAGGGCAAAAGTGATTTGCCGATTTGTAGAATTAAATGCAACAAATTATAGCGACAATCGCATGTAAAATGAGATTTAATAATTATTAATTCTCATATACATGAAGTTCATATATATATATATATATATATATATATATATATATATATTGGTGTATAACTGGTTGCCTACGCCACCACATATTTATGCCTATGTATAATTGGAAATGAAAATAAGTCCGTCAATGCATTATACCTATGTGTAATAACAAAAGAAGAAACCGGTATATATATATATATATATATATATATATATACCGGTATATATATATATATATATATATATATATATATATATGGTAAATTCAATCAGTTGGCGATTAAAGGTCTGGCTTTACTTCAAAGTAGATATATATTTAAAACAACCCTTCATGTTTCGGCAATGATGCCTTTATCAAGGATATAAAATATAAATGACAGTATACATATGTCAAATAATTGAGTTGCTATGGATAAAATTATTCAAAGATAAATTCCAATTAAATAATAATAAGTCATGCCTTAGTATTCCAAAAACAGATAGCAAGGTGTGAACATATGTGTTGTCCTCTGCTAGCAGCTTGTGTCTCTTTCTGGGTATGAACTTGTGTGTTGGTTGCTGCTGTCAGCTTGCGTCTCTCTCTGGGTGTATGGTTTTGTGTTTGTGTGAGCGCGTAAGTGTATGGTTTTGTATGTTGGCGCGCTCGTGCGTGTGTTTAGTGACCGGTCGCGTAAAATTTAGAGAGATCGAATAACCAGTCGTTGCGCATGGCCGCCAACCCTTTCCCGGCAACTTCTTTACTTTTCCGTGCAGTACTTCGACGGCCCGACCTCCGCCCCATCGAGGCAAGGCGCAGACCAGCGAAGCGCACCCTGCACGGGGTTGCTCATCGCCAACCAAGGGAACACTCTTAGCGGCTACTTCGGTCGACGACCGTCACACTTTGTGCCATCTTAACATTTTCCGCTAATGCGGGGGCACTGCACACACGTCGAACGTGTGTGTACTGTTAACGGCAGCCTAGCGTTAAGATGGCACAAAGTGTGACCGTCGTCGACCGAAGTAGCCGCTAAGAGTGTTCCCTCGGTTGGCGATGAGCAACCCCGTGCAGGGTGCGCTTCGCTGGTCTGCGCCTTGCCTCGTTGGGGCGGGGGTCGGGCCGTCGAAGTACTGCACGGAAAAGTAAAGAAGTAGCCGGGAAAGGGTTGGCGGCCATACGCAACGGCTGGTTATCCGATCTCTCTAAATTTACGCGACCGGTCACTAAACACACGCACAAGAGCACCAACATACAAAACCCTACACTTACGCGTTCACACAAATACAAAACCACACACCCAGAGAGAGACGCAAGCTGCCAGCAACAACCAACACACAAATTCATACCCAGAAAGAGACACAAGCTGCTAGCAACGAACAACACATATGTTCACACCTTGCTATCTATTTTTTGGAATACTAAGCCATAACTTATTATTATTATTGGAGTGTATCTTTGAATAATTTAAACCATAGCAACTCAATTATTTGACATTTATATTCTGTCATTTATATTTTTTATATCCTTGACAAAGGCATCATTGCCGAAACATGTAGGGTTGTTTTAAATATATATACTTTGAAGTAATAAACCAGACCTTTAATCGCCGACTTATTAAGTTTACCATATCATACCAAGGTCACGAAAATATTATATATATATATATATATATATATATATATATATTAAATTTACATATTATATATATATATATATATATAGAATAAAATAAATTAAAAGCGGGCAAGCGGTCTGTCAATTAAAAACTCATTTATTAATTATCCCTATATTTCGCAACAACTTTGTTGCTTCTTCCGGAGATAAAAATGTAGAGTTCAAGAAAATAATAAAAGTGACGTACAAGGACAATAAAATTGATTAGATTTTAATCCTTGTCCTTTGTCCTTGTACGTCACTTTTATTATTTTTTGAACTCTACATTTTTATCTCCGGAAGAAGAAACAAAGTTGTTGCGAAATATACGGATAATTAATAAATGAGTTTTTAATTGACAGACCGCTTGCCCGCTTTTAATTTATTTTATTCAATATATTACGGTCGATAATTTCTTTTAAATTATTTATATATATATATATATATATATTCTACAATCAAAAAAAAGTTAATATAAATATATAAAAAGGAAAAATTTACCTGCCAATTTTTTTCTAGGCAAACTCTGATGCCTTAAAAGTACAGCTGCATCTAATTTGCAATGTCTGCAAAAATGGGTATCACCTGCCTTCTTTTATACTTTTGTTGAATCCATTGACAATAATTTTGATTTACCAATTTTTTCCAGCGATATAGAGTATACCTAAACTTAAGTTAAACTACTTGTGATAAATAACATTGGAAAAAAATATTCTTACATTTTGATTTATAGGTTATTCTCTCGAACACATTTTACGTCCATCATTGCGTCCAGGTTTACGGCATTTCCTTAAATTACCCACGTTAAAGCACCACAAACATAAGTGCACTTTAATAATAAAAATTTTATTAAGAACTTACTATAACCATGTAAAATTTAATTTAAAAAAAAGTGATTGATGTATTATCTCAAAGCTTGCGCCAAGCGTTAGTCAGCAAGAACTAAAATTTGTCTAACAATTTCGTGTAAGGGGAAAACAGGGATAGTCGACTCAACTTGGTTGGTTTCCTCGAGTGACCCCACTACTTTAAATGCATACGATCGTTTAGCGAATTAGACTAAAATCCGCGTATAACGAAACCTATGCGATTCAAAGACTGATCTGGGTCAACATGCCAGTTGGTATTGTTTTTCTTTTGTTGATGGATGCAGCATAAAGCTTGTGATGAAGTATTTATTATAAAGTTACCACAAATATAACACTTGATTTATTTTATTAAATTTTAGTATTTCTTCGGTACATTATATTATTTTTAAATATGTACTTTACTCAAGTAAATGTAGCGGGGTTACTTCCTACATATATTTATGTGTTTGTGAGTGTCGGTTAGGGATATTTTCATAATTTTATGATATCTAATCTAGGGTGTATTTAAGAATTTAGAAATTATTTTTATTCATTTTTATTATTTATAAATTTAAAAGTATGTGATACCCTAATGGCTAAAATTAATAAACGGTTCAGCTTCACTCACCATTTTATAATCACTAAACTATTTTATATTGCTCAGTAAGAATCGCCATTCTCGGTCGAGTTACAGAGGCGTGGACAAGCGAGAGAGTCAGGTGACTAACCTTACGTGCTATATGTATGTAGTACATGAACAGCTAGCATACTGCGAAAGTTGTTTATAGACGTATTTACGAATAAAACGTAGGTGTAATTTGAACGGAAAGCATTCTTCTAAATAACGCGCACTTTTATTTGAGTAAAGCCAACGCAGCGACGCCGTTGCTTGCCTACCTATGTGGCGGTCTTTACTGATCAGTCTAAAAAATATAAAAATTCAGAGGTAATGGTTCAAAATTAGTTAAAATTACTTTCCGGGTACAAAGAACCTTAAATTAAAAAAAACAAGTGGGAGTTATTTAAGAAGGTGATAATTTTTATGAATGTTCTGCAGTTATACAAATACATACTTCAATTATTTCTTAATAACAACCTTAATGAAACGTTTTCTAATGTAATAAAATCGTATATGTAATATGTTATGCACATACTATGACAACTGTAGAAAGCTAACAGTGTTTTTCAATATTAAAAAGAATAAAGACATTTTTTTCGAAATAGCATAGGTCAAATACCTACAGAAAAGTCGTTTATAAATAATATATCCAATTTGACTGAATACTTGATAAACTATTTTGCACCTCCTAAAGAATGAAAAATTGATCTCAAGTTTAAATCTGCTGAAAACATTTAATCACTAATTACAACATATTCATTAAAGCATTCCAATTTGCTAACCAAGAATACCATTTATCTCAAATTCCTGCAACGTCCCTATAAAATTTGATCGGGAACCAACACTGTTGGAAATAAAACATAATATTTTTAACTTGAATTCAACGGTTTCAAATATAACAGATTTATTGTTAATTTGAATACGCTAATAAATAAATGATTACTTTGACATTTAAATTAAATAAATATTAAGTTAGTTGTATGTGTTTTTAGAATATCTACTGAAGTTCAATAACTAAGATTGATTAACTAATTATATGGTAATAATATCTTAAGCTTCTATGTTAGAGATTTAACAATACTAAAATACGATGACGCATGTATCTAGTTTCTCATTATGATATTACAAAGTGCCTACTACGGTTGACAAATGAATAAATATAGTCATTAACTTTAAAAATTTATTTTACTGCGCTACTATTGAAATCTCTGTATTACGTATCCGGGTAATAATGTGATGCAGCGCTTTTCTGATGAGTAAAGCTGGGAATTATATTCACATAGAAACTGTATCATACGCGCATATATGTTTCCAAAATATGCAGAACTTTTATTAAAATATGCAAAAATATGTAATACAAAGGTATTTTTAATAATATAAAATATTATTAAAAACCTGGTTTATATTATTAAAAATACCTTTGTATTATACAAAACTGGTGGGGTTTACCTACTCATGTATGTTTCAATTATTCTGAAAAATATGTAAAGTTTAAGTGATAGTTCCACAACTAAATTATCGTCAAAATATTAAATAATGTCAATATAAATTTAGAGAAATCTCAAATATGTACTTTATCAATATTTTATTCGAAATTTTACAAAATGCATGTATAATAATCAGAGAACGGACGCAATTTCCATAAAACGCAATCGGCAATTGGAATTGTGTATAACGTCGCTCAGTACATCCCGGCGTAATTCAATGAAGTATTTGTTTGACTTACTCGGACACCTGGTCTCGCCGCGATAACAATGGACAAGCCAGTTATTGTATTTCGACAATATAGTGCTTTTTAAAGTGTTTTCATGAGCGTAGATAGAAGCGGGGTTTTTATAATGTATTTTATTTATTAGTTTATATTTCGTAAGATAAATAAAGTGCTGTGAATAAGTTTCTTGTTTTCATAGTTTTAACTGTTAATTACATCGTAATTTTTGTGATAGATCCTGTTTAATATCGTTTGATTGAATCTATTTCTACCAATTATTTCGACGTAAGAGTGTGCATTGAATTTCGTTCAGTTTCAATAACTTACGCACACATTTTTAGTTTTCATTTATTTAGATCTAGAGCATTGTTTAAGTTACTATTTCAGACATGATATGGAAGAATGTCGAGAACGACATTGTAAAACAATGGCGAGTTGGATTGACGGTCATACTGATTGTATGTCCATTGTCAGTGATTCCGAAATTTATTACAAAATCCGTAATATATCGTAAAAAATTCGTCACTTAGGATCGCAAACACATCTGAACTCTGTGAAACTTTTATGGCGGCTAATATTCCATTAAATAAACTTAGCAATCCCACTTTAAAAATATTTCTGAAAAAATATACTGGTCGAAATGTTCCTGATGAATCAACTTTACGCAAATATTATGTTTCTAGGTGCAATACGAGAACAGTAGAACGCATTAGAAGCCATCTTTTAAATCAATACATATGGATAAGCGCCGACGAAACGGTGGATATGTTAGGACGCTGTGTGGTAAATGTTGTAGCTGGTGTGCTACATCCAACTATTCCCTATAACTCATATGTAATAGCAACAAGTGTTATAAATAGAGTTGATGCGGAAACAGTTGCTGAAACCATTAAGGAGAATATGCAAAAAATACTTCATTCGGACACCACGTACAAAGAAAAAATACTTTTATTTGTCAGTGATAGTGCTGCGTATATGTTAAAAACAGGCAGACTATTGAAGAAAACATATCCTCCTAATATGCTGCATATTACTTGTGTAGCACATGCTCTCAACAGAATCTGTGAATATATCAGAGACATTTTTCCGGAAGTTGATAGACTTGTATCAGCTTTTAAAAAAGTTCTCAGAAAAGCACCATTGAGAGTAGCTCTTTTCAAGGAAAAATTTCCATCTCTGTCACTGCCTCCCACTCCAGTAATAACTAGATGGGCAACATGGCTGGAAGCTACTAGTTATTGTGCTGAGAATTTCGATAGTCTAAAATATTTCGTAACACTGCTAAAGGAGGATGCTAGAAGTATTGGTGAGTGCAAGGAGCTCACACAAATCCAAAATTTAAAAAATCAGTTGTACTTTCTTCACAAACACTTTGGAAAATTGCCAAAACTAATCACTTATTTTGAAAATCGAAATCTCAAATTAAACGACGGATTAACCACATTAGTTGTGGCTGTTAATAATTTGAAAAGTATTCCAAGTGACTTCGGATGTGGCCTTCGGCAAAAGTTTGAAGCAATTCTTAATAGAAATCAGATTTAATTACATTGCAGCAATTATGTATGGAGACAATTCCACAAAATCTAACAGCTAAATATGAAGAAATAAAAGAATATTTCCAGTATGCACCTATAACCAGTGCGATGTAGAAAGGACGTTTTCTATTTATAAGGATGTACTTAATTCAATAGAACAAAATTGACAGAAGAAAACCTTGAAAAACTATTGCTAGTCAATATTAATACTCCTTTACTCAACTTGAACGACAAAATGAACAAATAAAAATGTTCCAATTATAGAAATAAAAATAAAAACTTTAAAAATACAACTTTTCAACAAATACATATGTATTTCGTAATTTTATAGATCACCACCCGTTTGTTTTGCAATTATATAAATAAAATTAAAAACTTTATAAATACAACTTTTCAACAAATAAATATGTATTTCGTAATTTTATAGATCACCACCCGTTCGTTTTCCAATTATATAAATAAAATTAAATATTTTAGAAATACAGCCTTTCGCCAGTACTGCACTGGGTGGTAAGCGTGTCCGTTCTCTAATAATAATAATAAGAATAAGTAAGCTGAACAACTCTTTGTATTTATATTGACATTTGTATAGTATTGTAAACATTTACAATTAAATGCTTTTCTAAACTCTCAACTAAAAATAATCTTCTGCGATCTGTCAATAATAGCTTATATGCTGAAAAGCTTCTCTCAACGTTAATTGATGTAATTGGCGCATACTTATATTTGCAGATAACTGATGAACTCATCTCAATTGTTTCATCGTAATTTCCTTGCAACACACTGAATATTCTGCTAAGCTGATTAAAGCCACTCTTTTTTCTCTAGAACTTGTGTTAATTTAATTTTGAACGGTATCTCTCACATTATAAATTTTATTCTTAAAACATTGTTTTGTTGTTCAACACCTTGAGCTTCAAGTTTTCGTAAGTGTTTCACTAATAAAACCATAGTTTGCTTTGATGAAAGCTAACTCTTGGCGTATTTGCGGTTTATTTGGTATATCTTTGCAATCTGCAATTGCTATCGAGTCGTTTGACAAAGAGAGAATGAATTCTCTTATCTGTTCAAAGGCATCTGTATAAAATACAGCGGCATCAAGGCACGCACCCCATCTTGTTATTATGGGTTGTGGTGGCAGTGCCAGACCAGGTAACTTATCTTTGTATGCTTCAACTCTCAGCGGTGCTTTAATACATACTTTTTTGTCAAATTGAATAATACATTAATATCTGGAAATGTGTAACGTATTTCTTCTGCTACTCTGTTAACAGCATGGGTCAAACATGTTACGTGCATCAGATTCAGGTAAAAAATCTTCAAATTCTGTGCAAACTTCACCATATATGTCGCAGCAAGTAATACTTTGTCACTTGGAACGGCATTCAGCAAATAAAACCTCGTTAAACTATCGTTTATAAATCATGTTATAGCTAAGTTACTTATTTTCTCTAATTCTTCTGTACCGATTAAAAAGGATTGGCCAGTGCAATTTTCATTTAAAATGCCAATAAATAAGTTGGCAATATAGCGTCCACAACTGTCTGTTGTTTCATCGACTACGAAATAAATATAATTTTTACCTATTGTTTCCTTAATTATCGTCATAGTTTCCCCAACTTATAGATTAATATACTTTTTTCTTGTAGGTGAGCGATTAGTAACTGATAGTTTCGTATACTTCTCTAAAAAAATTTGAAACGTTGAATTATTAAACTTTGAATGTGGAATGTTTGCACTTAAGAAGAGACGTTACATAAGTCATAATAGAAACTATTCTGTTCTATATTTTTACTTTTTGCAGTAAACAATTGATTCAGAGTAGCTTGTGGTGCATTTTTAAATCTTGTGATAGTTATTTTACACAAATCACTTCTTACATGCTGCGTTAATTGAAATTTTTTGTCGCATCGAATCTACAATAATTAACTGCAGGTATTAAAATATGAAATTAAACGCAAACAAACATAAACTTACAATTTTACCGCAATACTTAAAAAACATTCTGACATTTTCTACACAAAATTCAAGATAATCTTTTATCCAGATCGACACATGTGAATATGATTTCGACATATCAAAAATAACAAGGTAAAATTACGTGTACATATACTTTCGAGAACTAACTAAACACAGCTGGCGATATGACTGACCTATAGGTCAACCTCATTACTCGTAGATTCACTGGAACTTCCCCGGTTTCATAAACACAAATCTGGGAATTCCCGCTGTACGGAAATACTCATGCGGACTATTGATGAATAAATGGTTATATATATTTTTTACGATGCACTTAAGAAATAAATTATAAAATATGAACAAGTATGCAATTTTAAATGAAATATACACAAAGCAGTATTTATATGCAAGATATGCAAAACAAAAGTAGTCGCAAATGCTTTCTTTTTATGTGATCAGTAGAAATCTGTAAGAATTTTGGTAAACATATCTTAACATATGCATTAACATATAATCCCAGCTTCAGTGATGAGTAAGGCTGTCAGAAAAGCGCTGCGCGCCGCAGGCGTACGCATCGTAACAAGTGTAATAAAAATAATAATAGGAAGTGACTAGTAAGAAATGCACTATACTGTTACAAGTAATTATAACACTGTGTGCAACACTCTTAACTAATGTGATGAACTAGAATAATGAAATAATGATCATCAACCTCGCGAACTGGAGACGACCCGTAAAAACTTTGCAGCATCAGATAAGTTAACATTCTTTTCTCAGACAGTGATGTTCACAGTTGTGAAAGTATGCACTATTTGCAATATTATCACAAACTTGTCTTAATCTGCTAAAATCAGTGTCTTTCTTTAGCACACTTTCTAACTTTTGTTTGCTGAGCTCATTTTGTGCATAATCTATAGCGACTCCGGGGACTCCGCTAACGAAATCGCCCTATTTTGTAATTTCTCTAATGCATCAGCTACTCCTCTTTAGTTGGTATGAATAGTTTTTAAATCAGTTTCAATGGAAATATCTCAAAATTGTGTCTGGCTTTCTTTAATAGATGCATGCCTCGGCTGGATTAAATAGTTTTATTTGCTGGAAATATTAAACATAATAAAAAGTTGGTGTTTTGTGAATTCCAGAACTCTTTTTGTGAAACTTGCGAAGACGTTTAGAACAAAACTTTTTTTGTACTCGCTATTAAAACATCTACCTTAGGAAAACCTTGTCGTATAGTTTCTGCCATAAGATGTAAAGCACTTTACACGAAACATGTATCAATCTTTAACTGTGTTGTGAAAGAGAACAGCCAACTGAACAAATGCATTGTCGCGGCACCATCGATCACAAACAACAATATTTGACTTGTCGACACTTTAAATTTTTCGAACGACTCTAGGACTATCTGCCTAATTTTATTGCCTGTACACTCAGTGAGTGTTTTATTAGCTAGTAGGAAAGGAAATGTGGACTATAATATTAATATATAGATTGCTTGCAATACAAATAAATAAAAATCGATAAGCAAAATAACAGACACAACTATAATTTAAAATGAAAGTTTTTGGGAAATTTTCGAAATAGTTTATCGTGCCTCACGAATCGATAAATTATAATTTAATTGTAAACACTTCTTGCTTAACTGTAACGAGAGATCATTTCAAGTAACACCATGCGTACGATACATCAATTTGAATTTATTTCTTTTCGACACCTAAATTTAATATGGATATATAATCCGCTCATTTTCTGTTATTTTTCGTTATATATCAAAGACAGACAGCTAATGTTATATTAGTCTAGACCCATCTATAAATTCGAAAATTGCTTGTAGTTTGAATATCTTTCAAAATTTAACAATTGAAGTTAGAAATGTTGGCGGCAACTTTACTTTACAATTATAAATGCCGAAAAGTTTGAATTACATCTTCTTGATTAGTTAACAAAAATTAATTCAATTGAAGGAAATTAGGAATGAACCCAACTTTTAAAATAAAATTTATTCACAAATTACTTATAAATCTGCGAATTTATAAATATCGCAGATAATGAATATTAATTATTTAATAGGATATTGCGAAGTTGTGGTGTGTTTTGTTATATCTTGACCCACCGCTCACAGGACGTAAGTTTCGTACAAGCCTTTCTTAAGTTGTTTGGTGGTAGTTATATTAAAACTATGTTTTTCAGCATTTTATTTATTTAATAAAAACAAATAAACCTAATTTATTAAAGCAAGCCTCACAAGTAATAATTTTAAGCTCCTTAAATTAGATTAATGTTGACCCTGCTGAACTTGAATTGATGTATTGATACTATTTATCTTAATGCTAGAGACTAGCTAGAGACTGGTATCTCTTGATGCTAAGATGGTGTTTAAAATACTGCAAGTAAGCAAAATTTAACACTATTCCAAACAAACTATTGCATATACAAGGTGTGTATAAATTGGCGGACCCACTACACGTGGCGACATTCTTGGTCAAATTTTGAGTTAAAAGTCCTAATCCTAAAACGGTGTATCAGGCTTCCTTTGTCTTCAGAATGAATTTGAAACATACATTTGGCAACATTGAACACGCATGTGCTAGTTATAATCTTCGGAACATTTTTACACGTCGTCATGTGAATCTTACATTTTAAATTTAAAAAAGAAACAAACGAAATAAAATTGGTTTCTTAGATTACATATTTATTACGAAAATATTACAAAGTTTTAAAAATTTTTGATAATATTGACTAATTTTTGTATATCTTCTTGATAGAAATCAATGTAATTATTACCTACATAATTGTTCGAATTGAAATCCATCAGTTTGTAGACATAGCTGCAATCTTTGTGGTATCGTTTGTACTATTCGCTCAAGTCTTTCTGGTGTGATTTCTAATACTGCGGCATCAATTCGGGCTCTAACTTCGTCAGCATCTTGTGAAGCTGTAGCATAAACTTTACCTTTAATGAAACCCCAAACAAAAAAATCTAATGGATTGAGATCGGGGGATCACGCAGGCCACAAAAGGGGACCGCCACGACCAATCCATCTGTCTGGGAAGTGTTCAGTCAACCAGTCTCTTATATTACGAGCAAAGTGCGCAGGAGCTCCATCATGCATGTAAATCATATTACGGTGTACGTTCAGCGGTATCTCATCAATAACTTGTTCTAAAACATTTAAATATTCACCAGATCTAGGCGATTTGGTAGGTAAATTGGTCCAACTACCCTGTGGTTTATTATACCTAGCCAAACGTTAACAGAAAACCTTCTTTGGTGACCGTATTCGCGAAATTCATGTGGATTTTCATCTGCCCAATGATGAAAATTATGAGTATTAAACACACCATCTCTGGGTAAACATGCACTCATCACTCCAAAGAATACGTCTTAAAAAGTCACCTTCTTCCTGAATTTTATTTAAGATTGTATTGCAATAATTGATTCGAAATAAGTTATCATTTCCGTAGAGAGGCTGAACTTTAGAAACATGGTATGGATGAAGCAAGTTTTCTCGTAGAACCAAATGAACAGTCTTATTACTGGGAATATTTAGTGTAGAAGCTAATTGACGGGTACTCGCAGAGGGATCTTCCTGTATTGTGGCTAGAACTTACTCTTCTAGTTGCACGGTACGCCTTTGCCTTGGTCGACCTGCGTTCGCATTTCTTGGAATAAACAAACCTGTTTCACGAAGTCGTTGGTCCAGCCTTCGAAATACATTTTTACTTGGATGCCTCCGATTTGGAAAACGCACTCGATATTCCTGCCCTGCCATGCTAGCATTTCCACGACAGGAACCGTATATCATGTACATATCGGCATATTCGTTGAACGTAAAATTCATAATAAACAAACAGAACAACTAGTAAACACGAAAACCCGAAAACTGATTAAAACTATACAAATAATACGAAAGCTAAACAAAATTATACAAATAAACACGAAAAATAAGCAAGTCGAATGAAATAGGTAGATTACATAAGTGTCAAAATTTGACAGTAGTAATGTATTTGACTAGAACAACATTAGGCTGCCTACTTATTGTTTTACAACGTTGTCAGATGTATTTTTCGTCAAAATAAGTTAATAAACAAATATTAAAAACAAACTTTAAAATCAAAAAGAAAACTTTAACGAAAGGATAATAACAACAATTCTTCTTTCTTCTAAATTGTAGCTCTTTCTGTCAACAAATATCGAGTAATAATGCTTATTTCAAGACTGAAAGTCCGAACTTTAGGAACCTCGTACAAAGATATGGAGCATGGTACAACATTTTCGTATTAGGATTTTGGACTCCGAATTTAACGAAGAACATCGCCGCGTGTAGTGGGTCCGCCAATTTTTACACACCTTGTATAATAAAAGTGATCAGTAGCTGTACGGCTAGATGACAAATGTTTAACACTATACTTTAACCTGTATTAATTGCATACTAGTTGTAAATCAAAGTATAATTTACAATTGTAAATGGTCCTAGTGGACTTTGTTAAGGAATATCCAGTTAACGTGTATTTATTAAAAGATAGGCAGCTTACAAATGTCGTCCAAAAGCAAACTAGAAATACAAATGATCTAATGAATAGAGTAATAAAACTTCACAAATATAAAAGATGGCACTTCTTAAAACATGTATTAAGTTTTACAATTCAAATATTGTAATAGAATTCTGTTTATACAATAACCTAATTTTAATGTGTAATTTTAAAAAACATTCTAATTCCAAATTTAATGCACAGTGTATCAGAGTATGTAATACTTTTAGTTTAAAAATATATTTCAACAATATAATAATTAATTTTGAAAATGGTTCATAGGAAAGAAACGTCAATATAAATTAAATATTGTTTTAATTACCTGGCCGCTACTTCCAAAGAACCACTTTTACGGTTAATCTTGTATATACGAGGGAAGATCGGAAAGTTTCTAGAACGAGACACACAACACCACTTTTCGGGGTAAAATTATATTTATTTTTCTACACAGTCTCCTAGTAACTCTATACATTTAGTTCAACGTTTTTCAAGACCCTTCATTACTCCAGAAAAATAAGAACTATGCAATCCTTCCAAATGTTCATTTAAAGTTTCGGTGATTTCATTATTCGATGAGAATTTCCTTCCAGCCAACTATTTCTTGAGGTTCGAAAATAGAAAGAAGTCCGAAAGAGCGAAATCTGGCGAGTACGGTGCATATTCAATTAACTGGAATCATAATTCGTGCAGTTTCGCCATCGCAATTGCCGACTTGTGTAATGGGACATTGTCCCATCTTTTTCTTTGTCATATGAGGCTTTTTGACTTTGATTTCTTCGTTCACTCTGTCTACTAACGACGCATAATACGCGCCTGTTATGGTCCTCCCGTGTTGCAAGTAGTATTTTGGGACTCCTCGGAAATCCCAAAAGACGGTAGCCATCACCTTTCCAGCTGACGGCATCGTCTTGACCTTCTTTGTAATTGGTTCATCGCGTACTGTCCACTACTTTGATTGTGTTTAAGAATCTGGCGTGAAGTGGTGTAGCTACGTTTCCTCTACGGTTACAATACGTCTCAAAAAACAAAAAATCTACAGGATTACGCTTGAACATGCCTAGACATTGCTGACAAGTGGCCACACGAGCTTTCTTTTGATCATCTGACAGCAAACACGGCACCCATCTTGCACTGAGCTTTCTCATGTCCTAATTTGATATTCAGGTCTAAATCTGTCCATCTTCGCTAAGGAATCCGCTCTCTCATTAAATTGAATACCCTTATGACTTGAGATCCAAGATAAGATTATATTAGTATTATCTTTATAACATTTGAACAATAGCTCATTAATAAGAAAAACAATATATGAATGCCGATGAAAAATAGAATTTGTCAATGCCAGTAGAACACTCTTACAATCAGCAAAGATAATATTATGTTCATATTTAGCAAAGGAAATATATTTTATTGAAATGAAGATAGCAGTCAATTCAGCAGTAAAGACCGAAGCAAACTCACAAATTGATGCCGAAAAAGTAAAAAAAAAGCAGAGGAAGAGAAAACAAAGAGAGGAGAGGAATGTCTTGAACCATCTGTGAAGAAAATATGGTAATCCCGCCAATTGTTAGAAATATAGTCTTTGAAACAGGCATCCAGAGAAGTACCAGAAATAACATAATAAGGAATAAAATCTTGGGATAAAATTATCCTGGGTTTAAAGAAGGAGAAGGAGACTCTAAAAGTTGTAATTTATCACAGGGAATTTAAATTCAAAAATCAAATATTAAAAAATTCAAAGAGACCGCACTACACGATTTGACCGCAAAATAAAATTGACTAAAACAATTTAATTTTTATCATTTATTACACCGCACAACAAAACAGGATTCTTTTGTAGCATGACTTTTCAAATGTTGTTTGCTCACATCGCGTCAGTGATTTTTAATTTATCTTCAGATACATTCTAGAAGCTCGAGTTTTTGACATATAGGTATAGCAAGCGCCAGATAAGTTGACGAGCGGTTACCCCTCCGCTCGCCAACTTCGCGCAGGATTAGAAGTATTGGGAAATTTGTATTTAGTTTTACATCAATTTTCAAGATACCATAGGTGGGGTAAACTATACATCTATCACTTAATAAATTAATAATTTATTAGAGTAAAATATATAACGTGAACGTTTATAAAAACGGCTTCTGCGCAACCCCACTTCTCGCCATCTTATTTGGCGCTTGCTATACCCTCTTAAAATTTATTAAGCAGTCGAGTTCTGTTATCCTTAGCATTAATAATTAACAAGTTTTTGTGTATTTGTTGTGTTGTCTTCGTCAAGAAAAATCTCCGTAAACAGTCAAAATTGTTTTTGTTACATTTGCGGCGATTATATGTTTAAGGAATTCTACTTGAATGTGTCGTAGTTCGTAAAACAAACGTACATGGACTACTTTGGGTTTTTGTTGGAGAGAAATAACAAACCCTGGATTCCTAGTTTCGTTCGTCAAAGCTCTTTGGAATCTTTGCGTTTATGGGTAAATAAGAAAACACATTCTTCAAAGCACAAAACCACAATGATCTGGTGAACCATCATTATAATAATTGTTTTGTTCTGGGAATGTCATAGGAATAAACCGCAGAAATCGTTGTAAGTGGATTTATCCTAGTTACCAATCAGCTATTAGGCCTATTCTGAATACCAGTGATGCATTAGTGCCATGACCAGGGCAGCCCAAGTACCTCAAGACGAGAGTCACATCAAATCAATAATAATCACGATTGTAAGGACAGTGATTTTTATTGTACCTTGGAATCAAAATCATTTAGTCAAAATGTGTTAAATGACTTGATATGGAATCTTTGTTAGTCTAAAATTGCTTTAGAACACCTAATTTCCCGATTAAAAAAAGAAATCTACTGACAAATAACGAATATCTCATATTATTAATCTAAGCTATAGTTCAGCACTGGACTAAGAAATATTGGGCGGGCTTAATATTATAAATGCTCCACTAATCACAAAAAAACATATAAATTTGCCCCCTTTACATATTAAATTGGTGTTAAATAAAGACGGAAAATACTTTCGATAGATTTTAAGAACCTTTTCAAAACTGGGCAATAAAAAGTTAAAGGTAGGCATTTAGACGACCCCAGATTAGGGAATTAATAAATGATCCATATTTCACCACTAGTATGACAGATGTGGAGAAATGTACCTGGAACGAGTTCTTCCGACTATTTTCAATACGCCGAGCAGCACCTGCAGCAGCATAAATATTAAGCTACACTACCTCAAGAGACATCTTAATCGCTTTCCAGAAAATCTCGGTGATTTAAGTGAGGAACAAGAAGAACGCTTTTACCAGCATATTCGCGCAATGGAGGAGAGATACCAGAGTTACTGAAAAGTAAAAATGATGACTAACTACTGTTAGAGCAATCAGAATAGCATTAGTGGAATCCATTCATGCAAGAAAATCGTATATAAGAAAGTTTCATTTATGTTGGGTATGTTTAATTAATATTATAGCTTTAAAAGATATTATATTTTTAATTAAAACTCCCACACATACGGTTTATTTCAAAATACGCGCGGACTTTTAGTGAACGCGTAACCGAGATAGCAGCACTGTATGGCCAATGAACTATATACTATAGGTAACTATACGTACTAACGTTTCTTGATGAAACTACCTAATTATAATAAAATTATAAAACCCATAAATTATGAAATAAAATTAATTTCATGGATTTTTGCCTTATATCAACATCTTTTCCATTAATAAAAAAACTCACCAATATACACGTTTTGGTAATGACAATTAGCTATAAAGAAATAGTAGGCCCTCTGGTGTCTCTATGCGCCTGCTTCAAATATGTATATACCTTTATGAGCACAGCGGCCGTTCCAACTACGTTGAATATAGTTCAATGTGTACGCCACACAGGACTCTAGCTGAAGCAGTGAAAGATAGAACTGTTATATAGGTATATTATAATATAACATAATATATAATACTTAAAATGGCGACGTTTTCATTACAAGAACAGCGTGCAATTAATTATTCGTTTTCTCCATTTGCGTGTTGTGACACCAATTTAAATTAATCGCGAATTGAGTGCGATATATGCTGATGGTGACATGTTTGTGTCTAATGTGCATTTGGGGGTGCGACAATTCAAAGAAGATAGAACGCCATGTGACAACAAATCTAGACTATCTCGGCCTCACACCAGCCGCTCCGATAACATGGTTAAGCGAGTGAAAAAACTTGTTTTGGAGGATCGCCTAATGAGTGTAGAACACATCTCCTCCAAAGTTGGCATTTCCGTGGGATCTGTGCATACAATCCTACATGAAGATCTGAAAATGCGAAAAGTGTCCTTCAAGTGGGCGCCATGAATGCTGATGGACGACCACAAGGCTGCGCCCCTAGCATGTTGCCAGGCAATGTTAACTTCATGAATGGGACTTTCTTTTCATCGATCGTGACAATGGATGAGAAATGGATGCCGTTTTTCAATCTTGAAACGAAGCGATTTTCCACTGGTCAAATAAGACTCCTAGAAGCATTCGCAGCGGCCATGAAATCATGGTGGCGACGTTGTGAAAAATGTGTACGGCTGCAGGGAGATTACGTTGAGAAGTGACACAAGTTTGACAGTTTTCGTGTAATTAGTTTGTGAGAAAAAAATTAGAGGTGTTATAACTTGAATGCACCGTGTACATCCAACAGAATTGCTGTTGTGCGGTGTTATTTTCCTAAAGAAATAAATAAAATATTTTTTTTAGTTACAGAGGAGCACACTGATTATATGGCTATGGCTGATATATTCAAAATTTCATGTACAATTATATCAATTTCTTCAAGTTTTATATTGCTTAATAGTAAATCGTAGAAAGCATTAATACTGAAACTTTTAATATGACGAATGAAATGAATTCTTTTTAAGGAAATTAATACTGGTAGCCGTAACTTTGTGGTAATTCATTTTGAAAATAATAAAATAAAATAAAACAATAACTTTGTTATACCACTTTATTCTAAATAATTCTGAATATAGTGGTATAGCAAAGTTATTGTTTTATTTTATTTTATTATTTTCAAAATGAATTCTTTTTATTTATCTAGACGTTTTATGTGGTGAAATTGTATAGGCGCTTTTTCTTTGTGCATTTAATAAAACAAAATCTCAGACAGTAAAAGGAAAATAATATTCTGACACATTATTTGCCGCAAATGTTGTTAGGCTATAAAGTCATACCGCAAATATAGACCCTAAATATTGACAAAAATTGTTTTACATTCACAAATAAACGATATTTTTTAGAGTTTTAGTAAACATATATATTTGATGTGGTAACGAATTTCACTTTTATCGAAAATATTGCTTTTACTTTTATACACCCGCTAATATTCACCGATATTTTTCAATTAGTTTAACTTTCTTTGGCAAATTCATAAATGAATGTCGAGAAGTGACACAAGTTTCACAGTTTTTCTGTAATTAGTTTGTGAGAAAAAAATCAGAGGTGTTATAACTTGAATGCCCATTGTACAAACAACAGAATTGCTGTGTGCGGTGTTATTTTCCTAAAGAAATAAATAAAACATTTTTTTAGTAACAGAGGAGCGCACTAATTATATGGGTATGGTTGATATATTCAAAATTTCATGTACAATTATGTCAATTTCTTATTGTTTTATATTGCTTAATAGTAAATCGTAGAAAGCATTAATACTGAAACTTTTAATATGACTAATGAAATGAATTCTTTTTATTTACCTATATAGTTTTATGTAGTGAAATTGTATCGGCACTTTTTCTTTGTACATTTAATAAAAGAAAATCTCAGATAGTAAAAGTCTAGTTTACGAATACTAATAAGGTTGTGTTGATGGCTAGAGTTCGGAGCATTGAATTTAATTATTGAGATTAAGAAGTTCGTCATGGCAAATCCAAATTCCTTGTATTTCTATAAAAAATGTTCTTTTACGTAACTTTACCTAGCTGAATATATCATTATTTCCCTTTTCATTGTGTGTTGTTCTTTATCAACACACAATAAAAAGGGAAAATAAAGAAATGATTAGTATTAAACAGAAAAAAATTCAATTAACAACAGAAGTGATATAAAAAATTTAAGCAGTATATACTATAACTTAATTATGTAATGATCTGCAATTTACCATCATAATATATGTTGCTGTTATATAATTATATATCTTAAGTTATTTAAATATCATATACATTTGCTTATCATGCTGGCAGTTCCGTGTCTTGTCCCTGTCTGGTTGTCCGAGTAGGTTTTCGTGGTTTTCCTTCTCGTTTAAGGCGAATGCCGACAACTTTACATCTTAAGACACTCACGGGCGCATACATAATAATAACTCATGTCTTGCGTTTCCCTGTTTTTTGTTGTCTAGCTATTTTAGAATACTAAGGCATGACTTATTATTATTCAATTGGAATCTATCTTTGAATAATTTTATCCATAGCAACTCAAATGTATGACATTAATATACTGTTATTTATATTTTATATTCCTTGATAAAGGCGTCAATTGCCGAAACATGTAGGGTTGTTTTAAATATATATACTTTAAAGTAAAACCAGACCTTAAATCGCCAACAAATTGAATTTACCATAACATACAAAGGTCACGAAATAATTATCTTTATATACGGGATTGGGCAGAAGTAACGCATCAGTCTAATAATTCCGTAAATATAAACTTTAGAACAAAATGTTGTCAACAAAAGTTTTTTGACAACTTATTTTCAATCATTTGCATTTTTTTCATGATCATTACATATGACAGCTAAAAAAAAAAAAATTTTAATGGAAATAATATTTTCTTTTAGAAAATTCTGAATATTTATTAATTTCTGAATATGAATATGTACTTCTTTCATTGGGTTAGATAATAAAAATATTGAGAAAAAAATAAAATTTAATAAACGTACATGTGGACTAGTGCAGTGTTTTGTAGATTGCTTTGGAAATTGTAGATTTTTTGACTGTCATTGAATTATTGACGTTTCACAATGAAATAGTTTCCATCGTAAAACTTGCTTTTTTAATACGTGTTTTGTGTAAAAATGGTCAAATTAACTACTGAAGAAAGAATAGAAATTCTTAAGATGGTCGGATATGGTGACAGGCAACGTTCACATCACGAAGTTTGCATTTTATTCAATCATGTTTATTTGGATCGAGATCCTATAGTTCAATCAACAGTTTCGAGATTGGTTACTAAATTTAGAGAAACGGGCGATGTTAGAGATATACCTAAAGCTGGCCGACCAAAAGGAATCACTAATAAAGACCGATCTCTTCATGTTTTACTTGCTGTAACGGAAAATCCCACTACGTCAACCACTCAACTAGGATTAGAAAATGATATGAGTAGCAGATCTATTAGACGAATATTAAAAGCGAACAAATACAAGCCCTATAAGATACACTTACTGCACAAACTTAACGAAGATGACCCGGACAGAATATTACAGTTTTGTGAAACAATAATGGAATTGTTCAATAACGATCCAAATTTTTTAAACAACATCGTATTTTCTGACGAAGCTACATTTTGTCTAAATGGATTTGTAAATAGGCATAACTGCCGTTATTGGGTGACTGAGAATCCACATTGAATGCGAGAAAATCATACACAGCATCGCCACAAACTTAATGTGTGGGCTGGCATTGTTGGGCAACGAATCATAGGTCCGTACTTCTTGGAACACAACCTAAATGGTGATGGTTACTTACATTTATTGCGCATATTGTACCAGATCTGTTGATTTTTTTTCCTAACGACAATCAACCAAGCATGCCAAATCGTAATCTATGGTTTCAACAAGATGGAGCATTATGCTATTAATGCTCGACAGTATTTAGACACAATTTTTCCCGGTCGTTGGATTGGACGTCGGGGTTTTATTGATTGGCCCGCTAGGTCTCCCGATTTAAATCCATTGGACTTCTTTCTTTGGGGACACTTGAAGTCGCAAGTATACAAGGAGAAACCTAGAAACCTAGAGGATTTGAGAGCAAAAATTACACGTAGATACAAGCCATACCACCTGATAGTTTACAAAATACAATTCGATATTTTTAGGAACATTTAGGACACTGTCAGGTCGTAGAAGGACGTCACTTTGAGCAATTAATTTAATTTTGTAGTTTGTTTACTTTTATTAAATTTTATTTTTTTCTCAATATTTTTATTATCTAACCCCATGAAAATAGTGGGCATTCATATTCAGAACTTAATAAAGATTCCGAATTGTCTAAAAAATATTATTTCCAATTAAAAAAAAATTTTTTTTGGCTGTCATATGTAATCATCATGAAAAAAAACAAATGATTGAAGCCAATACAAAATAACTTGCCAAAAAACTTTTGCTAACAACATTTTGTTCTAAAGTTTATATTCACGGAATTATTCGACTGATGTGTTACTTTTGCTCAACCCCGTATATATATATATATATATATATATATTGTGGTGGGGCATTCCCATTTACATGAGAGGCCCTGGAACAAAAATACTGGATAATTTTTATCTTGTAATAATAAGTTAGTATATAAGAATTTCTTCGGAACTGTATATTTCACATGTCAAATCAACGAAGTTATTTCCGCGTATTAATTGCTTAAATTTGAGTCACGTATCTTATAATTTTCTATTTTTCATTTGCTTTAGTCATTTCCATTAATACTGTTGTTATTCCGAAGATTTTTAACTTGATTGATTGATTATTTGATAGTAATATACTTTAGAAATAACTGTACCTATTTGAATTGTTTACGGCGGGATATATCCCAATTTTGTACAGGCGCATAGCGAAAGTTTGTATGTTTCTAGGTTAGTTTTTGTATTTCAAAATTAAATTTAATAATTATGTGATATATCTAAACGATTTGTTGATGTAAATTAACTCATTTAGAAATATAAAAATTAGATTAAAAAGTACAAACATGAATTAACGAATAAGAAGCCTGGATACAAAACAAACGCTAGTTAGCGTGGGTTGTTGAATTTTAATTTGCACGCGTCGAGATATTTTAAAAATAGCTCCAAGAACTAAGTGAAAATTTATTAAATAAAGTACAATTTCCATACCCGAAGTCATATCTTACGAATCACCAACCTTTAAAGCATCGATAGACGCAAGATCCAATCCCAACTCCTACCTAGAAGATATTAAACGAATATCCTATCCAGAGGGACGCTACCTGCCTTATTCCTTAACCAGAACCTTTATCCCGTAGAAAAGGATCCTGAAACCGTTTGAATATCCAGAAGCCTCAATCTACCAAACTTGAGTACCTTTTTAATCTATTTTCTACAACACCAAAATTATTTATATTAATATTTAAACACAATCGTTTGATATTATCAATTTTATGCAAAACACTTTAATTATCAATAAGTATACCTCAATATCAGAAAAATACAGTTCCCTTGTGTTTTAATTCAAGTAAATTTAGTCATTTTAGTTATGTATCGTTTCATTAAAATAAAATTAACCTAATTTTGTTAATCATAACATGAACACGTGACCATATATAGGTTAATGTATCATATATCTATGTAAACACCTACCTTTGAAAGAAAAAGTTTTTAATTAAATCATTTATTTATTCTCATCACTCTCTCGTTTTCTTTGTTAGATTACATATCCAGAATTTATTTATATATTAACTTGTTTATTCACACACATCTATATTACACTGAGTACCAGACCCGCACCCCCGTTATTATTAAACTATAAATTCACCTCATTGAACTGAGCTAGTTGGCGCTCATTTAATTATATATTTAAAGATTATAACAAGAAGATTATGTACCTTGAAAGGACCGATTAAGTTACGTATAAGTTATTTATTTTACGTATTATTTATGTTTTTGCCCCTAATTCTAGCGAAATCTGTATACTTAAACCTTAGCTACACCTATAGGTCGAATATTGAACTTCACTAGCGGGTTCAATATTTAAAAATTACATAATCTTATTTATTCTTTACATTTCAATTAGAATATAACGTAAGTTACGTTTATCTATACACCTTATACGTTATATTACAACATATATATATATATATATATATATATATATATATATATATATATATATACAAACAAAATAATAAACGAACATTACGAGATTGACTTTGTTTTAAGAAAGCGCATTTAAATCCCATCGTAAATTTTATTGACGTTAAAGTAATAGTGGATAATTAAACGATATAGAGCATAAAATATGGAAGCATGGAATCCGTTAAATGAAAGTTGTATTTCATGCCCTATATTGGGATATTTTAAATTACAATATAGTGTTTTGTGGTTGAACGAAGAAGATCTATAAATGACCAATTTTTATCATGCAATCCGGCACATATAAATAACATTAGTCAAATTCCGATGTTATATTAACATGATCTTCGAAGTACATAATTTCTAAGCATTTTCTTTTATTTATTACAAAATTTACGCTGAATAATAAAGAAATTTACCAAAGACGGTGGTTAATGAGTAAATGTCCGACGGCATACAATATAATGTATATAATTCCTAGTTAATATCATATGAAAAGTGTATTATAAAAGTTTTTTTCAATATTAAAGTGTATTAATTATTATAATTATACGAAAGCCGTTTTCTTTTCACTGAGCCGCTCCTGCCGACTATGGTATTTTGTAAAAATTTTGTTTAACACTTAAACCTAGTTTTTTACGAGCTTAATGTCGGTAATAATTGAAGAACATACGTGAGAATTATTAAACTATAATACAAATTTTTTAGTTTGTTTACAATGGAGACTGAACAATGAGTAGAAATTGTAAATTTCGTCATTAACGAAATAATTGACGGATTGAAATATAAAATATCCATCGAGATGGGAAAACAAACGAATGTGGGAGAGAAAATGGATTACAAGACGAAATGAGTACAGTGCAAGTGCGACTCTATTTAAAGAATTTGCAGGAGAAGACAAAATGGAGTATTTTTCAGCATTGTGGATGTCAGAAGAGTCTTTTAACTATTTTCTGTCAAAATATGAACCTATGTTAATAAAAAAGGATACTCTATAGATGTGCTTTAACACCAGTAACAAGTCAGTGGCATCAAGGAGCATGTGCACAAACAAGTTAATCGAAAAAATAGACTGAATCCTATTTTACTTACAACTAAATTACTTAATCGTTAACTTGCTACTTGTTACTAAATATATCGTTTACGCGTGAAAATTAACTTAAAATTAAGTTAAAATTTAGTTGACTTAACGCGTGTAAAGGAGCCTTTAAACCAAAAGGAATGTTTTGAGAAAATCAATCGGATATTTTATGAAGTTATGTTGCTTAGCGGTAGTACGATAACTTTCGACATTATCAAATTGCCATCAATGATACGCAACTATTACGGAAAATAATATTGATCTTGTTTGGGACACAATTGAAGAAGAGTACATGTTATAGTAGGAAGTATTCAAGTAACACCAAAAAATGGTATGAAGACAATTGATACTATCTTACACAAATATTTGAAGATACTTAAGCTTTATTCCCGTTGGATTTTATACAATTTTAGTCCAATTTAAAAAGAAGCCCAAGTCAAATAGTGCAGATTTACACAAGATTGCTTCGCTCATCCTGTCCGTAACATTTTCGATGATTAAACTGCTATGATTCAGAAAAAAAACATTATCTGCAGTTTGGATTTTTGAAAAACAATCGGCTTTAACAAAAGTTGTTCCCAAAAAAATCCGAAACCCAAAAATGATTGCCATATTTTTTGAGATTAATGGGCATGTTTCCATTTTAGCGCTGAAGAATAGTGCTGGTATAAATAGAAATTTATATGCAATCAAAAGTGGAAGCTTTTGATTGCATATAGGTGTCAAATTGATATATATAGAAATATCTTTGAAAGCTTATAAATTTATAAATAGATATATGAAAGAAATAATTTGAATTGGTTTTAATTTTAATAATTATAATGTATAATATAAGGATACCTACCTTGTCCTATTGCTTAGTTTGACAGAAATCTATTAGAAGTCGCTCTGACAACTATATATAGTGGCAGGTACTGATTAAATGCATAATTTTTTTAAATGATTCTTTAAGAAATATGGACGCTAGTTCATCTAATGCTTTATTAAATGAACAAAATTATACGATATTCGGTTACTTAGCCGATTTCTCAGGAGCCGATTCTTCCTTTTTAAAAATCAAATCTTATTTTGCCTCAGTAATCAACCTCGAGCATTTACACTGATTATAGGTTTAAAATGTAATATCACAAGCATACGACATTAAGTCAGACAAACAATAAATAAAAATACTGTGTGTAGTTTGTTTAATAGTTTAATAGTTATTTTTTTTAATATTTGATCAAATTAATAACATATCTGAATCAGCTGATGATTGTGCGTAAATCACGTGATATAATAGGGTTACAAATCGTAAAAGTATTTATAATAGACATATGGTGTAATAAATGTGAATAATATTACGTAAAATAGTGATTTTAGCTGATTTAAAACTTTATAAAAATATAATTCGAAAAAGACTATCCAGTTTCAGGTAAGTTTAGTCTAATTAATGTTTCTATCTTTAAATTTTATTATTATAGTACAAATAATAAGGTTATGTTGCTATGATATGCAAATATGGATATAAAATAAAGATTTTTATTTGTAATTACGTGTAGTCCGACATGTATTATAAGGATTTTCTTGGTGATATAGGGTTCAATTGGAAACAGACGGAAATTTGATGCAGGCATGTTTGAGGCAACCAGGTATTGGGATGACGCCAACAGTTTTTCGGAGGATTGGTCCGTATATTTCAGAAATGCTTACAATTTTATTGTTCGGCCGATGTGTGTACACTATCTTCTTATATTGTGAACGTTTTCGGTTGAGTACATTACAGTTTTAATATTTTAAATGGTATTTTAAGTTTACAATAATTTTTAACGTAGTTTTTTTCTACAACAACCCAAGCGACGCTCTTATCTATTGTTCTTTTCTTTGGCCTTCATATGATTTATTTTTGCTTAATCCAAGTATCTAATTTTGTATTTGTTCTAATCGACTTATTTTATATCTCATATTAACTGATATTACCGTTATAATAAAAAATAATAATTATAAAATAGTAATTACATTATTTTAAATGTCTATTTAATGCCATATGTATGCAAGTTCAAATCGATTATGCCCGCGGTGAATTAGTTCAAATAAAAAAATATTACGGTCGATAAAATAGATTTCCATATGATATTAATAACGGGTGTTCAGAAACATTCGAAGTCAAGTGGGCCTGAACAAAAAATAGTATATCTTTACTTGTATCGTAATCGTATATCTTTACTTGTATTAAATTGTATTAAGTAAATGTATCAATCTATATCAGACATGACTTCATATTTTCAAGGACTACTTTGACTTCGATTGTTTCTGAACACCCGTTATTATCAATCAAGTTAATTATTTTCGGAATTACAAATAAATTAATGAATTTTGATAATGAAAAGTGATCTACATAAATAATAAAAATTATACCAAATAAATTTTCTAATTAAATCCGCGGTATTAACTTGTTTAATATCTTACACTGTAAGTGTGTGGTCTTTTTTCATAATACTTAATCTAACGCTTATTTCTAACAGGTATGTTCTTTTTCTTCCAGTTTCTTGTAACAAGAAGAACTATAACAATATATATATATATATATATATATATATATATATATATATATATATATATATATATATATATATATATAATAACTTCGTGACCTTGGTATGATATGGTAAACCTAATCAGTAGGCGATTAAAGGTCTGTATATTACTTCAAAATATATGTATTTAAAAAACTCTACATGTTTCGGCTGTATACGCCTTTTTCAAGAGAATACAAAATATTTTGTATTCTCTTGAAAAAGGCGTATACAGCCGAAACATGTAGAGTTTTTTAAATACATATATTTTGAAGTAATATACAGACCTTTAATCGCCTACTGATTAGGTTTACCATATATATATATATATATATATATATATATATATATATATATATATTAAAAATAATAGACTTTTTATTGGTTTAGCGACCTTTTATTGAATTATGATGTTTTATTCTACGACGTTTCGACTTTTACTATTTTTCAGTCTTTTTCAAGTATCTAGAAACAAGAATTAATACAATGAGAATATGAGAATTGTGTTTGCTTTTGTGAGATTGAATTAACAATTAAAATTAAAATTAGATTAAAGACTGAATTACCAATTAGATTAACAATTAGAGTTAAAATTTAAAATTAGATTAATAATGAGTAAGGACAATTAAAGTGATTACATCTGTATAAATGAATAGAAAAATTTGAATTAAGCTACAATACAGTAAGGTAAATAGAAACAAGAATTACTACACTGAAAACGTGAGAGTTGTGTTTGCTTTTGTGAGACTGAATTAACAATTACATTGACAATTAGAATTAAAATTAGATTAAAGACTGAATTACCGATTAAATTAACAATTAAAGTTAAAATTTAAAATTAGGTTAATAATGAGTAAGGATAAAGTACAGTGGTTAAATCTGTATAAATGAATGAGATGTTAAACTTTTGATGTTAAACTACATTACATGAACAATTAATGACAAAACTCACCGTTTCTTTTGGTTTTCAAAATCACGCATTCTGTGTAACATGTGTGTCGGGTACCCGAGACCTTTTTTTGTAACGAACCGATCGCACTGGTTGGAATATTGTAAGTGTTTGTGGCTTTGTTAAGAGAGGTTAATTTTTGTTCTGTTTTTGGAATTTAGCAAATTGATCAGGACCGTGTTTAGGGGTATGTAGTAAAAGTATTTACAAATGGGAACTGATAAAAAGTTTTTTTGTTTTTTTGGTTTGTGTTTGTGTGTGCGGGGGGGGGGGTTTGATTTTATCTATTGTTTAATCAGTGGGTAATAGAGTTTAGACAGTCCATCAATTTCGTTCCTGTCGTTTATTGTTCTGCTGTTTTTGAAAATGTGGATCATTTCTAAGACCTCCCTAGCTTTTGTATTCTTTTTCTGTGTTATTACTTTGGTGTTATCAAAATCAAAATTATGTTTTAGTGTCAATTGGTGTTTTTTTAAAGCAGTTTGATTTTTTGCGTATTTGTGACCTTTCAATCTTTCTTGTAGTAACTGTTTTGTTTGGCCTATGTATACTTTGTCACAGTCTTTGCAGGGTATGTTGTATATTGTGTGTGATTGTTTTAGTGTAGGTGTTGAGTCTTTTAGTTTGGTGTGTAGGAATTTTAGGTTTTTACCGCTTTGGTGTGTTATTTTATAGTTAAATGGTTTAAATATATTGTCTAGTTTTTCGGATAATCCCGTTATATAGGGTGTGGGGATATATGTTAATTCATTGTTTTTTATGGTTTTGTTGTGGTCGTTTGTTGTGTTATAAATTTTATTAAGTCTTAGTTTTATAATTTTTTGTATAAATTGTGGTGGATAATTGTTTTCTGTTAGTATTGTTTTTACTTTATTTAGTACTGTTGGTCTGAAAATTGGATTAGTGAGATTTAAGGCTCTGTCTACTAACGCTGTTACTACATTTTTTTTGTGGGCTAGGGGTTGGTTTGAAAAAAAGTTTACATATCTGCCGGATGTGGTTGGTTTGGTGTACCATTTTGTTTGTATTTTGTTTTTTGTTTTTATCAGTGTTATATATATATATATATATATATATATATATATATATTATTGTGATAACGGATATTTTCCACATAATGATTATTAGACCGATTATTATGATGTTCAGTAAGATTATATGATCGGTTCATATTATTGGGATTATAGGTATTAAAATTCTTATTATGTATACCCCTAAAATTATTGATCCCACCTATATTCTGGTTGTTCTCGGAGTAATCATCCAGCCTCCTTAGTATATCTATCAGAGAGTCCATATCGTTCACCCTCTGGCATATAATAGCATGCGTATCCGAATGAATGAAATGGTTCAAAAGTTGACGCGCTATAGAAGCCTCGTCTAAGTCGGGAACATACTTACAATTATTGTAGATCTTAGAAGCATACGACTCTCGAGATGTCAGTCCCATTCTATATTTCCCGGTAAGTAAGCGTGTCTTAGCACGATTCTGCTGGGTCTCATCCCAGAAATTCCTTTTAAACAAGTCTACAAATTTACTGAGATCAGTGCTGTGTTCTTCAATCCGCATGAACCAATCTAATGCACTATTCTTCAGGGTAGCTCTCAGTACATACATCCGTTGTTTCTGATCTGGAATATCTTCAAGATGCCTTACCATTGAAGTTAGATATGTCATCGGATGGACTAAGTTATTGTCGCCATTGAAAGTGATAAAATTTTCAATTCTTAGCAATGATGGTCCGTAAGAATGATAATTTATCGATGCTAATTTTTGATTGACAGCATCCCTCATATTCCTTATTTCGGTATCGATTATATCTTTATTGTTACGCTGTTCCTTCATAAGATCCTGCAAATTTATCTTCACTGAGTCGATCCCTTTGTTATAGATATCTTCGTACTCTAATGACCTTTTACTAGCTGTATTATGGTTCTGCAGACATATTTCTTGTTGGGATACCATCTGCTCCTCTAGGTTGTCCTTATTAGCATTTAGGATTGTAATAATCTCTTCTTTTTGATTAGACAATTTAACGTCTACCTTCGACTGAACGCGTTCTTCAGATTCCTTCAAAAGAAGTCCCCATTGCCTATTTTGTAGATTAATAGTATTTTCTAATTTAGTGTTAATATTCTGATCCATCTTCTCATTCATCCTCTTCATTTCTTGTTGATTTTCTTCATTCATCCTCTTCATTTCTTGTTGATTTTGATCTAATTTCTCTGTCTGTATTTTGATTTCTTGTTGATTTTGTTCAATCTTCTCATTCATAATATTAATTCCATCGGTTTGATTTTTCATAGCCTGTTGATTTTCTTCAATCCTAACTTTAATCCCCATTATCGCTTCTAACATGATCTTCATCTGATCGACTGGTGTTTCTTCTTGTGCAATTGGAGCCTCTGGAATAGTAGATCTCTCTCCTTCTCCTTTTTCCTGTCCATCTTCTGATTTCTCCGTTCTTGAACCGGAACGTGAACGTGTTTCCATAATTTATAATGCGAATTAATATATATATTAGATGTAAAAGTTGTTTATTAAGTTATAGATAAGAAATATAGTATAAATTGTTCTGTAATTGATGTTTATAGTTAAATCTTTATTATACACTCTTTAAAATGTCTACGTTCCTTATTTATTTTTATAAATTGATATATTACTCCTTTTTATTTCATGTACCTAGTAAGCACTGTCTGAGTATCTATAAATTTGCCCCACGTTGCTGGTGCCAAATGATATAATACTGTGAATGCCGTGGAGAATTGCTAGTTTAGTAATAAATAATAGCAATTGTCAAATAAAATGTAATGACAGAATGGCTAGCTCAAGAAAAATACGATAGTTAAGTTATAGAAGATAGTAAATGCCTGAAAACTACTTATTCTCAAAGGGTCTCGGAGCAAGTTCTCGATACACAGACAGACATCTACTAATACAAGAAATAAAACAGAAAAGTCAAATTTATGTAAAGAAATATATTTAAATAATGTTATATTGATTATCACAAGATATAAATTAAATTAAAAAAAAAAATTCAATGAGACATTTAAAAAATAAAATTATGAACGTAATATAATATGATATTGTGCTAACCTTCGTTTAATAATAAGAAATGGATTGCTTATTCAGATTCTAGAAAACCTGACCGTATGTCAAGATCAAAATATAATAAGTTTAAAAATTTTCAAATATAATTACCAAATCTGACATTTAAAACAAAGTAAAATGACGTTTGAGATGACGTGAGTTAATGTTATATAGATAAGTGACTTCAAGTAATGTTATATCTTTAACAAATTTATATATCACAATTTTCACAAAAATACCTGATAAATACATTAAATTTTGAAGTCCACAATTTCATTAAGTTCTTTGGATGAAGTTCTCAGGAAAGTTTCCAACTAGAACATCAAGATTGACTGTCAATTGCTTAATTCAAACTACTGGATACTATCCTAGACGCTGCGACGCTTATGATTCAATTTTACAGGATATACCACCTGGTTATGTTCAATATAAGTCCCTGAAGAGATGTTCTTATACCAAAATAATTCAAAAGATATCTGATTTCTTCTTTAAGAGCGTTCCTTTCATATAAATCTATTCTTCGGTAATCACATGCATATCTATGTTCTCCTTATATTGGTAATACATCCAGAGTACTTATTATATCTCTTCCTTATGTACAATAAATGTCCATAAACATATTATATAAGGTATATTAACGGAATATTGATAAAACTAAATTTATATAATGCAGATAAAAATCTTTTAATCTCCGTCAGAAAAATAATAATAATAATTATTATGTTTTTCGTCTTCAAGACTCCCATCAGAAATTTTGTAAAAGTATAAATCAGATATTCTAAGAAATTTATACAAAGGTTTCTAAAATAATATAAAAGATAATATTATAAGAAAATCCACTCACGTAATCTCAATTACAAATCTTGTAAATGAAGTTCACATAAGTCAAACAAATAACAAAATTTACAGATATTTGCTCAAAAGAAAGATAGAACATAGTTGGTTTTAAAAATCCAAAATCCTCGTGAAGATAAGTCGAAGTAAATTTACTAATAAGCAAAACATAATCATAAATTAAATATAACATACAATATTACATGGTATCATGATTTCAAAACCAATTATGAACCCATATAAAAATTACAAAATTCTTACTATAAAGTAATACTTCACAAATCTGAACATTCAAGATATAACATTCTTAAAACCGATATCTTATTAGAAAAGAATTAATTAATTAAGAAAATTGACTCACAACAATATATATATATATATATATATATATATATATATATATATATAATTATATTTATATATATATATGGTAGATTCAATTAGTTGACGATTTAAGGTTTGGCTTTACTTCGAAAAGGCATCATATATCTAAACATGTAAGATTGTTTTAAATATATACATATTGAAGTAAAACCAGACTTTAAATCGCCAACTAATTGAATCTACCATAACATACTATAGTTTATAATATAAGGTCAAGAAATAATTATCTATATATACATAGATAATTATTTCGTAGAAGTAGAGTAGTAGAAGAGGAAAAGAGCGCAACTGAGAAAAGTAAAGAAAGACATATAGCGAGGTTGCCAATGAATGTATGCAAGTAGATGAAATAGGGTACGATAAGGTTCAGTCAGATTATAGCTAGTCGGTGTGCCTATTGCTTCATAGGGATGTAGAATGCATCTTAGAAATACGTATAAAATTCGCAACGAATATTTACAGAAAACTATTTATTTCGTGGTGTATTACATTTATGAGGATGTACAACAAAGCTTATATTTTCCGATTACAAATAAAATGAAATGAAATATTAATTCAAATTATGTAAAAAAAAAATAAATGTAACTCTTATGAAAAGAAAATAAATCAACTCTTCTTCTATAATAATATCATAAGCATATCAGGTGTTAATGTTAAGAATGCTTTCAATATTTTTGCTCACATTTCATTTATATTATTCAGTCCCTTTAAAAAGAAACGACAATTGAATTATTTAAAATACCCGCCCATATATTTAATTTTTGTGGATATCGGGTATGTACAGATACATTGAGGTGTCTACTAGTATAATACGATTTTATAATTTGTGTTTTTTCTTGAGTAGTAAAAACATGCATGTTGAAATCGACTATTAATATACGCACGTAGAGAACTAAGTGTTGTACACCCGGTAAATGTTTGTTACGGAATAGGGTATGTTAAATATGTATGTGTGTCTACCACTCTGCTTCTCCCTCCACTGTTTGACACTGTTTGTTTGGCATCGTTGGATATAACAAGCATACATAATATTCGCAAACAGAAATTAAAATTTGTCTACTACGGTATATATACATATATATATATATATATATATATATATATATATATATATATATAAATATAATATCTTCGTGACCTTGGTATGATAAGGTAAACTTAATAAGCCGGCGATTAAAGGTCTGGTTTACTTCAAAGTATATATATTTGAAACAACCCTACATGTTTCGGCAATATGCCTTTGTCTAGGGAATACAAAATATAAATGACAGAATATAAATGTCAAATAATTAAGTTGCTATGGTTTAAATTATTCAAAGATACATTCCAATAATAATAATAAATCATGCCTTAGTATTCCAAAAAATAGATAGCAAGGTGTGAACATATGTGTTGTTCGCTGCCAGAAGCTTGTGTCTCTTTCTGGGTATGAACCTGTGTGTTGGTTGCTGCTGGCAGCTTGCGTCTCTCTCTGGGTGTGTGATTTTGTATTTGTGTGACCGCGCAAGTGTATGGTTTTGTATGTTAGTGCGCTCGTGTGTTTAGTGACCGGTCGCGTAAATTTAGAGAGATCGGATAACCAGCCGTTGCGAAGGGCCGCCAACCCTTTCCCGGCAACTTCTTTACTTTTCCGAGCAGTACTTCGACGGCCCGACCCTCGCCCCAACGAGGCAAGGCGCAGACCAGCGAAGCGCACCCTGCACGGGGTTGCTCATCGCCAACCGAGGGAACACTCTTAGTGGCTACCTCAGTCGACGATGGTCACACTTTGTGCCATCTTAACGATTTCCGCAGAAGCGGGGGCAATGCACACACGTCGAACGTGTGTGTGCTGTTAACAGCAGCCTAGCCAGGTTGCCGCCCAGGACCGGTCCTAGTAGTGTGTGCATTGCGCGGCGCCGTGATTTGCGCCGCGTAGCTTGGTTCGTCACTCCTGCTGGCAAGGCGGAATGGCACCTGACTGCCCAACGGGCAGACCCCCCTAGAGTTTGGTAGCACATATGCTAGGCTACAATCCAGTAGAGGACCACATCAGCACAAAACAGAAAACAGGGAAAAGCAAGACATGAGTTATTATTACGTATGCGCCCGTGGAGCGACTTAAGATGCAAAGTTGTCGACATTCGCTCAAAAACGAGAAGGAAAACCACGAAAACCTGCTCGGACAACTAGACAGGAATCAAAATACGGAACAGTCAGCATGATAAGCAAAAGTATATGATATTTAAATGTAATTGATATTTAAATAACATAAGGTATATAACAAAAAAAAAATATTATGATGGTAAACGATCTACAATTTAAAATCATAATATATTTTTTTTGTTATATACCTTATGATATTTAAATATCAATTACATTTAAATATCATATACTTTTGCTTATCATGCTGACTGTTCCGTATTTTGATTCCTGTCTAGTTGTCCGAGCAGGTTTTCGTGGTTTTCCTTCTCGTTTTGAGCGAATGCCGACAACTTTGCATCTTAAGTCGCTCCACGGGCGCATACGTAATAATAACTCATGTCTTGCTTTTCCCTGTTTTCTGTTTTGTGCTGATGTGGTCCTCTACTGGATTGTAGCCTAGCATATGTGCTACCAAACTCTAGGGGGGTCTGCCCGTTGGGCAGTCAGGTGCCATTCCGCCTTTCCAGCAGGAGTGAGGAACCAAGCTACGCGGCGCAAATCACGGCGCCGCGCAATGCACACACTACTAGGACCGGTCCTGGGCGGCAACCTGGCTAGGCTGCTGTTAACAGCACACACACGTTCGACGTGTGTGCATTGCCCCCGCTTCTGCGGAAATCGTTAAGATAGCACAAAGTGTGACCATCGTCGACTGAGGTAGCCACTAAGAGTGTTCCCTCGGTTGGCGATGAGCAACCCCGTGCAGGGTGCGCTTCGCTGGTCTGCGCCTTGCCTCGTTGGGGCGGGGGTCGGGCCGTCGAAGTACTGCTCGGAAAAGTAAAGAAGTTGCCGGGAAAGAGTTGGCGGCCCTACGCAACGGCTGATTATCCGATCTCTCTAAATTTACGCGACCGGTCACTAAACACACACACGAGCGCACTAACATACAAAACCATACACTTGCGTGGTCACACAAATACAAAATCACACACCCAGAGAGAGACGCAAGCTGCCAGCAGCAACCAACACACAGGTTCATACCCAGAAAGAGACACAAGCTTCTGGCAGCGAACAACACATATGTTCACACCTTGCTATCTATTTTTTGGAATACTAAGGCATGATTTATTATTATTATTGGAATGTATCTTTGAATAATTTACACCATAGCAACTTAATTTCAACATTTATTGTAAAGTGTTTTGTTTCTTATAATAATATTTATAATACTTACATTTCAAATGTTTCATGACACATTCGAATATTTATAAATAATGGAAGACAAAGATGAAATTTATAAAGTTTTTTTTTGCAATAAACGTTTATCAAAAATAAACATGTTATACATCGTTGAATTCAGAAAAAAAAATCCAATCCGAATATAGCCAAAAATATATATGTTGCCATTTAAAATAAAAAACTTGACTGTCGTTTGACATTAATGAAAACAATTGAAAACAAATAAAACACTGCTATCTTATAGTGTTTTTGATGCTATTAAATTTACTTTTTGTTTAAATAAAACCGGACAATAAATAACGGAATTATGAATGTTGGCGTTTTTTACGGGACAGCCTGTATATATATATATATATATATATATATATATATATATATATGAAAAAAACCACATCCGTCCAGAAACGTGCATATATCGATATTTCACTGTCGTTACAGATCATCAGTAGGAGGAGTAATCTTGTCAGATTGTAGAATCAATTGCACAAATTTAGCGACAATTACATGTGAGAGGAGATTTGAATAATTGCTATTTCTCACTCCAATTAAATTCTATATATATATATATATATATATATATATATATATATATATACCGTGTGTCCCAATTTCGATGCTCACCATTGGTATCTCGGTTATTAGAAGATATAGAACAACGGTTAAATGGGGAATGTTTTGCAGAATTCAATACTCGGGGCAAATCCCATTTCAAATTAGGCCTAACTTTTTAATTTTTTAAAATATTTTGAAAAATCAAAAATTTGCCGATTTCGTTATTCCTCAATAACTCGATAACGCTTAGTCTGACCTCTTTTAAAGTTTTACATTGTTCAGACACTTTTTTAAAACAAATTATTTGATATAAACAGAAACCCCCGATTGTCATTTGTTTTTAAGTTATTACCACTATCTTTTGTTTTTCATATGGCGGCCATATTTGATTTTGGGTTTGTTAGGTAGTCCTCATAATGTGCTTTTCAACGATGTATAACATGCCTGAAAAATTTTTATTTATAAGGAAAATATTAATAAAAACGTAAATTAATCTTTAATATGAAATTAGTAGGCTGAAAAATTAAACACCAATGTCAAATGAAAGTGAAAAGATATTCTAAGTATAGCAAATGCCAATTAAGTTGGCGCGAGGAGGGGTAAGTTCGCGCAGGATAAAAAGTAGTGGGGAGATTTGTATTTGGTTTTACATCAAATGTCAGATAATTCTAACCTCTGAGCGTGTATCACTAGCAAAGACATTATGTTCCGTCAAACGTCAATGACAAATCTATTCTGACAATGAAACAAAACGATAACCTGTCAAAGTACAATTAGTGCTGCAGAGATAAGTTAATTAAAACTACTTGTAGTTAGTGATAAGTAATTATTGTCAAGTATTAAGATTTATAAGTATTGATAATGGCACATATAGTTCATAAAGTATAAGTTTTCAGTTCAAGGTCAAATTCGAAGCATATGATTCAAATCAGTACTGCAGAGTCAAATGAAGTCAGTATTCAATCGCGGAAACAACCGTTTGTCATCATAAAATATAAACGTCATGTTTCAATATTGTCAAAATTTTAGTATGTTACTTGCAATATAACCAAAGAAAGCATATACATAACCTACATGTCAAAATAATAATAATGAGTAAAGTGGGAACATTAATAGTTCAAAAGTATTCTTTCTTTTCTAGTTCTGTATAAATATATTCTATCCAAGAAAACTATGCCGAAATTATTACTTTAATATTTGAACAAATTATTTTAAATATTATTTAAAATTATAAACTCACGAAAATATTCGATCAAAAATTTATTTAAAAAGAAATATTTCAAGTCAGGTATTAATAGTGAAATGAGGTATGGAAAAGATCTTTAGTGTTAAAAATGTTTGCATTATTAAGAACGACATACCTACCAAAATCATTTTCTTGCGCTATATCTGGGTTAAGAAGATTGGGAATGTATTAATTTGATGAATAATTTAGATTTCTACTTAACTTATATATTGTTTATATTTTAAATAAATTTAAATATATTGGAAAAGAATGTAAAAGTTATGTTCGTAACTCTTTGAAAAAGAATTAAAACCTTTTGAAAGTTGTAAATATGTTGTCAAATTACATTTATAAAATTATACATAAAAGAAACATTTATATAGTCTACATTTAATATTTTATTGTTTCTTAAGAAAATAATGGTATAATAATACAATCCAAATCCATATTATCCTTTATTAGATGAAGATAATATTTAACAAACACATGAGGATTTTCTGATAACTACATTTGATAATTTTGCAGGTTAGTACACTACCAATAAGAAAAAAACAAACTTCATTCATATAAAACTTTGCCACGAGATCCTTATCATGTAATGTTTCGTTGAACCAGTGGCAGTAATTTCTTCGCTGCTTTATATTATGTGCATGCAAATGATACACATTCATGGTTTTTATGGCAGTATTCCATAATTTCTGTTTTTTTGAGGAGGTATTTGGTTGTTTATTTTGACTAGCGCTATGATAAGGAGCATTATCTATTATTATAAGTGATGGTACCTCAAGATTTGGTATAAGCTGATTATTTACCCATTGCTTAAAGGAGTCACCATTCATTTCTCCATGGTAATCACCAGTGATTGTTTTTGATGGAAAAATCAGACTAACTCCTTTAATGAAGCCATTTTCTGTGCCAATATGTATAATAATAAACCGTTTACCATCATAGTCTTTGGGTTTCCTAACACTTTTTATATTATCATTTTGCCAGGATTGCATTCTATTCTCTTTCGAAAAGATTCAAAATTTCATCAAGGAACATAACCTGACATAAAGTTGAATTTAAGTTATTCATATATTCCCTTAAAAATACATTTCTCATTCAGACTATATTTAATTTCTCTGTGAGCGCTCTCCTGTTACACTCTTTCTTATATTTAAAACCAATATCTTTAAGCTATATTGCTAAAGTAGTTGTACATGTATGAACAAATTCTTTCATAGCCAAAACATTGCTTAAATTTTTTAAGGTAAGATGTTTTTCTGAAAAATTTTAACATGTAATAAATATTTACAATATATTAAAAACATACTTTCTTTATACATGTCATAAACAGTATTTCGAACTTCCATTTTAGTTGCTTCTGCTAAGTCCTTAGTTTTTGCCTTCTTACAAGACCTTTTTTTGCCAGGAGACGATAAGACTGGATTCTGAATGTTACGATGTTTAATAGTGTAGACCGTTCTACTAGAAATATTAAGGGCTTCTGCTACTCTCTAAAATAAAACTTATTTCATAATACCGCCTTATCTAACTGATTATGTGAATTACCTCATGAACGCGGTCGATGGACATAAATGGTCCACCATTCTCCTTTACCTGTTAATAGGCTGTAAGATTTAATACAAGCTGTTTCGCTTGAGAACCAAGAGGTTTACTTGGCATCTAAGAAATATTCTGTAAAATAAATAGGTTAGAAATGTCAAAGTAATAATCAAACAATTTCGTACTTATTGCCACTAATTGATATTACTATTTATTATCAGTATTGTTCTCAAAAAACCAGATTTTGTAATTTTTGATAAACTAAATATTCAAATTGGAAGAATGCTTAACCTAGAAGTCAGAATACCGGAAACAAAGTCAATAAACAACAATATTGACATAATTTGACAAGTCGAATATCATAAGACTATCTCCTAGACAACCTATCCTTTTTATTTAATATAATATTTCAAAGACGTACGTCTTAACTCAAAATGACAAACGTCTGTAGTATTACAGCGCGTGTTCATGTGTGTTAGAAAGAGATAAAGTACAATTTGCGGTTCACACTTGGGCAGTACGAACTGAAAACTTATACTTTATGAACTGTACATATTCAAACGAAGAAAAAGTTGATATGTTGGAAGTGTATTTCACAGCAAATAGAAACACTGAAAATGCGTGCACGAGTTATGCAGAGCGTTTTCCAGAAAGACAACAGCCACACAGGACAATTTTTAGAAAACTAGTTAGCAAATTAAAAAACTTTGGAAGCTTCGAACAAAAACGAGCTAACTATGAAGTTAATGATGCTGATACACGTCGAAATAATATTTTGCAGAACGTTAGGAACAATCCCAACACATCAGTTCGTCGTGTGACACGAGAAACAGGGATTTCAAAATCTACTGTTCACAGAACCTTGACGAAAAACAAGTATCACCCTTACAAACCAACAATTGTACAAGGTTTAAGTGATAATGACAATCACCGACGATTACAGTTTAGCAGGTGGTATCTTCAAAAATGTGAATATGACGCAAATTATTAATCCCGAGAACATGCAAAACATCTGGTTCCAGCAAGATGGTTGCCCGGCCCATAACACTCGTAACGTGCAACATTTTTTGAGAGAAAACTTTAATGAGAGAGTGATTTCAAATAATGAACCCGTGCAATGGCCTGCGAGATCACCCGACCTTACCCCGCTTGACTATTATTTATGAGGTACCACTAAAAATGAAGTATTTGATTTTGAACCGCCAGAAACTCGGGAAATTTTAGAACAAAGAGTACTAGATGTGCTACGATCAGTAAACGGAAACACGCTACGTAGAGTTTGTAACTCTACTCGAACAAGGTGTCAAAATTGCGTGGAACAGAATGGTCGTCATATTGAACAATTTCTTTAAGTGAATGTGAACTTTAAGTTCTGTATCTTTACTTTTTATTTCTATAATTTTTTTATCATTTCGTTTGTTTACAGTATTACTTAGAATATCTTTTCACTTTCATTTGACATTGGTGTTTAATTTTTCAGCCTACTTATTTCATATTAAAGATTAATTTACGTTTTTATTAATATTTTCCTTATAAATAAAAATTTTTCAGGCATGTTATACATCGTTGAAAAGCACATTTTGAGGACTACCTAACAAACCCAAAATCAAATATGGCCGCCATATGAAAAACAAAAGATAGTGGTAATAACTTAAAAACAAATGACAATCGGGGGTTTCTGTTTGTATCAAATAATTTGTTTTAAAAAAGTGTCTCAACAATGTAAAACTTTAAAAGAGGTCAGACTAAGCGTTATCGAGTTATTGAGGAATAACGAAATCGGCAAATTTTTGATTTTTCAAAATATTTTAAAAAATTAAAAAGTTAGGCCTAATTTGAAATGGGATTTGCCCCGAGTATTGAATTCTGCAAAACATTCCCCATTTAACCGTTGTTCTATATCTTCTAATAACCGAGATACCAATGGTGAGCATCGAAATTGGGACACACGGTATATATCATTTGATAAATTCTTGGAATTTTTGACTTTTATATTAAATATTTTAAATATTTTCAAATTAGTATGTTATTAAATTTTTCATATAAATTTCGTATGATTTGCGTTTAAATTTGTACACAGCAATGTTTACATTCACATTTACCTTATAAAAGCCGAGAACTCCAAGAATTTATCAAATGATATATTAAATGAACGGCTAAGAAATAATCATATATATATATATATATATATATATATATATATATATATATATATATATATATACACCTTTAATATTTATATCAGCTCATTAGTGCTTTAGTTAACTTGAAAAAATTGACTTTTATTTAATGTAAATCATTTAAAAATACACTAATTATTCAGATAAATACTTAATGCTTAATGTATTGCTTATTTAATGGAAAAATAAGTATAAAAAATAAATGCAACTTTCATTAAATGTACATAGGTTGATTGGATTCTAGATCTGGGCGAATATTGTTATAAATTAATGCACAAGTTCTTAATACTTATAGTATGCAAATATCTTGTTTTAAGTAATACCATTAAGAAGGAGTATTAAGATATGTATATAAACTACTCAAATCCTTTTGATATGCCGAAATATAAAATGTTAAATATGCATGAGAACTTCATTAACTTTTCAGCCAATAATTCTTTTAAGCTTACAGTTTTTTACAAGAAAAAAATCATTGATCGTTTCGTGTTTTGAAAGTAATTACTCTTTTTATTTTTGTTTTCGCGACATTTTAAATTTAGCAGTTATGTAGAGTTGATTTTGATAGCAGGTAGTAAAATATACAAATAGTTAGATCTTCACCTTATAATATATAAATATAAACGTAAAACGACAATTGTTTCCAGTGGCTTCATTAGGCATGGACTAAAGTAAGCTACAAACTAACAGCAGTATACATAAATACAAAATTGATTAATATTCTATTATGGTACAACTAATATTATTTTATGGTGTACCATAATATAATATTAACCTTTTCCCTTTCTTTTTCTAATTGGCATTAGGCTGCTTGAATTATTATCATTATTATTATTATAACCTTGCGGTAAATAGGCTACAGTAAATGAACGTATGTTACATATTAGGCGACCATTTTAGTGATTCATATTTTAACTTATTATTTACTTTTATTATATTGCTTTTCTCTCTTAGGTACACATACAATTATGGGCAAATGTGTTGCAAATTGTAATAAAATTTTAGTCACGAAAATTAGGGATAAAATGCCAACATTTGAAGTATCTTTTAAATATACAGAATGTTAAAAAAATCTGACAAAATAAAGTCATACTTTTTTAAATTGGCACTTTTTACATTTTGGGATTCTCCTCGACAACACGATATCAACTAACTATAAATACTTGTGGTCTAAAGTATTAAGCTTGAAATTTACATGCAAACGAAATCAGAATCTTTAGAATATTTATCTTACAGTATTTTCAAAATCATAAGAATTGCTTCATACTTAGGTATGATCGTTTAAAAACCTTTATAATTCGAAATGAAAGTACTACAATTTCCTTTATTTCTTCTTTTGTTTTGGCGATTAAAAAAATAGTAAGGTATTTTTAATAATATAAAATATTAAAAATCTGGTGTGAAGAACACAAATGCAGGTTCACTATTAATATTTTCTGTGAACCTGCATTTGTGTTCTTCACACCAGATTTTTAATAATATTTTATATTATTAAAAATACCTTTGTATTATACAAAACTGGTGGGGTTTACCTACTCATGTATGTTTCAATTATTCTGATAACAAAAATAGTATTTTTCTCGAACAAAATGTTAACTTAAATATTACAATCTTTAAACAAGGTCTAATAGTTTGTGGCATTTAAAAGTGTCATTAAATAATTGTAGTTTGTCAATGGTTAAATTAAATGAAAGAGAAAGAATACAAATAATAATGATGATCGGTTTTGGTGATAGGACAAGAACTCATCAAGAAGTATGTAACATTTTCAATAACATTTAGTAACATTTCGATGGGCAACCAATGTCGCGTTCGTCTTCTTCTTCTTCATCTTCTTCTTCTTCTTAAACTTACCTTAGAGAAAGCCTTTCCATATCAATAAAAATTTATTTATCGTTTTTGTAATCTGTATTCATTGTCATCACTACTTTAGAATATAAATACTTCAATAACATTAACTTTAGTATAGACAGTCTATTATACGTTACAATATCATCTTTCCACAATAAGTACATGTAAATAAAACTTATATATTTTTTTTCTATTTTGCGTTCGAAATGAACTTATTATGAAACCCAAAACAGTATCGAAATGAGCTTCATTTCGATACGCTTTTTTTCATTTTTCAATGTTAGCGTTGCTGCAATACAGAAACAAATATCATTGCTGTCATTTGATTTTATGAATTTATGTACATTTGACAGATATGATATATGTCCGTATTTTACACAAACAACGTATGTTGTATACAATTGACAACAACATATATATGTTTCAATGACACTCATGTTTATATTTTTAAATGAAGTATCAAGTAATGTTAACAAAAATTAGTAAATAATATGTAATATAATATACTTCGCGGATAGCAAGATTTAAATTTGAAAATGTCAAGTATCAATGTGACCAACTGCATGCTTCATATAAAAATTAAACTCTAAACTTTCAAATTAAATAATTCCAATTTAAGCAATTTATTAATGTAAAAAACGCAAAATAGAAAAAATAGTATAAAAAACTCGTTTCATAAGGCCTTTTGCCGCACTCTAAACTGATCTCGTGCGGCAAAATAGTGCCTTATGAAACTTGTTTTTTAATATACTATTATTGTTAATATATGAATTATAGTACTAAAACTAGCCTTTTATTTCTCAAGAATAAATATGCTACAGCACTAGATATTCTGTTAGTTCGAGACCGACTTTAGGCCCAAGAGTATTTGCTTAATTAAAATAAAATTAACTCCTTCTAATACTACGGCGTCAATTCGGGCTCTAACTTCGTCAGCGCTTTCAGAAGCTGTAGAATAAGCTTTTCTTTTAATGAAACCCCAAACAAAAAATTTAATGGATCGAGATTAGGGGGTCTCGTAGGTCATAATATGGGACCAATCCATTTGTTTGGGCGAATGTTCATCCAGTCTTTTACATTACGAGCAAAGTGCGCAGGGGCTCCATCATGCATGAAAATCATATTACGTCGGATGTTCAGTGGTATCTCATTAATAACTTGTTCTAAAACATTTAAATATTCACTGGCATCTAGGCTTGACAGAAGTTAATTGCGATCTTCCTATATTCTGGCTAGAATTTGCTCTTCTTTCTAGTCGACCAGCGTTCGTATTTCTTAGAATAAACGAACCTGTTTCACAAAGACGTTGGTCCAGCCTTTGAAATACATTTTTACTTGGCTGCCTCCGGTTTGAAAAAGGCAGTCGATATTCCCATTCTGCCATGTTAGCATTTCCACGAGAGAAACCGTACATCATGTACATATCGGCATATTCATTGAAGGTAAAACCCATAATGAGCAAACAAAACAACAAGTAAACACGAAAACACGAAATCAAAACTACGAAAAAAACAGATATAGAAAAATTGAATGAAGTGGGTATATAAGTGTTGCTACGATCACAAGTCGTAGTAAAAAAAAAGAATATATAAAAAAAAAGAAAAACGCTCCCCGGAGGAGACCCAGTCTCGATCGACTAAAACCGCCCCTGCCCGTTCTTGCCAACGTCCAACGGCCCACCCGGCTTCTGAGGCTGCCTCAGCTCAGGAGGTAGGGAAGACCCAGAAGGAAGTCAGAAAAACTAAAAGAGGTGGAAAAGGGCGCCACAGAATTTATGCCGCTGGACGTCGCAAACCCGGAAACTTGATGAAACTGGCATAAAAAAAAAAGAAAGGCAGGTCGCGTGGGCAGAGGGCCGGTTCCAAGACCGAGAGTCGTCCCACTCTCGAGGTTCGAGAGACGAGGGAAAGGTAAAGAACAAAAAAGTCGTCGTTTCAAGTAACTATAATTATTAAATCAATCTCCGTGTATAAATTATTAAACAATCCCCGTACATAAATTATTAAACAACCCCCCCCCCCCCCCCCGTATATAATATATTAAACAATCCCCTTATATAAATTATTAAACAATCCCCGTATATAAATTATTTAAACAATCCCCCTATATAAATTATTTAAACAATCCCCGTATATGAATTAGGGAAAAAAACTGTTACAGTCATATGCGGCTGAAGGCCGGTCAAATGTAAATAAACAGATAAAGCAAGAGCAAACGAATATAGTACAAATAACTCGACTAATTAAAATTTACAGTGCGGCTGATGGCCTAGTACGCCCTGAAAAAAAAACAATACGTATTCTTTCTTTATCGTAGGTTCACAATAAATTACAATGTTCAACAATTTTGTTGAAATTAAACAATCTTTAGCTAGAACGTTTTTTTAAAAGTACAAATAAGATTCCGCAAAATATGTAATTGGCGTATAGAATAAAATATTCTAAGTAATTTGCACAAATATAAAAATACAAACGATTAACGTGTAAAAAGGTATTCTAAGTAATTAGGAAAAATGTGAAAATTCACAATTAGATGTTAAAATAATTTACGTTTAAAAATGCAAAGCTAAATTGAAACGACAGGGAAAAGAAATATTCATAAAACGAATGCAAACGTTCAAGAAAAATGATCTACAAAAAAAAGAGAAGGTCAAGCAGGTTTTCGTTGAGAAAACACCTGGGTTATTGAATGACGATAGATTAATTTAAGATTAATGACGAGATATATGAAATTTTACGAATAATAGTTTGTAAATAAAATTGAGATAACAAAAGCTTATCTGATGATCCAACTGCGATCGGCCTTTTCCTTCCGGAACAAAGAGCGTCACTGGTGGGAACAATCAGACGATGGTTCAAGATGTTTTAGTTGTTTAAAATCTTGTTTTTCTGCCTGTCGGCTACACCATCAAATTGCGTGTGATGGCTAAGAAAATCAAAACGATAGTTATTAGCGGGTTACCAGTTTTTTTTCCTCTTCTCTAACACGTAAAATCCTCCCAAGGAGATAATCGCATTAAGCGAATAATTAATAGCTCGATCTAATCAAAACCCCACGGGGCCGTAAATAAAATTAATACAATACGGCTTACTTCGATCGGTAGCTGTGTTGGGTAGAAGAATGCCACTTCGTTTAAAGATCGAACGCTAACCACCAAGTGTCGAGCGAATCGTCGTAATTTCTTAACAACGGAAAAAAAAGTAAGCACTAAGGTCAAGGAAAAAAAGAAAAAACTCGAAAGAAATTGAATATTTATATTTAAATAGCGAATAACGATACCTATACAGGTAGGTTCGTTGAATATGAAACTAAATATATTAAAGAGATTATTAATTGAATTATGAAATGAAGCAATAAACGTTGAGCGTTACGGACACGTAACAGTGTCAAAAATAATAAATATAAATATGACTAATATACTGTCATTTTTCATGATTTAAAATTCTTTGAAAAAGGCAGTAATTGCCGAAACATGTAAGAGTGCAATTATTTTAAATATGTACATATTGAAGTAAGATAGACCTTAAATCGGCGACTAACTAAATCTCCTATATATATATATATATATATATATATACAATTTTAAATTATAAACGACTATCTTAATGTCATATTAACATATGTGAAGTCATCATGGATAAAAATAACATTATTCAAAAATACATTCAAGTTCAATAATAATAATTCATGCCTTAGCATTTCCAAACAGCTTGACGCCAATTTCAGGGGACAATGCCAAGCCATGAGTTATTATTATGTATGTGCCGGTGGAGCGACTTAAGATGTCCAACTATCGGCATTCGCCTAGAACGAGAAGGAAAATCACGAAAACCTACTCGGACAGTCTAGTCCTGAATCTAAACTCGCTCTGCCAGCATGATAAGCCAGTGTGTAGATATTTAAATGATATATGATGAATATTTATTATAACAATTGTATATATTCATGATGGTAAATCCAGATCGTTACTTTACATTATTAAGTTACAGTATATACTGCTTAGATTTTTTTGTCACTTCTCTTTTTAAATGAATTTTTAGTTGTTTAATATTAATCATTTCTTTAATTTCCCTTTTCATTCCGTGTTGTTATTTATCGATTATCTGTGTGTTTTCAAAATCGAAATGGTGATCACGTTGCAGTCTGTGTGTAAATAAAGTAGTTTTGTCTGTCTAAATCTACTTTTCATATATATAGTTGATTTAGATATTCGGCGATTGAACTTTTGTTATGTCATGAATTATTATTAATTGAATTGAATGTATTTATGTATTTGTATCTCTCACCATGACTACATCACTTATATAACTTTGACATTAATATCTGTCATTTATAATTCTTTGATAAAGGTAATACTTACCGAAACATGTAAGAGCTTATTTTAAATATATTATTACACATATTAATGTAAAACAGATCTTCAATCGCCGAATAGCAAAATCAACTATATTGCACAAAGGTTAAGAAATAATTATCTTTATGTATATATATATATATATATATATATATATATATATATATATATATATATATATATAAGGTAAACTTAATAAGTCGGCGATTAAAGGTCTGGTTTACTTCAGAGTATATATATTTAAAACAACCCTACATGTTTCGGCAATACGCCTTTGTCAAGAGAATACAAAATATAAATGACAGAATATAAATGTCCTGTTGACGTACAAAATATAAAAATTTTGTATTTTGTACGTCAATTTTATATTTTCTTCAACTCTACATTTTTTACCCCAGAAGATGCGACAAAGTCTGTTGCGAAATATAGGGTTATTTAATAAAGGAGTTTTTTTTCTTAATTGACCGCTTACCCGAATTTAAATTAATTTTTTATAATATATCACGGTCGATAATTTCGTTTCAATTATATATATATATATATATATACATATATATAAAAATTGATAAATTATTGGAGTTTTTCGGCTTTTATATGAAATATTTACAAATATCAAATTAGAATGTATGTAATTGCAGAGTAAGTGGGAATGTAAACATTGCTGTCTACAAATTTTTTAATTGAAAAATATTGTCTATGTTGGGACTCGAACCCAAGTCTACAGTTTGCCGGACTATTGCTTTTACCACTCAGCCACAATAGACCTAGGTTCAAGCTATTTAGAAATGCATTATAAAGTAACAGTGTTATGAATCAGATGTCAGTTATTGAATGTAGATGTCAAGTTGAAAGCAGAAGTCAGTTTTGAAAGCTGATGTCAGTTTTGATAGCAGACAGATCCTCAGACAGAGCAAATACATACATAGAATAAAACGATATTATAGAAAAATAAATATATATATATATATATATATATATATATATATATATATATTGGATGATAATTTGTCGTTAATTATACAAGATACAAATAATTAAATTTCAACATGCGCTTAAAATGCTAAAATATACACAAGATAAAATAGGGTTGCATGTAAACCCCTTCTTTCAAGTTATGTTGGGTTGCCTATTCAGAACACATATAGTACATAAAGTAAATACATCGAATTAAGTTTATCCAAGAGATTAATATTAAAAATTTATAAAGACTGATATTAGAAAATGGTATTATGCCCCTTGAAATTACATGAGTTAATATCTTTAAAATATGTATCAACAAGAGAAGTTATATCTTTTATGAAAATCCAAGAAGCTGTTTTCACTTTGGTACCGTACCTATTGTGTTTGTAGAAAATGGAGATTTCAGGCCCTGAGTATTTTCTAGATGATAAAAGTTCGGTGAATATCCAACAGGAACTGGATGGTTAGGTGTTATGTTGCGCTTCTCGTACGGCTGGATAATATCCTCTTCGTAGAGTTGTTTACGGACCAAGTCCTCGAGGTTTTCCACTAGGTTATGTAAATTCTATTCTATTGAAATGTTTTTTGATAAACCAAAAAGTATTTAGGATCTTCTTTTAAGTCGCCGCTTGATTATTAACCAATTTAGATACTATGAAAAACTTATTTATGATAGTTATAATGAAAAATAGTCCTTTTTCTATCGAAGGCAGCCTAATGACAAGGTAAATATATTTTCCAATATTTATAACACCACTTTTAAATACTAATAGGTATTTATAATAAATTTTGAGTAATATTTTAAAGGATGAGTTCAAAAATTGTCGATTCTCTATCACCACATGCAAAAAATCTCTATTAATAATCACTTTTGTTTTCGTCGTGTTGACTACCATAGAAAGTTTTTGAAAAATTAATTATATTTTCATTCTAATAATACCCTCTCACGTGATCTCAATTGCCTATTTTAAACAAGGTTCAGCCAATAGTCATATTTATAATGATGTTTACAAAAACTTGTACAAAGATGTTTTCATCATAATTAGTTTTAAAATTCTTGATTTCTCGCGACATTAAGTTAAGAGGAATTAATAAATGACCGAATAAAATAAATAAACAAATAAAAATATTCAAATTAGCTCGGCATCGTGATTTAAAAAACTAATTTTGATCTTACATCGATATTACATACTTTTTAATTAACTAATAGCATTTTTCAAACCATTATATTTCAGATATAACAATCTTGGGACAAATATTTTATTAAGTGATGAATATACTAAGGATGTAAGCTGTACTATATCAGTATATATTGATATAGGGCAAGCCTATCCATAAGAATGCCTCAGTGGACAAAAGATTGTATTTAAATGTATATATGTAAGTTCTAGGATAATTTAGAAGTTTAGAACTTGAATTCTTCATATGAAAAATCAATAAAGTTGAATTCGCGTAATTAATGGTTTTAAATTTAATTTCACATTTATTTATTTGTATCTTTTAATTTGTATCAGTCATTTCATTTCGAGATTATATTTTTCTAATGATATTTCAACTTAATTGATTAATAATTATAGACGCCATAAATTTAGGCAAAACTGTACTTATATTTAAAAAGGTTATCGCGGGAAGGTTTCCCACAATAAAATTAGCTTTAATTACAATAATTATTATTCAAGCATGAAATATATATTCACTAAAATAAACTAAATAATTAATATTAAGTATATGTATTTTCAAAATGTTTAAATTGTCATTTTAATTATTATAAAACACCGCGATTAAAATGATACATACAATTAGACGAATCAGGATGAGGGATGAGAAAAAAAAGATAGTTAGCGTAACTAGAAGTCCGCCATTAAAAACATCTCGACGTATTTGAAGTGCTTCTCTAAAAATTAAATGAAAAAACATTAATAATACTAATAAAACCATACGTCTACTCTAGTAAAAATCTTACCTATATATCCAGCTCCAGTTTGACCTATTTTACAAGTCCAGAAGGTGACCGGGGTCCTGATAAACAGCAATTGAATTTCACCACGAAGCTTGGCCGATTGGACCGGACTACAGCTAAGGTGACGCCAACAGATTGCCGCAAGACGCAGACCCACTTTTATGGACCTGTTTTGCAGATTCCAAACACCTTAAATCCTATCCTTATTCACTTAAGTATTATTTAAAATACCTACGAATTTTTAAGAAAACGAATAATTAATTCATCATGCACAAATAAAATATCATATTTCTATGATTCATTGAGTAATAATTACTTATATTATTTTTAATAGATTGAGATATTTATATTACTGTTACGAAGAATACAAGTTAAAGTTCAATTTCAATTCAATTTTAATTTTAATCTTGTTGATATTTTAAGATGTATCATAGATTTCACTCATAATAATTTTATTCATGTCATACTAAGTTTGTTTATTTTTATTAACCTAGTTTAATCGCCATATTAATTTCATCACGTGACATGTTAGATATTTATTGATCATAATGTTAATGTATATCTCACTTACCTGTTAATTTGGCATTCATTTCATTAAAGTTGTTAATCAATAATCCATATCTCGATCGTTTTATTTTATAGTTTTAAGAATAAATAAATTCTATTTGTCTGTTGCATGGCCATTAGCCGATATTGTAAGTGGTCGATATGGTGTCACCGAACTTACTATATTAAGGGGCACTTAATTATGTCCCATAACAAGAGTTTATATTGTTCAATTGACTAGCCGGAACCACAAAACACTAAACATTACGCCCACTCAAAACACTTATAAGAAGTTTTATGTACATCTGAACAGCTGTTTTTAAGGTTAAGTATATGTTGTTATGTGCAAGTATGCGTTTTTGCATTGTGCGCAAATAATTATTGTAACATCATTCAACTCCATCTATATGTTATATTTGATAACGTATTTGAATAATAGAAATTTATAATGCACATTTTCTAAATAATCATTCCAGTTTATTTAAATTTTTAAATATCAGCTTTTAATACGCTCATTAGTTCGGGGACCGTTACATTTTTGGCGCCGCAACGTGTCAGGCCATTAGAAAACGTGCCCAATCGAACACAAAGTATAAAATAAAACGAGAGAGGATATATTAAAACCTGTATTCTTCTAGATTTATTTAAGATACATAATATTTTTACACTTGTGAATCTGTATTTTGCCTTTTGTGGTCATTTTTATGTGATAGGACGCTGACTGGTACACAGGAACAGGATTTGTAAGTTCTTTTCTTAAAGAGGTTTTTGTTCTCATAATAAACATTTAAAACAAAGGTCTTAAAGTTTAAAACGAAAATTATTTTATGAGATAAAAAATTATTTACATAATCAATTTGCATATACAATACTAATATTAAAATATAAAAATAGGAATAATTAATATACATAAACAAACATAACCTATCATAAAAGCACTATAATATACATTTTTAATCATAATAACAATATGGACAAACGAACAAGGAGCAAGTCCAGGGAAAATATTATGGAAGGCAGAGGAGAAGAGGCAGATCAGGAAGATGCTACTACTGTTATATTACAACTAGAACCACTAAAAGAGGAGGTGCCTCTGAATCTTAGTTCCTTGACGGCTATTTTATCTAATTTAACCCAAAAATTAGAAACGAATAATGAAAATTTTAAACAATTTGTAGCAGAAAATAATGAAAAACTAGATGCTAATAATAAAAATATAAGTCAGTTAGAAACAAATTTAAATCAAAAATTAGAAACAAATAATGAAAATTTTAAACAAATTATGATAGAGAACAACCAAAAACAAGAAGAAAATAACGAAAAACAAGAGGCTAACCTAAAACAATTTATTACAGAAAATAACATAAGATTAGAGACAAATATTAATTTAATAGAAGCTAACATTAATAGCAAATTAGAACAACTCAAACAGGATAAAGAAGAAATAAAAAAAGACATACAAGGTTTGAAAGATAGCCAAACGAAGATAGAAGAAATAATACACCAAACTCTTGAAGAAAGCGAGATAAAATGCTTGCTGAAAATGGACGAAACTCTAAATGTTCATAACCAACATTGGGCCAAACAATTGGAGAATACTTCACGGGAAATCTACGAAACCACAAAGAATAAAATAATAACCGCAAACACGGAAACAAAAACAGAATTGACAAAGTCTTGTAACGAAGCACACACGAAATTTAACAATAAATTAACAGATTTTAATTTAAGTAACGAAATATCTTCGTTAAATTTGAAACAACATTTAACAGAAAGTTTTAACACTCAGATGGGGGAACACAGGACATATTACGAACAGGAGATTAACCAAGTGAAAGATAATCTTGACACTATCAGAACGAACCAAGATATTAATAAAAATTCCTACGAATCCGAATTGAGAATAATAGAAACGAAGATTAAAAGATATACTGCGTCTGTTAATTGTATGAACACAGGAGGTCCAACCATTAAAATAGAAAACCTTACTCATTTCGACGGGGATATTACGCATGTACATCCTATGCTTTATTTAAATGGACTCCTGCGTTACCTAATCGACATTCCGGACAACAAACAAAAGATGGATATAATAAGAGTTACTCTAAAAGATAGTGCTCAGGAGTGGTTCTTACGCATAGAAGATCACTGCGAGGACGTAGAGCAATTCGTGTCATTATTCAAAAGGAATTACTGGGATGAAGCGCAACAAAATCGTGCTAAAATTAGACTTTTAACCGGTAAATATCGAATAGGCTCAATAACTAGGGAGATATATGCTTCGAGAATTTACAATCTTTGTAAACATATAGCCGATATGGAGGAATCAACCATAGCACGACAGTTACTTAATCACTTCATTTATTCGGATACTCAAGCCATTATTTGTCAACGTGTCAATGATATGGACTCGTTAATAAAAATTTTACGAAGATTAGATGACTTCGCAGAGGGTAATCGTGGTTCATTCTTGCCAGCGCAACGGAATGCAAGTAACAGTCCATATAATCCATCGAATAATCGACCGAGTAATAATAATAATAACACCACACATAATCAACCATTTAGACAATATTATTCTCAAAATAATCGACCGAATCATTTACAAGAAACAATTTCGTATAATAACAACAGGTCAAATAACAATTATCCTCAGGCGAATCAAGCAACTAATCATAACAACACGAATTATAATAACAACCAAGCAAGCCCTCCTCAAAATTATAACAATCATCAAAATTATAGTAACCATTCTACAAATCCTTTTAATAATTATAATAATAGACCTAATGTTTCGATTAATCCACACCCTAGTAATAATTATAACAATAATGCGCGATCATATGATGCTAACCGCCCAAATAATTACAACCAGTATAATAACCAGCCGGTAAGAAGCGGAATGAATAATTACAGATACCGAAATAGAGGACGTGTTAATAACTACTGCAGGAGACCATTGTCACCATCGCCCTCTAGAGAAGAATCGGAGGTTGTACAAAAAAAAACGTCAATTTCGGAAATAGATCTATATACCAACCCGACACCAAGCACCTCGACTCAAAAACATTAATTAAAAGCAACTGTAACTACCCCTCAAAATTAAATAATATAACTTTTTACCAACCCCTTGAAGAGTTCATACACATAGAAGAAACTGGAACCCATGATATAGACACGCACTCTCTACCTATAATTAAAATTAAATTCACGAACATAGTACTAAGCTGTTTAATAGATACTGGGGCCGAAATAACGTTATTAGAAGAGAAAAAGGCAATCTTAATCGATGACTATGAGAAGAAAATTATACGGACTAAGGAAACTGATTTAATAGCCGCTAATGGGAAAAGAATGGGGAAGATTCAAAAAAGAATATGTACGGAAATAACGGTGAAAGACAAGGAATTTGTCATACAATGCTACATAATAGGAAAACTGCAATACGATTGCATTATCGGGATAGATAACATTAAAGATTTGAAAATGATATTGGATTTCAAAAGAAAAATAATAAAGATAGATGAAATAGAAATAATGATGGAGAAACAGTTATCTGAGGAAGAAATATATGAATATAATAATTTTAAAGATAAACATTTACAAAAGACAATTAATAATATTTTACAAGAAAGATTGGATATAAATAGTTATGAAAATGAATGGAGTAATAAGAAAGAAGGAATAAATATTAAATGGAATAATGATGATAATATATATGGATTGGAAGAAAAAGAAGATAGTATAGGAATGCAGAATGTAGAAGAAATGGATGTTAGAAAGGATTTAAATACCCTCAGAACAGTAAATAAGTTAGAAGATATAGAGGAAATAATTAAACAACAAAATATACCATATCATTTGATCCCACCAAAATTAGTAAAAATTTTATTTGACAACTTAACATTAATAAACGATGTATTAGTATTCGCCCGTAACTATCAACATGTAATAAGAATAGACAATGACAACCCATTATCAAGCAGGAATTACCCCATACCATACCATTATCAGGAAAGAGTTAATATAGAGCTTAACAGATTAGAAGAATCTGGGATTATCGAAAAATCCAATACATATTTTATCAAGGTCCATTCATAATAAATCAGAAATTAGGCTATAATACATATGAACTAATCGAGCCTAACACCGATTATATCAAGGGGAGATATCATATATCAATGCTACAAGATTATACAGTATAGAAACTAATTTAAATAAAAACTAAACACATATAAATTTAATACTAATAAATCAATATTAATAATTTCAATATAGTTATAATGTAATATACAGTTACACTTGAGAGACAAAAAGGGGTAGATTACAGTTCGAAAAACCAAAACAATGAGACTAACAGAAAATTCATATACAAATATTTCTATTAAAAAAAAAAAAAAAAAAAACAGGCGAACTTTATTTACAATAAAAGGTAAACTTATAATAATTAGAACTTGTGAACCAAATGATTATTAAACTTACACTGAAAGAAAAATATTCTGAGACAAAAGCTGGTATAAAAATATAAAATGGTAAAGATAAACTTAGAAAGAACAATAATTATACATTTATATGTTACAAAAATAAAACTAATTTATGGGGAAATAAAGCAATTATAAACATGCAAAATGTTAATGAAAATGAAAGTCTTCGATGTAATATATTTTATAGATACAGTATGACCAGAATAAATAAAAGAGTGCTGAAATGTTATAAGATTAGAGAAGGTTTAGATTAATAATAATGGTAGAAGGAGATAATATATGATATGGGGAGATAAAGTATATAAATAAATAAATGAATTATTATTAATATGAATATTGAAATATAGACAAAATGTCTTATTATGGGGAATTTAATTAGGTTATAAGGAATGGTATTTTAATAAGATAAGTGAAAGAATAGATAGTAAAGGATATGTATTTAAAAAAGGAAAGAATTATTTATTATGTAAACTAAAACTTATATTAATATATGAATTATTAAAAAAGATTAAGAATAACAATTTATGTAAGGAATGGTAAGCATGTACCATTAACAGAAGACACATCTCATATAAAACCCAAAGCTAAACTACTTAACAAACAGAAAATCTTCACATATTATAACCAGAATAATTATCAAGTTTTGTTTTAAAAAAAAAAAAAAAAAAAAAAAACACACACAGTTAAATAAAGTTTACAGTTCGCTAAACATAACAATTGGTAAGAATAATAATGAACAGAGATATAGTATATATACAAATAGAACGATAATGTCAATATAACGTATAACGATACAATCAAACAAATATACGGAAATAAATTTTACATATAAAAACTGATAGAAACTGAAAATAATATCACCTAATACATAAAATGTATAATATAAAATAATAAAAAAAAAAAAAAACAAAATTTTATATGACTTAATACTGAATTAAATAGACTCAATGAATAATTTGGATAAGCCTCTTTGCCTAGTCAATAACGTCTTACCAAATTACTGGGGAAGTTGATATAGGGCAAGCCTATCCATAAGAATGCCTCAGTGGACAAAAGATTGTATTTAAATGTATATATGTAAGTTCTAGGATAATTTAGAAGTTTAGAACTTGAATTCTTCATATGAAAAATCAATAAAGTTGAATTCGCGTAATTAATGGTTTTAAATTTAATTTCACATTTATTTATTTGTATCTTTTAATTTGTATCAGTCATTTCATTTCGAGATTATATTTTTCTAATGATATTTCAACTTAATTGATTAATAATTATAGACGCCATAAATTTAGGCAAAACTGTACTTATATTTAAAAAGGTTATCGCGGGAAGGTTTCCCACAATAAAATTAGCTTTAATTACAATAATTATTATTCAAGCATGAAATATATATTCACTAAAATAAACTAAATAATTAATATTAAGTATATGTATTTTCAAAATGTTTAAATTGTCATTTTAATTATTATAAAACACCGCGATTAAAATGATACATACAATTAGACGAATCAGGATGAGGGATGAGAAAAAAAAGATAGTTAGCGTAACTAGAAGTCCGCCATTAAAAACATCTCGACGTATTTGAAGTGCTTCTCTAAAAATTAAATGAAAAAACATTAATAATACTAATAAAACCATACGTCTACTCTAGTAAAAATCTTACCTATATATCCAGCTCCAGTTTGACCTATTTTACAAGTCCAGAAGGTGACCGGGGTCCTGATAAACAGCAATTGAATTTCACCACGAAGCTTGGCCGATTGGACCGGACTACAGCTAAGGTGACGCCAACAGATTGCCGCAAGACGCAGACCCACTTTTATGGACCTGTTTTGCAGATTCCAAACACCTTAAATCCTATCCTGATTCACTTAAGTATTATTTAAAATACCTACGAATTTTTAAGAAAACGAATAATTAATTCATCATGCACAAATAAAATATCATATTTCTATGATTCATTGAGTAATAATTACTTATATTATTTTTAATAGATTGAGATATTTATATTACTGTTACGAAGAATACAAGTTAAAGTTCAATTTCAATTCAATTTTAATTTTAATCTTGTTGATATTTTAAGATGTATCATAGATTTCACTCATAATAATTTTATTCATGTCATACTAAGTTTGTTTATTTTTATTAACCTAGTTTAATCGCCATATTAATTTCATCACGTGACATGTTAGATATTTATTGATCATAATGTTAATGTATATCTCACTTACCTGTTAATTTGGCATTCATTTCATTAAAGTTGTTAATCAATAATCCATATCTCGATCGTTTTATTTTATAGTTTTAAGAATAAATAAATTCTATTTGTCTGTTGCATGGCCATTAGCCGATATTGTAAGTGTTCGATATGGTGTCACCGAACTTACTATATTAAGGGGCACTTAATTATGTCCCATAACAAGAGTTTATATTGTTCAATTGACTAGCCGGAACCACAAAACACTAAACATTACGCCCACTCAAAACACTTATAAGAAGATTTATGTACATCTGACCAGCTGTTTTTAAGGTTAAGTATATGTTGTTATGTGCAAGTATGCGTTTTTGCATTGTGCGCAAATAATTATTGTAACATCATTCAACTCCATCTATATGTTATATTTGATAACGTATTTGAATAATAGAAATTTATAATGCACATTTTCTAAATAATCATTCCAGTTTATTTAAATTTTTAAATATCAGCTTTTAATACGCTCATTAGTTCGGGGACCGTTACAATATATATATATATATATATATATATATATATATACAGGGTGGCCCATTAGTGCGAGGAAGTGCAATATTTCGTATATTACAACATATATCAAAAAATGTTTCAAATAGAAGTTGTAGCAAATGCTACACTGCATATTTGTAAAATAATTGGAACTATACAGGGTGCTCAGATTAGTCGAGGCATTTAACCGAAATATTTTTTTCGACAAAATTTTACCGCGTTGCCAAATTATTGCGAAATGTATGAAATTTTAGAGAAAATTGCATGATCATAAATGTATCTCATAAAAGTTTACTAATAACATGTAAAGCGAAATTCTTCTTAATTTCAAAGAGAAAGAGTTTATTAAACATATGGCACAAGAGTATTTTTTTTCATGCACAGGGTGTTTAATATGAAGGCACAAAATCATGACATTTTAATAGGTCAAAACTTTTGTTCTTCAAATGAAACAGCCTGTTTATTATTGCACAATTTTGTAAAGCTACTTAATCCCTTCAATTTATGTATATACTATATAGCCTCTAAAACCAATAGTTTCAGAGAAATTACCGTTTTATGAAATTCTTATTCTATATAAATTAATTTCGAAATGCGACATAATTTATAAAATTTATTAACCCTAAGTAAAATATAAAAACAAATTTCTTTTCTTCTAGATATCTACAAAACAGTTACTTTATTAAATGCTCAAAATGGCCACCATTTACTTCTAAACAATAATACATGCGGTCCACAACAACATCTTCAGCGGCGAGGTCGAAGTATTCTCCTTGGTTTCTCGTCGTCGAATGATATCGGGACTTGGAGATCGACGGTATTAATAGTAGAACTGGGATCTGGGTGATTTCGGACTGGCCAATGGCAGAAGTAGGGGTGGGGGTGACATTTTCTAATTTATTATTATACTACTGTCAAAAATAAGTAGTTTATTATACCTACTCTACATTTCGTGTAAATTAGGTTGCAAAAATGAACTTCGACAATCAAGAACTGATAGATATGATTTTTGTGCTGGGTGAAAGTTTAAAAAATTGCTTATTTGCCTCAAGATTATATCATGAAAAATATCCACTTAGAAGGCAGCCTAGAAAAGAAGCATTTGAAAGTTTATTGTTGAGATTTACACAAACTGGAAATGTTGCATATCCAAAAGGTGAAAGAACAAAGACTGCAATTACAGCAGATGATGAGATGACAGTTATGTTAAAGGTTATAGAAAATCCTCACACATCTAGTAGAGAAATTTCGCATCAGATTAACATAAGTCGCACTGTTGTCCAACGAATTCTGAGCAAAAACAAGATGCATCCATACCACATACAAATAATGCAAGAGCTATTACCCGATGATTTTGAAAAAAGAATAACGTTTTGTGAATGGGCTTCAGGAAGAATTGAACAAGACAGACAATTTTTCAATCATGTTTTATTTTCTGACGAAGCGACATTTCAGAAAAATGGATTTGTCAATAGACATAACTTTCACTATTATTCAACCGAACAACTATATTATGTAAAGACTACTAGTCAGACAAGATGGTCCTTGAATGTTTGGGGTGGAATAATAGGAAATTATGTGATTGGGCCCATTTTTTTGATGGGAAGGTAACTGCTCAAATTTATTTGGATTTTTTACATATCCATTTACCCCATTTAATACGACATTTTCCCAATCAAGTCAAGCAAATGATGTGGTATTTACATGACGGAGCGCCAGTTCATCATGCCGGTGTAGTCAATACGTTTTTAAATAACTGGCTACCTGAAAGATGGATAGGCAGAGGAGGGCCAGTTAAATGGCCAACCCGTTCCCCGGAATTAAACAAAGTAGATTTTTTCATGTGGGGTTATGTTAAAATTCAAGTTTACAAAACATTCGCAACATCAAAGGAAGATATGAAACAAAGGATAAAAGACACTTTCCGAACTATTGATGAGACTATGCTAAGAAATGTTAGCAGAGCTTTCAATGACCGCATGTATTATTGTTTAGAAGTAAATGGTGGCCATTTTGAGCATTTAATAAAGTAACTGTTTTGTAGATATCTAGAAGAAAAGAGATTTATGTTTTTATATTTTACTTAGGGTTAATAAATTTTATAAATTATGTCGCATTTCGAAATTAATTTATGTAGAATAAGAATTTTATAAAACGGTAATTTCTCTGAAACTAGTGGTTTTAGAGGCTATATGGTGTATACATAAATTGAAGGAATTTAGTAGCCTTACAAAATTTTGCAATAATATACAGGGTGTTTCATTTGAAAAAAAAAAGTTTTGACCTATTAAAATGTGATGATTTTGTGCCTTCATATTAAACACCCTGTGTATGAAAAAAAAAATACTCTTGTGCCATATGTTTAATAAACTCTTTGTAATTAAGAAGAATTTCGCTTTACATGTTATTAGTAAACTTTTATGAGATATATTTATGATCATGCAATTTTCTCTAAAATTTCATACTTTTCGCAATAATTTGGCAACGCGGTTAAATTTTGTAGAAAAAATCTAGTGACTTATGTACACCGTTATACTGATTGCGATAATGTAAAAATATAGCTACCATGCCATTTAAAAAAATATTTCGGTTAAATGCCTCCACTAATCTGAGCACTCTGTATAGTTCCAATTATTTTAAAAATATGCAGTGTTGCATTTGCTACAACTTCTATTTGAAACATTTTTTGATATGTGTTGTAATAAACGAAATATTGGACTTCCTCGCACTAATGGGCCACCTGTATATATATTGGTATATATATTATATACCATAAACCGCTCAAACAAGAAACAAAGCTGTGGTTTATAACATTCACAAGTGATAATTTTTACATTTTAATTTTGTGGAATAATAAGAAGACAGGCAAGTAAATAATGAATTAAAAATAAAAATACATAATCGTATACAACAAACATATCCCAACAAAATAAATTGTGGATAGGAATGAATGCAAATAAAATACAGGGAAGTATGTGATTATTCTTGTTTGCATTAGGTTTAGAAGTTCAATGTGGTCGGAATATCTAGGCGATCAAATCTAATATTCACGACCCCGCATTTTGATCACGTAATGATCACACATTTTTTTAGGCCATTGTTCTATGGTAAAGCATAAACTAATTGTTTTAACAGTACCTCTATTCGGAAGTAGTTGTGTAATAAGAATAACACACTAGAGTGGGTGCTATCTAAATACTATTTGACTAACCATGAACAAAATTTTGTTTATTAATTGTGTAATACTTGTTCATTTGTTCTGCACAGAAGATAAACTTACGTAAATTATTTTCAATTTCAATTTAATTATCAATTAAATTGTAATAAAAATATGTAATGCACTTGAAAGAAATAAAATTAAAGAAAAACAATTATATTATAATCCTATTTTTGTTAGTATTACACCCTCCGATCTAAGAAGATAACATTCAAGACGGAACAATGTAAAGCAACTTACCTTTCATAAGGTTGTCTATTCTAAACTCTAGGAAACTCATCTGGAAAGTTTTACGGTTGCTTCAAAGATCCCCTCCCCCAAAAAGGTTTACTGCACGATATCTTTCGTTTTAGTAATTCTAATGATCTGATGTCAGGTGTTTTCACTAATTCTTGGTTTGCTGCTGAAGTCTGTCCTGTAACCCTTCGAATAGTCGGCTATTGTTAAGATCTTTCCAACCTCCCGTATCTTGATAAAAACTCATGGAATCATTAAAGAACTTGAAAAAGAACTAATTTGTCTCACAAACTAATGGGGGATCGTATTCTTAGAAAAAAAAATAATAATTTAAGGTTGAATTTTGTATATTGTCAACTCAAAACAAGCCAAATTTCGGATAATCGTGATATTTATATGTGCCAATGTTCAATTTAAACATCACTTTAAAGTATTTATGCTATAGATTTAGTTCAATTGTTTATTTTATTTTTGGCTAAGAGTAAGTACGTTTCTCCCCATTAGTTTATAAGACAAATTAGTTCCTTTTGAAGTCCTTTAATGATTCCAAAAGTTTTTTTCAAGATTGGAATGATCTCAACTATAGTCGAATAGTCTACCGCAAAATAAAGATTTTTTGACTTGCCTCACTGGATATATCTTATGCTACCTGTCACTGTTAAATCGAAGAGAACGTTTAAACTGGTGCAGAGAAAGACTCAAATAAAATATCGAGTAGCCTAGGATTGTTTTCATTAATGAATATATGTTCTGGTTGGGGATGCATGCATTTTTTATCTGGCCTTGGGCTTTTTTAAACTTTCTGAAAAATTCTCTTGTGTACAATTTCTTCCCACTAAATAAGTTGAATTCCTATTAATTATTTATTATTAATTTATTTCCTTTTTTTGTCCATTATTCTGATTTTTTATAACTATGAGCCATTTAGATTAGAAATAGATCTCGCCTATTACCCTTTACTTTTAACTCACTTGGACCAAGAATGTACGACTATACAAATTTTTTTCAAGAGCGTCAAATTACTGCTTAGCTGTTGCAATATCTTCATCAGACCGGAATTTCCTAAGAAAAGTTTGATTTTGTTACTTTACTCTAGATATAGCGAATAGGCACAAACTTAAATCTCAATTAATGCCTATTAATGACAATTTGTCGCTTTGACGGTTTGGCCTTTGGAAGATTGGATTTCGAAACATAGTAGTGAAACTAAATTTCATCAATGGTAATAAATCATCTTGGTTCTTGTTAAACAGGTTCAATTATCGTTTGATGTTTTTGAATTCTTTTACATTTTGGATCACAATTCAAGATTCCTGGCATCCACTTTGACGATGGCTTGAATTTGAATACACTACATTTTAGATGCACAATTGGGGCATCTAAAATGTAGTGTACGCTTCAGTGGATAGCTCATTCTACCTATCTCCTTGATGCCAATTCTTCGTTTGTTCAAAACAATATCATTAATTTTAATAGTGGTCTCAGTCGCACATTAACTTCGATTCTCATCACCACGTTTAAGTTACGGAACTTAGTGGCAAATTATTGCTTTGAAGGAGCATTATTGCCCAAAGAAAGTTTGCTGCATATCAGCTAAAATTCCAGAGGTCTTTAGTCCTTTAAAAAATAAATATTAGACCATGTCTATGCAATTTGGGATTTCCATTTACACACTCACTCTAACGTTGAAATAAAATCTCAGAAATGAGGATGTCTGAATCAGAATATAATACTTTTTCAACATAATGGTGCTAGTATTCGAGTCACAGTTTCTACTAAATAATCCCCGTATTTAAAGCAAGTAATTTAATTCAAGTTACAATTATATTTCTTATGTTCATTAATTACCAGACGATCACTCAGCAATTCCATTCATTTAGCCGGATACACGTGGAGTAAGATAAGATAACTTTTAATATATAAAGATGGGCAAAGCATTAGTTGATAGAATTATTAGTGTAACTGTACGCGACACAGATCGCTAATAAACCTCAGTGTAATCTAGTTTAAATCTATATTGTAACGTATTGTTAAAACCGCAAAACAAATATTTTTTTTTAAATTTCAACGCTCTCGAAATTTAACTTATATGTAGCCATTCAACATGAATATATACTTTTAGTATTTTGATTGTTGATGCATTGAAATAATTACATATTACAGATTCTTTTAAATTTTTAATTTTTATAACCAAAGAAAAAAGGCTGTTCTGCACTTTTCCCTATACCGCCTCATATTGTTTAATATCGAAACTAACCTAGTACCACGTGAGCAATTTCAGCTAACCGCAGTTAGGTACACAAAATTCGCTTTAGAATATTTTAATATTCATAGATTGACGACATACATTTTTTTAAATATTATGCATTGTTTGTGTGACTTTTAATAAAAGTATATAATATCAAATATGCTTTGTGTTATTGAATTGTCAATTGAATAGCTTACATACATGATTATAACAGATTAATATAATCACCATTAGTCAGAAGTGACAATAAGGGTAAACAATATAATCAATGTTACATTTATGCTGATCTAAGCATTCTATTGCCTACTGCGGATACTTGAGATTACTCACCTTGTATATAAATTCCCAGACTATTAATTTCTTATCAAATATGGAATTAATTTTTTTTTCTTATGTTTTTAGTTTTTGTTGTATATGTTTATCATTTAAAAAAATAAAGAAAACATGAATATATGTTGTACATTAGTATATTATCTAATTTCCTGTTTGATGTATATTCTATAAAATAAAAAGTTACGTACCGTAAGTGCCTCCTGTGAGGTTTGAACTCACGACCCCTGGTTTACGAGACCAGTGCTCTACCACTGAGCTAAAGAGGCGCGCATTTGCATGAACTTATAAGATAAGATTTGTAAATTTATATTACATGTTAAATTATAAAGAAATATAGAAAATAATTATTCATGATACAAGTGTTAAAAGTGGTATTTTATTTTGTGAGTGGGGAAGATTGCGAAACGAGCGTAGCGAATGAAGCAACCCCACTAACAAAATAAAATCACTTTCACTCATACATTTCAATTTCCTTGATAATGTCAAACAAAGCATTCCTACTAATCCCAACTTCCCTTGATGTTTGACGATCAGCAGCTGTTTCGGATATATTAGCTTTGTTCTTAAAATACACATTATTGGTCATCTGTCTCTGTCCACTTTTTACATATTTTCCTTTAAGAATTTTTGACGGACCTGGTAAAGCTGCGTCATCCATACTCTAAAACGATGCAATTAATAAATTTAAAAAATTAATGAAAGTGATAAAATATCTTTAGAAAATGAATTTTCCACTTTATCATCTCCAGAAAGAAGTATTTTAACGAATATTAATTATAAATACCACAATAAACAACTAATTGACTAGGACTGACAAGAAATACTTGCTGATCAGTACTAACAACAAAAAGAAAATTCGACAGAACAAAATAAACTTGATTTTTGCCTGCATAAAAGCGGCCTCTATTTTAGCCACTCACAAGCTTTTATTTTAAGCCCTATCTTTCCCAACTGTCCAATCTTATTTGGAATGGCACGCCACATAGTATTAAAAGTAAAACACTTTTAATGCATGTATAATATAATTGTACATTTTTAAGTGTAGTACTATGCTATGTTAAAAAATCAACTTTTAATAGTGATTGTAGCAAAACTATATTTTATTCTGTAAATAATAATACATACGTTAACAAAAACCAGTGTAAAATATGTGTAGCTTTACTTCTATAAAACCACAATAATTTGGTAGCAGTATTTGATCGAAGTGAGTGGCTCTGTCTTTCGTGTTATATCTTTGTATGTAAGTATAGATAATACATATTTACATATTTCATGTCACAAATAGTTTTCCAGTTATTCTAAAGTTGCTAATAGTTTAACATATTGCAGTGGAATGTGCTTTTGATTGTTATTTAGATTTAAGTTCACACTGCAATCTATTCTGCCAGCTAACTTCAGTCGAATTGCCTTCCTTGAGCTCACTTCTCCAGGGTCGATCCTCTCGGATATGGGTCGAAATTAAATTAAATAAAAACAACAAGCATTAATTGAAAAGTCACAGTTTGTTAGTTTACAATTTTATTAAAAAAAAAATCCAAAAAAAAAAAGAAAAATCCCTTTACCGAGTGTATAGGGAGCTAAAGCAAAATTAACAGTAGCTAGGAGGAAAGAGTCCTTGCGATAAATGACACGCGCAAGGAGAAAACCCCCTGTGACTCTCGAACAAAATATGAAATAAAATAACAACAAAATTTATCAGATGTCAACAAAATCATTACCCCAAACTAAACGTCAAGATAAAAATTTGTTTATCTTGCGCGCGAAATGAAAATCCTACAGTCATGCGTGCATTAAACATGACGTCACACAAAATTTTTCCCACCTTCCTACGTATTGAAATATATATCTGAATAAAAACTATACTCAACAAAAACAGCCTGATAAATTTTCTAGATATTTTTCTGAACATACAAAAAATTTTCACAAAAGTTTACAAATTAATTTATAGCGCTTTCTTCAATATATTAATTATAATTATAAATGGTACCTACATTAATTAATGTAACGTAACACAGCACGAGAGATTCCTTTTCTTCAGATAGGTGTTTCAAATTAAATTAATTACAAGTATATAAGACTTGTAAAATCACGACAAATTACTTTTAACTACATACGACGCACCAAACAACTAAAACGAATTATCCAAAATATTATATATATTAGACAAAATTAAGTCGTGTCTAATATTCAATTATAACGACCTATCTCCAAGGACACTAATGAATCTCTAAAATGAAGGTCCTGGAAACGCTAGGGCATCCCTACCTAATAACAACTCAAAATAATGATAAAATGTATATCTCTCAATACAAGCTCTAACATCCAGGATGGCGCCAACTTTGAACATCAATCTAACCCTGAACAATACACAAACGTGGACAAAATTATACCTTACAAAAATTAATCATTTATAATAGGAATTTTATCGTATACGCCTGAAATAAATCACATATAATAAAGAAAATTACATTTTTGCAATAATGTTATACCTACAGATAATGTTCAATATAATTTTTCTTCTTTTCTTCTTTCTTCTGAAGGGAAAAATCCATGGCAATATGTATTTGTATCTATAAATACTTATTTTTGTTCTAGATCAAATTATTTTTTAAATGGTTAATATTTTTCTTGGAATTCGGCTTAATAAAATATTTTTTTGAATAAAAACTATAATTTTTAACGTTTCGACATTTTTTACCCATTAGAAATAGTATATTAAAAACAAGTTTCATAAGGCATCATTTTGCCGCACGAGATCAGTTTAGAAAACGAGCCGCTATAGCGGCGAGTTTTCTAAAGAGCGAGTGCGGCCTTTTATACTATTTTTTCTATTTTGCGTTTTTTACATTAATAAATTGCTTAAATTGGAATTATTTAATTTGAAAGTTCAGAGTTTAATTTTTATATAAAGCATGCAGTTGGTCACATTGATACTTGACATTTTCAAATTTAAATCTTGCTATCCGCGAAGTATATTATATTACATATTATTTACTAATTTTCGTTAACATTACTTGATACTTCATTTAAAAATATAAACATAAGTGACATAGAAACATATATATGTTGTTGTCAATTGTATACAACATACGTTGTTTGTGTAAAATACGGACATATATCATATCTGTCAAATGTACATAAATTCTTAAAATCAAATGACAGCAATTATATTTATTTCTGTATTCGAACAACGCCAACATTGAAAAATGAAAAAATGCGTATCGAAATGAAGCTCATTTCGATACTGTTTTGGGTTTCATAATGAGTTCATTTCGAACGCAAACTAGAAAAAATATTTATTGCTACTAGGGAATTTCTTTGTGTACAATTTTAGCACGGCTCTGGTGCGCCGACGATATTTCACACTCAAACATCTTCATATGTGCAGCCGAGAATGTTTTGGTAGAAAATATATAACATTCAATATCTATGAATAGCACCTCGTTGTTGAAAGTAGGTATTATCGACTTTTTTGCAGGTCAATGAACTTGATTACAGTATTTCGATAAATATAGAATAAATAAAGATATGGACCGACTTAACTACATTTTGGCCCTAAAAACTTGGAAATTTTTGATTAATTACAAAGAAATTTTTTTTTAATTTTCTGGCGAATAAAAGTCATCACTTTTATTCGCTTGACCAAAATAATCTTCGAAAAATTGTTCTTCAGATTTTCACACAGTAATTTATTAATGATGCTAATACTTACCTAATTTCATCAAATTAGGTAAGTATTAGAATCATTAACGTATGCTGAAACACGAAAAGCAGTGGAAGAAATCTAGAATGTTGTTTCTAAGGAAATAATCTCAATAACAAAATCAAGGGCAGTGTTGTCTAAAAAAAAGCAGAAATAACCTTTAATTAATTTTTATAAGATTAATGTGTTAATGTGTTATCTCCTGTCACTTTCCTGTAATTGTTTCTCTACCTCAAATAATTCAATCTTCCTTATGTTTTAAAATTATATAACTTGCTCCTTTCCAATTCTTCTATCTTAGCTTGAATTCATATAATAGAACTGTATTTTCTTTAATAATTTATTTTCTTATGTGTTCCTTGTTTCAAACTTTATAAACTTTTATTTTAACTCCTTTCCATTACAATTTTTCTATTTTTGATTCTTTCTATTTTTCATTTACCTTACCACTTATTATTATATCCCTTTTACCAATATTTCTTTATTTCCAATTATAATTTTCCATTGTTAATATATTAACTAATATATATTTAACAATAATTTAAATAATTTTAATAATGAGATTTAGCTTCTTTTCTCATTTATTCTTTTAAATTATATAGAAGTAATATTTTTTATGCTATTTACACAATTATATTTCTTCCCATCACGATTTTTTTTCCATTGTTATAAAAATGTCAATAATAATTCCTCCCTTTTTTATTTCAAAACCCCAGCTACTTGTTTTATTTTTTTAAATTATAAATCTCATTAATAATTTCACATTTCACATTTGACAATCTTCTGTCATAATTTTTTATACATCTTCCTGACATTTACGTTTAACATGTACACATTACTTATAATTTTCATGCAAGACGATTTCTTAAAGATTCAATCATACTTATTTTCCTTTTACAATTAATATTTCATAACAATATATATTTGTGTGTGATTAATAGAGCAGACCAATTTCCGTGCGCGCCATGAGCGTCGGTATGGGAGTGTAATTCGTAATATATTAGAATATGCGATAGAATAGGGACGCAACATGAGCTTGTTACCGATATAAGTATAGACGTAGAGACATTTATTCTATCAGAAATAATTAAATATATATTTGCTTTTCTGCTATTAAAGTAATATGCATAAACACACGAAAAATAAGAATAGTACATATTATAGCAGCGTTGTATGTACCTATAAATAAAATGGAAAATGTATGAAATCAGTGATTGTGTGCACGACAGAGGATTTAAAAAAACACTTACCGTTTTAAGCGTCTTCCAAGGATTGACAAACTGGAGAAACTCGATTGTATATTTTCAAACATCAGGTGCGTTAATAACTTATTCACTTCGTCTGACAACGGTCGTTTTCTCTCGATTTATGTGTCTACGACATTTTATTACGTATGCTTACACTTACATGCAGCCTAAGCAAGTAGCAAACAGATACTGAATGCTTTTTATTAGTTCTGATGCAATATAATCATCCTCACATCGGCGCACATGGCGCGCACGGAAATTGGTCTGCTCTAGTGATTAATAATAATAACAGGTGTAGCGGTCACTCGACTGTATATAGAAAAACTAGTCAAGATTTCCATTTAATATTTAAATCTTTATCAGGACCTTAAAATATTAAGCCAATTGTTATACAAACATGATCAAAAGATTAATTCGTACTATTTAAATTATTTTGTAGAAACCGCAAACTATGGATCATTAGAAATTTTTAAAGTTTTACATTTGTGAAAATAACTGAAAGTAAGATAACACATTTATCTATAAAATTAATTAAAGGTTATTTCTGCTGTTTTTAAGCAACATTGTCCTTGATTTTGTTATTGAGTTTATTTCCTTAGAAACAACATTCTAGATTTCTTCCACTGACTTTTCCTGTTTCAGCATACGTTAATGATTCTAATGCTTACCTAATTTCATCACTTTTATTCGCTTGACGAAAATAATCTTCAAAAATTGTTCTTCAGATTTACACACAGAAATTTCTAAATTTCACAAAAATTTGCGTAACTATTCCCAAACGCTACTACTGGCAGAAAAGTTACTTAAAATGTATTTACGTTTTGCCAGATATGAAATTAATATGAAATTAATCATTTCTGGATATTCTGAAATTTTGTAGTTTTGATTCACTTAGAAGTTTCAATATATTCAAGATCTATCAGATTCCGAGTGCTATGTATCCAACAAAATTTAATTTTTACTACTTTAATAAAATTTAAATTAATATTACCCGAGATATGAAGTGAGATGTAGACTTTAATCTCGTTAGTTGTACCATCTGGAACCTTATCTATAACTAAGTAGAATATTTTAGACGAAAGTGAGTTACATAGAGATTTAATCTGAATACCTAACGAAAAACAGCTTATTTTAAAACCGTTAAAAAGCTTTTCGTTTTTCTAGTTTATAGAAAATATTAGCGTACGGTTTTGTGAACGTCATTTAAACTTTACATTTATTAAATTGTGGCATAAAGATTTTCACAAAAAGATACTTGAGGTTATATTTACATTTATTTATGTATTTAATCAAAATCTTGTATTTTGCATAATTTTCTTATCAACTTAGCACGTTTCAATAATCCATTTCTCTTGTTTCTAGTATTGATATATAATCTATTCAAATTAGTGGTGCGTAAATAAGTTATATTTCTTTATGTATTCCTATAATTATCACATTAATACATATGTTACAAATAAATTAGTAACTCCATTAAATGTGCCTTCGTCAAAAGATGCGTATTTTTGCTATCTTAAATATACCTCTAGGCTTAGAAAGTGCATGATTATTATATAAATATGCCGAATACTATTTTCGTATTTACGAAACACCGGAAATATTGTATAATACATAATCATCATTATTACAATCTTCGCATGTATTTTTTGTTAATAAGCTGCATTAGTGTTATAACTTTTAAACTTTAATCAAAAAAAACCTTTAGTTTATTTCAATTTATGGCCCATGGCCAGCAAGAAATATATGTTATGAATGAATTATTTGTTATTGTTGTTTGAGTATAGGTGTGTCCAAATATTTTGGATAATGATTTACATACATATATTATAAGTTTAAAATAAAATGTATTGAAAATCGACACAGGAAATATTTTAACACCAAGTTCTTGATATTATCTAAAACTTGCAAACATACTTTGCAATAACGTGTATAGTAACCTTCAGATTTATCAATTTTGCTATCGACACGCAATGTATGTAAGTCATTAAATAAAGTAGTGCGTCTGCAAACTACTGATTAACTCTGATAAATACACGCGCACACCAACACACAAATATATGTATATATATATATATATATGTATACATATATATATATATATATATATATATATATATATATATATATATATGGTGTAGTTTCTGGGGTTCTTGGCAGCGTGTGAGTTTTGTCCTGAAAAGGACTATTTACTCTACGTTTCAACGAGATCGCACTCGTCATCTTCAGGAGCTACTCGGTCTGTCGCTGGTTAGAGCTGGAGATCGTCTGATGTGCGCCTAGCACTACCTCTTATTATATGCTGCTGTGTCGGGAGAGGGCGTCCCACTATTGACGTCATGCGTGCGCGGCTTCGTGTAATTGGTCCGAGTGCCTGTAAGTTCCCTGGTCGGTCCGTGTGTCTGTGTAGGGGTTGCGATCTATCGGGATTTGGTTGTGTTTTTTATCTGTCGGTGAGCTAGGAGCGGTTTCCATGTATGCGGCAAGCGCTGGCCGTCGTCACGTTTATTTAAGCACTTAGGACGCTTTTATATTTCTATCGTTTCTCTTGTAATTCTCGTCGTTAGGTTTTCACTTTTGGCTATGATCTTCGTGTTTTCAAAGTCGATAGAATGCCCTGTCAGAAGTTTATGTTGTGTTAACGATGACGTTACTTCTTTCTTGACGACCGCGTTTCGATGTTCTTCTCTTCTCACGCTAACTCGCCTTGTTTGTCTGCCCCATATATGGTTGATCACACACTGAACATGGTATTTCGTAAACGCCCTGATCTTCTAGAGGAATTCTGTCTTTCGCATTACCTATTTCATCGGCAATTTTTCTGTGTGTTGTGAAAACGGTGTCGATGTTGTGTCTTCTTAATAATCTACTGATTTTGTCTGTATTTCCCTTTATATATGGAAGGAAAGCTCTGGACGCGAACTCTTGTTTTTCTGTTTTTCTGTTGACGTTAATTCTGGTTTTATTTACTGTTTTTGATGAATAGCCGTTCGTGATGAGGGCGTTTCTTATGTTCCTTCTTTTTTTCGTGTATGTGTTCCTTGTCTGTTAGTTTCTCAGATCGCAAACAGACAAGGAACAAGGTACTCCACGTGTATCCGGCTAAATGATTGAAATTGCAGAGTGGACGTCTAGTAATTATTGAATGGTTTGTATTATGTCTGGACATATAACTTGTATATGTAATATATATGAAGGTATATATATATATATATATATATATATATGTATGAATGAAATTGCAGAGTGCAGATAAGATAATATTTATTAAACCGCATGTGTCAAATATCATTAGGCATAGGGAATACGTATGAGTAGATACGATGTATATGTATATGGAAAAGCCGATCCAATGCCGGCGAAGCCGGCAACAATTGTCTCCGATTGTCTCGATTTACGAATTGCAAGGGCTTTTCTTATTTCTTTCAGTAGATGCAGGAAATTTTTAAGCTGCGGTGCGTCGCATAAACAAAAGCGTAATTCTAATAAAATTAAAGAATAATCCTAATAAAATAAATAAAAAAGGATTCTAAAAATTCTAATAAATTATACAGGGCGGCCCAAAATGACCGAAGGGGTTTTAATTCCTTATAACTTTTTTATTATAATTTTTTTTTTGTTTTCAGTATTTTGTAAAGAAGACTTGGGGAATTTAAAATGGAACAGTACACAATTGAAAAACGTGCCAAAATCGTTGACCTTTATTTCTCAAATCAACGATCCATTGCGAGATATAATTTTTTTAAAAATATTCTCCATTAATATACTGTATTTAAAATTAAAAAAATTTAATAATTATGTCTTAAATAAGAAGTTATAATGAACTCAAACCCCTTGGGTCATTGCGAGATATAATTTTTCATAATTAAATTAAAAATATTCTCCATTAATATATCGTATTTAAAATAAAACAAATTTAATAATTATGTCTTAAATAAGAAGTTATAATGAACTCAAACCCCTTCGGTCATTTTGGGCCACCCTGTACAAGAGGTTCAAAAATTCCTCCTTGCAAAGCAAGACATTGTCCTAGGCGGTCGTAGAAATTAGCTCTTACATTTGCTAACATGTCGACAGTTAATGAATTCGCAGCCTCAGATATTTTTTCTCTCAAGGCAACTAGATTTTCTGCTCTACCAGCTTCATGAGTATAAACAATATTTTTTAGATATCCCCACAATAAGATATCATTTGGAGATAGATCAGGAGATCGCGGGGGCCATTTAATGTTTCCTGTTCCAGTAATAAGACGGTCAGGAAAAGTATTTCCTAGAAATTCCTTTACCCTCACTGCATTATGTGCTGGACAGCCATCATGTTGAAACCAAACGATTTCCTGATTTATTCCAATATTTTGAATAGCGGGAAGTATTTGATTTTTCAGTAATTCGAGATACTTGTCGGCATTTAATATACCATCAATAAAATAGGGGCCTATAGAATGGTCACCTAAAATACCTGCCCAAACGTTTAGTTTTTGAGGATACTGAGGGCGATTTGCAAAATGCCGATGTTGATTTTCCGAAGTCCAATATCGAAGAACAGAGGGATTGTGCTTTCCGTGTAATGGAAAAGTTGATTCATCGGTGAAGAAAATATTTTTAACGAAATTTTCATCTCGATGTATCTTTTCCATAACTTCTTGACAAAACTCCATTCTCCGGAAATTGTCCTCGGGAAAAATTTTTTGAGTTTTGGAATATTTGAAACATTTTAAACCATTACGTTTCCAAATACGTGAAATAGTTGTGTTACTTGTACCCAATTCCTCGGCACCACTTCTAGTAGATCTCGTGTTATCAATTTCCACAATACTACAAATTAATACATCCCGCCGTTCTCTTTCCGCCTCTTTCCTCTCTTTCCGCTCTTTCCGCAATTTTTTGTGGTGATACCTCTCTTGGTTTGCATTTCGTACAGTTATTGAGGCAGAAACAAGTTTCAAATTTATTTATAATATTATAAATTGCTTGTCTGCAAGGTACAGAACGGTCTGCAAAAGTCAGCGCAAACAAATTCATGCACTCCATTGCAGACTTGCCAGCATAAAACCATTTTACTAACTGAAGCTTTTCAGTGGGTGTATAAAGAGCCATTATACATTAAATTTATTGTACGCTTTCAAACTGTAACGGCCGCAGCTAGACTGAATGCAAAATTTCCAGTCAATCGGTATCGGAGACAATCGTCGCGGTCTTCGCTGGCATTGGACTAGCTTTCTGATGTACGTATACATTGTATGTACCCATACGTTGATTCTCTATGCTTAGTGATATTTAACACATACGGTATAAAGATGGGCAATGCATTAGTTGGACGAGTTATTAGTGTAACTGTACGCGACACAGATCGCTAATAATCCTCAAGTGTAATCTAGTTTAAATCTATATTGTAACGTATTGTCAAAATCGCAAAACAAATAATTTTTTTTAAATTTCAACCCTTCCGAAATTTAATTTACATTTCAAACAGTCGATTACGAATTATGAGTAGATATATCCGTCATTTTTTGAGAAACTTGCAAGCTGCGTCTTCGAGACCAATTTTGGGTGACTTTGACCTGAAAGTTTTTAAAAGTATCCTCAGTAATAAAAATTCTTTACTTGACTTTTCGAATATTTTTTGTTATTTAATCTTATCAGGTTATTCTTTTACTTGTAAAAAGAGGTTAATTATAGTATACTATAGAAAAAATGTGGTTTCGCTTATTAAAATATTTTATATACTTCGTTCTAATATGTTTCATGTACTTTATTCAACAGAGCGTCTAAGAACCTAGGTTTGACAGATAAGCTGTGCAATAAACACAAGTATAGCAAACGCCAATTAAGTTGGCGCGAGGAGGGGGTGCGCAGAAGTCGTTTTTAAAAACGTCCACCCCCACTACTCAAGTAATTGTGAGAATACACTTGTCATTGACGTTTGACGGAACATAATGTCTTTGGTAGAGGATCATAAAGTGATACACGCTCAGAGGTTAGAATTATCTGACATTTGAATGAGTAGTGGAGAGATCTGTATTTGGTTTTACATCTAATGATTTGATGTAAAACCAAATACAGATCTCCCCACTACTTCTAATCCTGCGCGAACTTACCCCTCCTCGCGCCAACTTAATTGGCGTTTGCTATACCTATATACAATCGAGGGATTTTGTAGCGATTCACGATTCAAACGTTACGTCCGTAGCGACGTGTTTGAAACATTTGTGAAATAGCTGGTCGATTGTAATTACGGATCATAACCGCTAGGTAAAAAATTTACAAGAAATTTAAAATTACTTTTTTCTATTTTGCGTTCGAAATGAACTCATTATGAAACCCAAAACAGTATCGAAATTAGCTTCATTTCGATACGCTTTTTTTCATTTTTCAATGTTGGCGTTGTTCGAATACAGAAATAAATATCATTGTTGTCATTTGATTTTAAGAATTTATGTACATTTGACAGATATGATATATGTCCGTATTTTACACAAACAACGTATCTTGTATACAATTGACAACAACATATGTATGTTTCTATGTCACTCATGTTTATATTTTTAAATGAAGTATCAAGTAATGTTAACGAAAATTAGTAAATAATATGTAATATAATATACTTCGCGGATAGCAAGATTTAAATTTGAAAATGTCAAGTATCAATGTGACCAACTGCATGCTTTATATAAAAATTAAACTATGAACTTTCAAATTAAATAATTCCAATTTAAGCAATTTATTAATGTAAAAAACGCAAAATAGAAAAAATAGTATAAAAAACTCGTTTCATAAGGCCTTTTGCCGCACTCGCTCTTTAGAAATCTCGCCGCTATCGCGGCTCGCTTTCTAAACTGATCTCGTGCGGCAAAATGGTGCCTTATGAAACTTGTTTTTTAATATACTATTGTTTACAATCGTCTATTTACTTTGCTCTTTATATTGAGAAATGATGCCTATTATAATTCTGAGGTACGTTTCGTAAACAGAAGTTCTGTCATATTTTCTTAAAAAATAAATTTAATAAAATAACTAACAATATTAATAGACGTAATATATAATTGCTTTATTTCACATTAACTACATACGTGTACAATGTAAATTAACAAAATTATTCTTTTAATTATCCTAACACAATTTTATAATTATATGAAACTTGATAAAGCAAAATGCTTGTTGGCCAATGGTCAAATCCATTTAGAAAATAAACAAAATTATTCAAAATAAAGAAAAAAGCATTTAAAAAAAATATACGCACATAAAAAACAATAAGTAGTTTTACATTACTAAATTACATTGAATTTTCTGAAGAAGTATTAAGGTTGTAAGAAATAAGTATAATCCCGTTTTTATTTCTTACCTGCTAATGTAAATAAATGCAGCACGTTCAAAATTCGTTTTATTTAAATTCCTTTAAATAGTACCCTGCGACTATACAGCTTAATGCAATTGCCCAGTTATATTTACCTGAAGTCGATTCAAGTAAGGAAGGGCTGCTCTTGTTACGTTGTATTGCAGTTTGAGACGCTACAAAATCCCTCTATTGTACATAATGATAAATAAAATCGAAGAGTTTAGAACTATAAAGCGTGATGCACTAGAGAATCTTATGAAGCATATCGACTTATGCTCGTTTCGGGCTTTCCCTTTTCGTGCATTTCACAAAATTTTCCCCTTTCGGGCGTTCAGTTTATAGATGGGAAGTGAATGTGCTTTTGAAGTCCCGTTTCGTGCGTCAGTTTTATATTTTACAGGAAATAGAGAAAAACAAAAACAAAGTTAACGAGTTTTGCTGATTCAGCAGTTTAATTGCAAATTAAAAGAAATGTACGATAACTCTTGAAAACACATGCACAATATTGCATATATATTATCAGAAAGTAGTACATATATTAAAAAATATAAAATAAAAGTACCTCTAACTCTATGTAAAGTAACGTGTATCTAATCTCTATATTATACAGTACTTAATTAAAATTAAAAGTAAATCCATCTATAATTTTACAATATATTTCAGCTTGTACACTAAGTGCGTCACTAAGATTTTGTCTATTTTGAATTAGGTCACTTACAACTATTTTTAACCGCTTATTTAATTCACAGTATTTTTTTGCCCTTTTAGGGGTACTTATGAACACACAATTTTGCAGGAAAACACTATTATAATAGTGCAGTTCTTCCCGACGATCCTGTTGAGTCTGTTATGCCATCCTTCTACAGAATTTGTAATCCGACGATGTTATCCATCGCAAGTCCATATCCGGCAAGAATTATGAATCCATTGATCAACAAAATAATCGTTAAATTTAACAATGGCTTGATCGGTAGGAGATTTTCCATTATACAGAGCCAACCATCTGTAACTTTATGTTCTGGCAGATGAGCTTATGCAGCACATTTCCTTATATGGTTTTTTCTTCATCGTTTTCCTTATACAAGTTTGTTAATAAATTGTTTATAAATCTTGTACTTTAGACCAAAGAGATTAAACTAAAGATGGATTAAACTAAAAGTTACATCCTTTGTTAACTGTAGCGGGAAAAACTTCTTCTAAAGCATTAATTGCGGCAACTTCAAAATCAAAAATACATTTTTTTTGGTAAAAGATTTTTGATTTGATTGTTTAATAAGAAGAAAAATCGTTTATACGTCGCCTCTTTTTGGTCCGGTAGCAGAGCATATACGGCAGGAATGATGTTTGTTCTTTTTTTGTACTACCAATATCCACGTAAATTGTATATAATTGGCAAAACAGTGAACTACAGCTTTTAAAACCCTCATCGAATAGGAAGCAAGAACCTCCTGCTAATAACTTGCCTCCGTCCTTTGCAAATACAAGAATCCTGTCTTCCATACCATCGTCAATTATGACATACTCTTTCATAATCTCGGGGACCTCTATATCTTCTCGTTTTTTCGGAAGCAAGGTAATGCCCAGCAATTTGTGTCGCTCATTATACAATGTATGTTTCACTGTGTAAACTGTGGAATATTTGTAACGAAATCCAAACCTCTATTCTTAGCAACAATAAATAAATATAAATTCAAACTACTGTACCTTAAATTTCTAGTCAAGTTTAATGTAAAGATAATTATACATTTAAAATAATTGATTCTTAATCCCATGACGAGTTCAATGATTATCTCTTAATAGAGGTTTAATACTTTTATTAGTTTAGTGTTACCTGCAAATTTTACGCACAAAATGGGATTCGAGAAAAAGAAATATAGTTTGGACGCCCGAAACATTTTTCAAAGCCCGAAAGGTGAACGCACGAAACGGGAAGATACCAGCATATCTATCCCTTATCCAAATTAGGGACTTCTACAACCGCTGTCTTCTTTTACCTCGCACTACTATTTGTATTAGTTTCTATATTGTAGTGTCACCAATTTATTCATGAAGAACAACACTTGTTATTAACATACATTTCAAAAAGAACAGTGAGATTTATATTCTGTGCCAACAGCACCATCTACCATCCGCGAGGTTATTAGATTTTACGTTGCCCAATAGTTCAACTTGACTAGTAAAAATAAGAAAATCCCTATAATTACAGAATTTTACTGCAAATTGTAATTACATCATATTATTACAACTTGTAGCAATTTATACAAATCTATTGTATGCAAGTAACTACGGTAATAAAATAGTATTTCCTACGTACTAAACCTTATTACAGCACCATATCTGGTCTTTATAGAATTAATAGTTTCCTTTTATATTACATGAAGGCGATTCTCTCCACATTAATATTGTTTATACCCGTACTTGAAAGCGAAAATGTATGGTTTTGTCTTAAAAAACAAGATTGATATATACTCGTGAATACGGGCAGACATTAATTCGTAAACAAGTGTACACATGAATCGTATATCCGGTAGAAACTATTCTAGGAAGGTTACCATATGTTAATGTATATGCACTGTTGTAATATTTATTCGTTATAACAGAAATATATATAAAAGTAGAAGTCTTGCAGCACACCTACCCAGATGAGACTCAGTAATAATGCTATTGCTAGTTAGAAAGGATCACTGCATACCTTAGCTTGTACTTTATTGGTTGATAGAATTAGAAAATACTGTTTTTTTTTATTATTAGGAATTTTATTTGGCTTATGTGTTATTTCTGTCATATTTTATCTTTTATTTTAATTTCTGGTATTTACATTCCAAAGCCATTTCCTTTTTTATTGTCTTTAATACGTTGTTATACATAGTTCGTATAATTCAATTTCAAAAGCATCGGTTTGTTTTAGAATTGGATTTACCTGTAGAGATTAATATGTTTATTCGCTACAGATACAGACTATGATTTGAACATTTAATACATCTTAAAATAACTTCAGTCTAATTTTAAAATTTCCCCATTTATTTCGAAATATGAAACATATTTTGGATTTAGAAAGTTCATTTATTTACTTTTAAATGATAGATTTAATTTACTTTTAGAAATTCGTGTATTAATTTATTCGTGTTGGTGTGTTAAGATACCTGTGTAAGTTTCTAATTAAACTGATTACGAAAATTGAGTACTAGTTTTATATTTAAGTAAAAGTATTTCTTTTTAATTTTTAAATAATGATTTTTTGAGTCTGTCGGTAGATTATGCCCATTGCATAGACCATGCCTCAACGGTGTATATCGTATGTATGGAAAGAGCGAACGATCATCCATAAATTGTTACCAGGCCGGTACACATATGATAAATACATATATAGTATATACGTAAGACAAACTAGAATATCATAACATGATTGAGAAATTAGGCTTCTTTTTGCCACGAAAGAATAAATAGCCGTAGAAGCGTCCTCCAACAGCTGATTTAAATTAAATAATTGGTTAGTCAACTCAACAAATGCGCTTTACACTTGTACTTCGACATTAGCTACTATACGCAGAAGAGCAGTGTGAAGGATCCTTAAACAAAAGATGCTTTACTCGTAAAATTGGTGTAATATGGAAAAGAATACTTTATTTTATGTGACATATAATGCCACAATTTTCTTATTGTGCACTGTACCATATATCAATTAAACGAAAATAATAATAACACTTTAAAGATTGATGCTATTACTTTCATTATAATATGTATACAAAAAGGTTTTAAGTATATCTATACGTTTATGCACGTATAACGCTTTTGTTACAATTGAATTGTATTGTCCATGTGTACAGTTACAGATATGTATATTACATGTCTGTTTCAATTGTAATTATAATATGTATTGAAAAAATCTCTGTATAATTTGTATACACGTAATTAGATAAATTACATAAATATTTACACAAAAATTCAGACTTTTATTCATTTTATATCATCCATAATCAATAAAAAATATTATATACATTCCTCACAAAGTGAACTTTTAACATTAGATTCTCTAAATGCTGATGAACATAAAATAATTAAATTTACAAATTTACTATTTTTACACGTTAGTACGTGACTAACAATTATATTAAAAAAAATGTTGTATTAAGACATCTCATCTGTGAAGCACTTTCACTGTTACACATGAAATATTACAATCAGTATTGTTTAGGCTGCGAGGGATGCCCTTATAAGACAGAGATAACTATGCGAAACCAGTATTAGTCACAAGGTTATGATCAGGGACCTACATATACAGGTATTTCAAATCACGTAAAAATAAATAGTCGACGCTCGAGTTCAAATATTTCACTGACGACTTATGGGCTAATAACAAACAATCGTATACTCCCTGAAGAACTACTTTCTCCGTTTAAGCAAGGTCGTTTTGAGCACCGGGCCAGAATCTTGCAGACGATCGATGATTAGTTTCAGTTTGTATGCATGTACAGGTCATCGTGCAAGTATGTGTTCATTAAATGTGTTGATCATTTACTTCTGTATTTTCACTAACGTGTACTGTGCCACATCTTATGGTAGTAATGGTAATAGAAAAGAACAATCGCAGCAACAACAACAGCCTCAAAGTGCTGCACCAATAGGTATTTAATTATAAAATATTAAAAATAATAAATTATACAATTTTGAATTGCTTACTAGGTGCGTCGCTAACTAAGAAAGTAAAAATTATAACTATGTATTTGAATTTCAAACTCATACTTATTATATTATTTAAACACTATAGTGTCCAAGAAATCCTCAATTTATTTTAAAATTATGCCAATAATGATAGGAATGCCCAATCAATTAGATTTACATTAGTCAATAATTGCTAAAAATATTTTGCATTATCTTTTGGTATTTCTTTCAAATTTTATGTTAACAATATAAAACAAGAAACGACATCAAGAAAAACTTTATCATAATTATATAATTGTATTCTGAAGAGATTGTATATAATTCAGAAATATTTGCAAAATTTTGGCTAATTACAATAAGGTAAACCAAATTAACAAATATTGTTATGTATTTGTTATTATGTTATGTATTAGCTTCCATTCCGAAGTATTTTAAAAAGTATGGTCCTGATTAAGCAAATTTAAAAAAATTTAAAGAGTAGTTTTGAATTTAATTATATTATAAATTTAGCTGCTATCGAAATTGGATGTTCAACTTAAGTTACCATTATAATCACTGTTTGAAGTGAAAATAGTTAATCTAGTAAGTTGAGAATAAATCAAAATAAATCGTCAAGAAAATGTTAGAATTTCAAATTAATATGTAATGAATTCAATTCAGTTATTGTTATCTTAAAAATGGCATGTAGGAAAGAATTATCTATAGAATCTAATTATCATAAGAGAAGAGTTTCCCAATTAGTTTTGCAATTGGGCGAATATTTTTTTATACTAATGTGAGTATACTGCGTTAACAATATTTCAATATTTATTTAGCGTATGGCATCTAAACCTATCTGCACATAACAAGAATATACGCAAAAAGAAAACGTATACAAAACAAATAAATGATTACTTTCTGTTGCATTCAAGAATTCCCCAAGCTCTCCTCTGAACCGCGTCGTGGAACAAAACTTCTTCCTTTGAAAGATTGTCAAACCACCAAATTTATTTTTCGATAGAGTTGGTGGTTTGTAATAAGTTATTCTGGTATGCTAATTATTTTCCATGTGAACAATGTTTGTACTTATTGCTTCAGAAAAATTACTCAGTATAAGGAGTGAAGGTATTTTATGGATATCTTCCCAATACATTTTTCACCTGATAAGAGCTTCAAACTAAGATAAAGCATTTTCTCAGATATTATATATTTCTATTTTCTAAATATGTGATAATTTCATAAACATACTGAATAATTTACTAACACAATAAATCACTAATGTAAGTACAGATATTCTTGATAACTTTTGACCATCTATCTAAGTTTCAAAAGTTCGTTCTCCTAAAACTCTTTCTTCAAAAATAGGTGTTCTAAACGCATTTTAAACGCCTCTGGATTATTTTGGAATGTTTTCTCCCAACCAAGTTGAAGTAGCTTTTGTTGTATATCCGAAGAAATATGAGGCCGCGCATTTTCATAATGGAAGACGCTGTCCTGTCTATTCTTGATCATTTTTCATCAATCATCACTTTTAGATGATCGAATTGCTCACAGTACTTATCTGAATTAATGGTTTCGTTAAATTCAAGAAGCTCATAGTACACAATTCTTTTTCCAATTAGACCAAGCGCAAAGAATTATATTTAGGTGTAGATCAACCTTCGGAGAAGACCAACTTTTCATCCTCAGTAACAATTCGCCTTAAAAATGGATCTTCGCGTTGATAAAAAGCATCGCATGTTGCAATGTGATTGTTTGAATTATTTTCTGTTAAATCGTGAGCAATCGAAAAATCGAATCGGTTGACATAACCGAGCTTTTGCATATGGTGGTGGTTCTTGACTCTGTTATATATTATAGAGGTGGTTGCTTTTAAGACAAAGATATTTTGTCTTGATCAAAAGTGTAAATATTTGCAAACGCATAGTTTTTAAGGCAAAAATTATTACCTCTAAATTTAACGAACAACAAGCAAATGATTAATTCTGCTACGGCACCGTCGCTGTAAACACCACATGCTTTTCTGGCCGGTTACGTGACATTTTTTTCTTTCCGACAATAAATAATAATAAAAAGCACTAAATCTCGAAAATGTACTTCATTTTCTTCCAATAACAAATTTACACCAATAGGTTAAACCGTGCGAAACTGTATAGTACAATGAAGCTTTTTAAATGGCCAACTATTAGATCCTATATGTGTATGATATATTCATAGAGCCTATAACACAGGCACACGCTTAAATATATTGTACGTAAAATCGATACGAATTTTTAATAAAGTCGAGAGATTTTAATTTAAAATTTATTTAAAATATTTAATTATTTCCTATTTCATACCAATTACATTAAAAAGATTAAAGTTCTTTGTCGCACGTAAGAAAAAGATAAAACGATATAATAGCAGTTTACGTAAGATAAAATAATTATACTAACGGTTCCTCATCTATTCTTGAGAATAACGCCTTACCAATAAAAATATTGGTAAGCAAATTTATCAGGTAAGTAAAAAACTTACCTGATCAATTTGCTCCATAAATACAACAAACTTTAGCATTACATGTTTGCCTAAATAAAGCCTACCGCCAAAATTTCACACAAATCTGTCAGATGGATGAGCTTTTACAATCGTTTAAAATAAACTATTTGCTATTTTTGTATTAATATTAAAAAAAAAGGAATTTCGTGTGTTTTTACTTGGAGAAGCCATTAAAGAAACTAAAGAAAAGTTCCATAATTAGTATATTAAAAAACAAGCTTCATAAGACACGTTTTGAAGCTTAAAAAACAAGTGGCGAGGCCGCGTTTTTTAATGAATGAATGCTTTAATGTCATGCAACGTGTTTTTTATATTATTTTTTTAATTAGCTTTGCTAATGTATTTTTTTAAAAGAAAATAAGAAAAAAATTGATAATTTAGAGAAATTTTATGACGGTATGTTTAGAATAAAATTCTAATTTTTGAATTTAGTTGCCTATGTTTTCCCTCCATAATAAAATATTTGTTATTGTATTGTAAATATAATTACCGTAAAATAAAATGTTTATTAATTGTTAGTTTAATCATTACCTTAAATTATCACTATGACTACTGACTTATAGACGTAGTGTGACCAACTTAAAACTGAATCCCTTAGCAACGCTAATTGCAAAAATATTATAACGAATCTGCTCTATTTTATGAAATTATAAGCGGTTCACTACTTTAAAAAAATGGTCATATGAGCACAGAAATTGCGGAAAAATTCGAGACCTTCATTATAGCAGCTTCTCCAAAAATTATTAATAAAGTCAAGATCATTGTAAAGAATGTATCATAAAAGTACGTGAGATAGCTAATGCCGTAAACATCCTAAAAACCGAAATTGTGCACAATATTTTACATCAACATTTAAATATGGAAAAGTTGACCGCGAGATGGGTATCGCGTTTGCTTACTATTGAGCAAATGCGAACTTGTGTTACAATTTTAAATAATTGTATGGCTAAGTTCAAACGAAATCCTGTAGAATATTTTCGTCGTTATGTCATCGTAAATAGAACCTCCGCCTTCAAAGATAAGAATTCAGTCAAAACAATGGATTTCTTCGGGTGAAGGTCCTCCGAAGACCGCAATCGAAGAAGTCTTCGTCGGAGCATCAAAGAAGAAAATCGTTTTTTCTGCCAATAAGATTATGGCCGGATTCCAAAGGCGTAATCTTTATTTACTATTTACAGAAAATACGTGCAACAAAAAGGCCAATATTATGCTGGCGCACTTATACGGTCGGTGCTGAATTGAAGAAAAGACGGTCGCATTTAGTCAGAAAAGTTTTGTTCCATCAGGTTAATGCAGCCTCTCATTTATCCGCTACGGCAACCGTTAAATTTGTCGAATTGAAACACGAATTGTTGCCTCATTTGCCATATTCACCAGTTTTAGCTCTGAATGATTTTTTTATTATTTCGAGCTTAAAAAAAATGGTATAGTGGAAAGAGATTCGGGACAAATGGGGAAGTGATAGCCGCAACGAATACCCATTTTGAAGTACTTCCGAAAGATTTTTATTTCGGCGGTTTTAAAGATTGGGAAAGTAGTGGGCTTAGTATAGAATTGGATGGAAATTATGCTGAAAAATAAAATATATATTTTATTCTAAAATAAGTATTTCATTGAAAAGTTATTTCTGCCATATCACCCCCGCAGTTATTTTTTAAATAGGAGCAGGTATTGCAATATAATAGGTATTCATAAAATATTTAACTAAACAACGATATTTTTAGAACTCAGATATCTGTATTAAACAGCTTGTGTATGTGAGTAATGTACATTTTTGTTATTATTTTTAAAATAACTAATTAAGCGTTAAAAATCTCGCCGACAAAGTACTCCTTTTCCACCGGTGGTGTAAGATCCACGAATTGTTGCGCCAGTTGGCAGGCCGCTTCAGTCAGACTTTTTCAGTCGTGGTGACGATAGCGTCTTCCACTGCGATGACTGCTGCTTTGCTTCGGGATCATATCCGCACACCCATGATTCGTCGCCAGTAATGATTCTGATACCAAAGTTCGCATCTCTTTCGGCAGTTTCTTTCAGCTCTGTGCACACATGAACACTGTGCCGTTTTTGTTCAACGCTGAGTAACTGTGACACAAACTTAGCAGGATTACGTCGCATGTTGAATTCGCCGGACAGAATACGCTAACAAACGCCGTACGACAATTTTGTCACATTTGTGACGTGTTTTCCGTCGATGGACGACCGGAACGCTTATCATCATCAACCGCCACACGTCCTTTTTTAAAACGATTGTAAAACTCATAAGTTTGAGTTTGTCTTAAAGCATCTTTACCAAACACTTGTTTTCAGAGTTTCCGCTGCCTTTTTACCAAGTTTGAAGCAGAATTTGATGCACGCTCCTTGCTCTTTCACATCTGACAGTGTCGCAGAATAACTCAAACACAATTCAACAAATTTAAACACAAAAACTCTTTGTTACCAACCTAGCAAAGTACTGTTTGACAGACTGACTTAATATAGACGTAGCTCACACCATCTAGCGCTATAGTGCTGTACAACCATCCCATCGCGCCAAATTCAAATTCCGAGAATTTCTGGGTAGAACCTCGTATATGTGTAATTAAAATTGTTATTTTAAGTTTTTAAATCATTAAGAACGAAAAGATGTATTTTTAATTTATTCGAATAGCTATTATTAGGCTATTTCCTCCTATAATCTTTAACGCAAATAATAAATATTTTTTTGAAAGTTTTCGATAGCAAAGACAAAATTAAAAATAATAAATTAACGACATGAATAAAACTTATTAAATTGTCTCCATATTGACGATTTTGTATTTCTTGTGTATTGCGGTATTGATCTTTTGATATTTGTTGAAATTTCCCCAAACCGACTCGTACATTTTACGTTCAACGATACTTAATAGTTATTACCTGTCAGTTGCCAAAATAAATTAAGTTATGCAGGGCTACTAGATATGTAACAGGAAGAAGCATTTTTATCGGTGATAAAAAGCTATGTAGGTTTTTATCGCCGTCAAAGTGACAAAAATGTCACCCGCAAATGGACATTTTTATATAGGAGTTAATTTATCATAAGTAAAAACACAAGAGCTATTTTTTATCGGATAAATTTCTCTTTGTAACGAAATTATTTTGCCAATCAGTAATTTGACGAGAAAAACTTACATGAACTTTGTCTCACTTTGTGCCATCTTAACGTTTTCCGCTTTGGCGGAAAACGTTAAGATGGCACAAAGTGTGACCGTCGTCGACCGAAGTAGCCACTAAGAGTGCTCCCTCGGTTGGCGATGAGCAACCCCGTGCTGGGTGCGCTTCGCTGGTCTGCGCCTTGCCTCGTTGGGGCGGGGGTCGGGCCGTCGAAGTACTGCACGGAAAAGTAAAGAAGTTGCTGGGAAAGGGTTGGCGGCCCTACGCAACCGCTGGTTATCCGATCTCTCTAAATTTACGCGACCGGTCACTAAACACACGCACGAACGCACCAACATACAAAACCCTACACTTACGCGCTCACACAAACACAAAACCACACACCCAGTGAGAGACGCAAGCTGCCAGCAGCAACCAACACACAAGTTTCATACCTAGAAAGAGACACAAGCTGCTAGCAGCGAACAACACATATGTTCACACCTTGCTATCTGTTTTTGGAATACTAAGGCATGATTTATTATTATGCAATTGGAATGTATCTTTGAATAATTTAAACCATAGCAACTCAATTATTTGACATTTATATTCTGTCATTTATATTTTATATCCTTGATAAAGGCATCATTGCCGAAACATGTAGGGTTTTTTAAATAGATATACTTTGAAGTAAAACAGACCTTTAATCGCCAACTGATTGGATTTACTATATATATATATATATATATATATATATATATATATATATATATATATATATATATATAAGTAACGTTATCTATTATAATGAAGTGACAAAAAACAAAGTAATGGTTTTTTGGTATATAAAATTTGGGGTGTTTTCGACACTAAAATATTAATAATAATAGAAGAAAATGACAAACGTATAAAATGTTCACTGATTTGATGAAAGATAGGAAGGCATTTTTTTGTTTTAAGTATTGGGTAAAAAATATATATTTTATAATAGTTTTTCTTGCATCAAAATCTACAAACTTAAAGAAAAATTTTGGAATTGCTTCATTTAATGTTTTTAAAATTAGAATATATTTAAAAGCATAAATGTAGCAGTGTGCTTTTCTAAAATGTTTGTAGATTTTAACGGTATCAAAAATTTTTATGAGTAATACTTTTTTTTCTAAAATGTAAAATAAAAAAGTTTTTCCTATTTTGCAGAAAATTCATGGACAGAGTATTTATGTATATATGGATTGCCCTTCATTACGCGAAAAAGGAATATTTGGTTTTTTGAACATTTCTGTTGCTATTTTTCTTTGAAAGTAATATTTTAAAAAAATTATGGAAATACATAATACGAATCTAATACTTTTCCTGACACTACCATATTTTAATATATTACCAGTGCCTTTCTATAGGCAACATCGTGGGATGCCAAAATAATATATCTTCGACAACGAAAAATAGTCAAGATATATATACAGTATGACTGAAGTTTCATTTTGTTTTTTTTGGGGATATATTCAAAAAAATATAACATATAAAATAGTAAACATTTTTTCTAATAAAAGTTGTCTATAAACGCTAAAAAAAATTAAAATTAAAAAATAAAAAAAAATTTTTTTGGCGTTTCTAGACAACTTTCATTAGACAAAATTTTTACTATTTCATTTGTTATATTTTTTAGAATATATCCCCAAAAAAAACAAAATGAAACTTCAGTCATGCTGTATATATATATATATATATATATTAGGGTGGGTCACTGATGTATGAGAAAAAATAAAAGTTCTCGAATCATATTCTAATAGCAATATTTTTTGTCTTACGTTAAAACAAATAAAAATTGCTAAAAAAAAGTTAAAAAAAGTCACATCTTGAGCCCGCGCCGGAGCTCCTAAGAATGAAGTATTTTTGAAAAAAAAGCCATTTTTTAAATTTTAATATTTTATTTACTATCAATTATTATTAATTAAAACTGGAAACATTTTTAATTAAACTTAAAAAAAAATAAAACTTTGGTTCTTATACAACATAAAACAATAAAATCACGAAATTATATTAGTTATTTTTTGGTCACAAAATCTTATTTACTGTCAAATCCGGGTATCTCTCGTCTTGATTCAAATTTCGTCTGTATTAAACCTTCTCTTGATTTTTTATCGCATAGAGTCATGGATGCTTCTGACACTATTTTAACAGTTCGTTCCACTGCCTGAGTATGACATGGCAGCTTGGCAAAAATTAGATTGTCACTTTCTTGACATTCAACTGCCGCATTTATTTCTTCAGTAGTGATGTATCGAAGAATTGGTGGATCGAAAAACTTTTGATTCCAATTTATAACTTCAAAGTAGATACTTGCGCCAAAATTGATAGTCGGGACCTCAAACACGCAAGGTTGCTTTCCAGTATGAGGTGAGCTTCGTGCTTCTTGAATTCGTCTGGCTGCCAGTTCTCTCACTGTTTTATTTTCATCCAACAACATCGATAGAAGCAAGTTTTCTGGGTGAGCAAAATAGGCCAATTACGGGATCTATTACTAGTTTTAACTCTGCAGGAAGGTATCGTGAATTTGTTACCAATTTCCAAAAATTTTTAGACCCATGCTTGCAAGTTGGATTTGTTTTTATTTCAAACCATACTGGAGCATAAACTTTTACACAATACTCAGCTAATACTTTTAGCTGATATGACGGGTTTGATGTAGAAATATATAAACGTAAAATTCTATTTACTTTTGTTAGCCATCGAGCATGGGATATTTTTCCTGGAGACCTGTTATCTAAGCCATCGTGGCAGTGTCCACTTATAACAGATATAGTTATTTCATACAAATATTTTTGTTCTGTACTTAAGCCCCCAAATTGTATTTCCGGAAGCCGGCCTTCAATTCTCTCGTACTTGACTATGGATAGTTTTTCGCAGTTTTCTAATAAGTTGCCAATAGGACCAGCATGCGAATATGGTCCCTTGATAACACCATCTAGTTTGTTAAATAGATGTTTTAATGGCAATTCGTTCAAATGTAGCACGCAAATAATCTATTGCAGTGGTCGCTGAAGTCTTTTTTCCAATACTCTTATTACTCCGTTAAATTTCCCAGTGTTAGTGACTGTACCATCACAACCAATTGCCATCAAATTTTCTTTATAATTTTTTTGAGACGAAAGAAGGGCAATAATTGACATTTCAATACTTTTAGAAGTACTTCGATCTGGTGTTGCATAGCCAACATACACTGAATCTGGCTCCTTAAGAAGAGATACATGTTCCTCAATCAATATTTGTCTTTATTTCTTAGCTCCCTTTTTAATAATGTTAAGCTTTTGCGGCCGTCAAAGTATAAAGCTGGTAGGTCTAGCTGCTTCTGCTTTTGAATATATTCTTTACGTACTTTTTTTCTTTCCCGTCGTATTTTTTATTTATCAATTGGTTCACTGCCAGGAGATATATCTTGCAATACAGAAGAATCAATAGCAGCCGCTGCTTTATCGGAAACACCGTAACGGTCACAAGTTTTTGACAACATAGGCAAACTAAAATTTTTTTTGTTTCTTCTTTTTTTCCTTCTGCCTTTGACGTGGAAGGTAAATTAAAAGAATCATCACAAGAAGAACTGGAATTACTTACAAATAACTCAAGTCCTGCTGTTTTGAGTTAATTTTGTCGTGACTTTTATTTACGTTTTTTTCTGTCTTTGGTGCTGGGGTGCTCTTTTTTGCAATTTAGTTGTAAGAACTCGATCTATTCCTCCAATACGCATCTCTCTCGCCCCCCTTTGGTCACTCAAAAACTCTTGTTCTTCTTTGGGTACTTTATATTGCCTTGGACAGCAACAAAGCTCAATTTGTTTAGATTTACAGGAACAAATATCAAACAAAACTCTGCTACGTCGAAGAAAATTTTCTTTCTGATAAACGGATATTTTTTTCAACGACTTTTTGAGATTTTTGCACTTTATATGATAACCGTTTATTAGTTGTATGACTCTTGTATTTGAAACTGTAGGAAGAGACGATTTTCTCCAAACACATTCTTCTCTTTGAGCTACAAGTTATGCACTATCTAAAAACAATGGTTCTTTGGTAGTATTCCTCGTTATTTTTAGTTGCAACCTATTCCACTCATAGCATTTCATAACATCTTCGTAATTTGGCAAAACGTTATCATTAATATCTTCTACATTTCCTAATATCGGGCAGAAATAACCTTGGCTTCTGGTTTCCATAATAACGATTAGAAATTAAAACAGTTCAAATAAAAAAATAAACACACAACTTCACTGTCCGAGTAGTAAAACCAAACTGATCTTTTTGTTATGTATTATTTAGGATCGTTTAGGATATATTTAGGATCGTTAGGATACAGTAATATGGTTTTCTGCAATACAATGCTATGTTGTTATGTAAAAAAGGGATATGGTCGTTATATTCAAAATTTAACAAAATTGAAGATCGAAGCGCGGGCTCTTACACTAAAAATAAATTAATAATATTTTACAGGGGTCTAATGCAGACAAAAATACAACATATTTACGCTATTAGAAGTCGATACGAGAAAAAAAACATTTTTGACGCGCCCTAATATATATATATACAGTACAGTCTCGATTATCCGAAATAATGTGGACCAAAGTGATTTCGGATAATCAAAATTCCGGTTAATCCGAATTTTTTTTTGGAAAATAGGAGTTTAGGATGCGTATATCATTAGATCGACTTAAAAACATTTATGAATTTATGTATTAATTTAAAAATAAACATCAACAAATAATTTGTTTAATTTTTATTACTTAATTTTTTTTAACATAGTATGTACATAAATGCCTAAATATGTATGTACATACATATGTACATTCATAAAAGACATGTTAAATGCAACGTAAAATATAAGATATATATCCCATTCTACACTTTACTGTTTAAAAATGAGGTAATTTTTAACTGCACTCGTTTAGCACTACTTCTGTTTTTGGCCGCAATGTCTCTTCAACGTTTTATAAAAAGAACATCCGCGGCAATTGCATTTTCTTGTTGTTCTACATAAATTAACGCTTTCTCCAAGGCTTCTAGTCCTTCTGAATGTGACATTTTTACTGGAATATTGTCAGTGCATTCTACTTCGTCATCGTCATCACTGCTTATTTCATTAGCATTTTTGCAAACACTTTCAATTAATTCTTGGTCAGTCATTTCATCTTCTGCATTATCACTGTTTAACCATTCATTAACTTCTGTTTCCGTAACATTTTCACATCCTGGTATTTTCGTGAAAATTTGCTGTAAACTTTCTTCCTGGTCGGACTCTGCTTCTGTGATACGTCCCTCCTCGTGTTGAATAAATTTTGACCAAGATTTTTCCAGGGTTCTACCTTTTACTTGATTCCAAGCTGAAGCTATCCAATATACAACATTTTTCAAGTTTAACTTCTTTAGACATTCAGTGAGATTGGCACCCTCATCTACTTCTTCCAAAATATGCTCCAATAGCAAACGGCTGTAATTACGTTTTAAATTTTCCAGCACACCCTGATCCATGGGCTGAATGAGAGAAGTTACAGCAAAGGAGGCAAACACATTGCTTTTATTTCCCCACTTTCAAGTTGCTCCGCACTTGGGTGAGTGGGAGCATTGTCTAGTAACAAAACACATTTTCTGGGGTATCCGTGCTCTTTTAAAAAAGACTCTACTTTTGGTACGAAATCTTCAAAAAACCAATTTTTGAATAGATTTGCATTCATCCAGCCTTTTTTTTGATTTTTATACAAAACAGGAAAAGCATTGGGACGAATATTTTTGAAGGCTCGTGGTTTTGCTGACTTACCGATACATAATAATGGAAGTTTGTGTCTCCCAGAAGCTTTAGCGCATGCAAGAACAGTGATACGTTCTTTGCTACGTTTATAACCAAGTGCCTCCAGCTTCCGTTTTTGAAGCTAAGGTACTTGAGGGCAACATTTTGTAATTCAAGCCGGTTTCGTCACAATTGTAGATCTGGTCTGGTTGTAAATCATTTTCTTTCATAAGCTCCATAAAATTCGCTGCAATTTTTTTCGCGGCAGATACATCGGCAGACAACTTTTCCCCACAAACTTTCAGTTGACGTACACCATGTCTTTTTTTCCATCGGTCTAGCCATCCATCACTTGCAGAAAAACTTTCAGGCGCTTCAATGACCGGCAATTCTTCGCTTAAACTCACTGCTTTTTGTTTCAAAATGGTCCACGAAATTGGTATTCCACGTTCTCGATTCTGTGAAAACCATAAAAATAAAGAATCATCCACTTTTTCGTATTCACCTCTTTTCATACTTTTTCGTGCCGGGGTCGGCGATGACAAAACACTACACCATTTTTCAAGTTTTTCGCGATTTTTTCTCCATTCTGCAACCGTACTTACGCCTACGCCTAAATCCTTTGCTATATTTTTAAGCAATTCACCATTATCTAATCGTCGAACCGCTTTAAGCTTTTCCTGCGATAACAACGCGTTTGTTTACGTTTATTGCTCTGACACACTGCATTTTGTAAAATATTTGAGAATAAAACTACTCTTTTTGCGATAATAACAGACGTTAATACATATTGCAGTGGAATTTACTTTGAAATTGCTTATTAATTTTTTTATTCACACTACAGCTTATATCGCCGGCTATTCAGTCTAGTAGAATCCACGAACTGCCATCTCATGAATCGTTCCTTGCGGATCAGGGTTAAATTTCGTTTTCCAGAATAAAACCATAAACACAAATAAAACACAAATCAGTCCCTTTTGTTAGTGTATTTAAAAAATAAAAAAAATCCCTCTACAAAGTGTATAGGGTGCTAAAGCATCATCAAACAGTAGCAATGAGGAAACACTCTTTGTGAATAATGACTCGCACAAAGAGAAAAACCTCTTGTGAATCTCGATCAAACATAAAACTAATAAATACTAGTGAAATCTGTCAAGTTTAACCTCTACTGTGACCCCTTCAAACAAATATCAAAAACAAATAAGTTTTCAAAACTCACGAAAATTGAAATTTTGTCATGCGCCAAAATAACACAACAAGGTCAAACCCCACTAAAGAAAACTCCAACCTTGAATTCAAAATTGTTCTCGAAAATTATTTTTAAGAAAAAACTTCCCTTACAAAAAACATGACAACTTTCTCTAATACCCATATGCTATTTTCAAATATAAATTATTACAAGAAATACATGAAATTATAATAATGAAAATAATCGTGATATCAAATATATAAACAAAATATTTTTATCAACTTACATAGATCTATGCACGATTTTATAAAATGCACGAGAGATATCTTTTTCACAAAATTTCAATAAACATAAAAAAAACACTCGCATAAATCGAATTAAGATTAACTTGCACCTTACAATAAATGCAAAAACAAAATACAACCCGATTTTATAAAACAAAGAATAAAATTGAGAATTTTATTCTTTCATAAACCGATCACTTTAACAGTCAAGATATCTCTAAATCAAAATAAAATTTCAATATCCGCTTGTCCATCCCCACCATCTATAAAAATCAAAATATATACAGACAACACATTTTAACAAATACAATATCCGGAAAAGCGGCAAGTTCAATCCTTTGGTCAACCTATATATATACGAGGGCTAATCATAATTTCATACATTATAAAATTTATTTTACTTATAAAATAATATATATATATATATATAACGATCCCCGTCTGAAATAAATAAACATACAACTGAAATAGCTAATTTTTTTAAAATGTCCCTAACTATGGAGTCCACAAATTGTTCAATCATTTTTCCTTTCTTGTTCAAGGAAAAATCTATAGCAATATGTACTTGTAACACTCTGTCGGCTAACCAAAACAATTCGCAGTTTAGACCGTCGTATTGCCGTGAAACCCTGCGGGGAACCACCTAGCAGTATAGGTGAATCCCAGACGCGTTTCGTATAATGCGAATTTTTTCGGTTAATCGGGATTTTTGTTTTTAAATAGTTTGTTTCGGTTAAACCGGATTTCGGAAAATCGCGATTCGGATAATCGGGATTGTACTGTATATATAAGTGTTTAGATAATTTCTTAGCCGTTTATTAAATATAACAATTGATAAATTATTGGAGTTTTTCGGCTTTTATATGAAATATTTACAAATATCAAATTAGTATGTATGTAATTGCAAAGTACGTGGGGATGTAAACATTGCTGTCTACAAATTACAAAGCAAATCATACGAAATTTTTAATTGAAAAATATTGTCTACGTTGGAACTTGAACCCAAGTCTACAGTTTGCCGGAATGTCGCTTTTACCACTTAAGCCAGGATAGACCTTAGTTCAAGCTATTTAGAAAAGCATATAAAGTAACAGTGTTAATGAATCAGATGTCAGTTATTTAATGTAGATGTCAAGTTGAAAGCATTTGCTTTCAATAACTGACATCTGCTATCAAAACCGACATCAGCTTTCAAAACTGACTTCTGCTTCATTATCGACCATTGGTTTATAATAAATAAATCTAAGAAATAAGTATTAAACTTCTAGTTTCAAAAATTCTTTTATTGTAAATTCACTACAATATTGTTTCGCAATACAATGGCTTCATCAGGTGGATGAAATACTGAATATGTACAATACAAGTTTGAATATTTATGTATGTAAAAATTATTGAGAAAAATGGTGGTGGAAAAATTTGACAACCTTAAATTTAGTAGTGGGGGAGTTGTTTAAATCTAGTTGGTCATTTAAAGCTAATCCTAAACTATAGTATCTATTAATTTCTAAGTTTTCTAACAAGTTAAGTTTTTACTTTTATCTTGAATGTGTAAAATTTTGAAGTCTATATTAAATCTATGATTGATATCTATACAATGACTTGCGAAAGTTGAATCGGTTTTCTTTTCTTTATTACTTCTCTCGTGTTCGTTCATCCAAACTTGCATTGTATTTATTCAGTATTTCATCCACCTAATGAAGCCATTGTATGGCGAAATAATATTGTAGTGAATTTACAATAAAAGAATTTTTGAAACTCGAAGTTTAATACAATACAAGTTAGAATATTTATGTATGTAAAAATTATTGAGAAAAATGGTTAGTAGAGGGGAGTTGTTTAAATCTGGTTGGTCATTTAAAGCTAATCCTAAACTATAGTATCTATTAATTTCTAAGTTTTCTAACAAGTTAAGTTTTTACTTTTATCTTGAATGTGTAAAATTTTGAAGTCTATATTAAATCTATGATTGATATCTATACAATGACTTGCGAAAGTTGAATCGGTTTTCTTTTCTTTATTACTTCTCTCGTGTTCGTTCATCGAAACTTGCATTGTATTTATTCAGTATTTCATCCACCTAATGAAGCCATTGTATGGCGAAACAATATTGTAGTGAATTTACAATAAAAGAATTTTTGAAACTCGAAGTTTAATACTTATTTCTTAGCGTTATAATGAAGTTTCAACAAGTATCTCCTTCGTCAATTAACTATTTTATAAATAAGTGTTCTAAATTTAAATTTAATCAATTTTAATGTATCTATGTATGTCACTTTCATTTTTTAACTCTACATTCTCATCTCCTGAAGAAGATATACAGATCGAAATACATATGTATATAATTAAATCCCTTTTGTACCCAGAGGGTGTAAGGGTTACAACTTGCACTTTACTTTAATTCTTTAGGAATTTTTTCCACTCTTTTCAATTCTGAGCGAGCTTCTGACCAGGTTTTAGATTTATTCTTTAAGTTTTTTCTGATTGTATTGCCCAGGTTTCTCTTGGCCTACCTCTCTTTCTCTTGAACGATATTTTACATTCCCAGATTCTTTTCACGGGTTCACTATTTAATCTTTGAAGGTGTCCCTACCATCTGAGTTGTGTAGTCTTCATCTGAATATATCTTAAGGTATTTTCCTATTTTTTCGTTTCTTCCTTTATCTAGTCTCATTTCTTCTCATCTTAAGTACTTCATCTCTACTGTTTTGCTCTTTTTCTTATATTTCTTTAACAACACTCATGATTCGCACCCGTACGTCAGGGTAGACCTATATATTAATTTGTATACTTACGTCTTTGTCTAAGAGAAAACTTCTTTATGATTTATGAGGCACATTGCGTAATTAACTATGTTTGCCTTTTCTATCCTCTTGTTTAACCCGACATCTTGTCTTCATTTCTGGTTAAAAATAATTCCCAGGTATTGGAAACTATCCATTTGCTCTATTAATTCACCCTATATTTCTGTTTATATTTCTTTATGGTCCTCAGATGTTGCCATAGTCTTTCTCTTACTTTTATTCAGTTTCTTTCCATTTTCAGCCAGCACTTCGTTTCAAATATTTACATTTTTTTGTAATTATTTTTCGCTTCTTACTGCTATTGAAATATCGTCCGCGAAGGCACACTCAGAAACACTAACCATCTCTAAGTTTCTATAACCCACAAACATTGATTTAGTCAAACATACTCTAAATGAATCATACTAATATGTCTTAAAATAACCCAAAAGAAAAATCTAATCGAACGATTTTATTCTAATAGAATTAAAAGAAGACAAAACTTTGTATAAGACTACTCGTATAATATATACCAAAAACGAAAGAGAAGAATGTATATATTTACTGAATAATTGATTTTATTAAATACCTATGTTAAGTATTTAATATAAAGTAGGAAATATAGATATCCTAAATCTTAAAGACTAATTCGGAATTGATTATCGAAATAATCCTACAGATACGCCTGTACTTAAGAGAGAGTAATAGAAAGTTTCGATATAATTTCTCATTAGATAAAATACTTTATGTTTTGGTTACGTTTAGTAAAACTATATTAGCAGCACTGAAAAATTGTCAAAATATTTCATTCCAGTTTTTACACTAGTTTTATACTAAAACTATTTTTATCTTTTACAAATTACTAAATACGAATGCGAAACCATAAAAAAAGTATTTGTAATCTGTCGTAAGTACAAAATACAATATGTTGCAGTAGTTTATATAAGATTAAATAGGAAGAGTGAAGTGCAATAACTCATCCATGAAAAATCGTGACTAAATGTTACAACAGATTCATTTAATTCGGAATTGCGTATATCTGTAGCCTTGCTTGTGCAATTCAATTTATTTTTGCATGTGATTAAAATACTTTATCTACTAAAAATATATTTTGAATTAACGAGATACGTACGTAAGTAATTGAAAAATTTAATCAAAGAACCGGTAGAAAAGAATGCGAAACAATTCCAGGCATACGAGTTTATTGCAAAATATTAGGTAAAAAAAATTAATGAATAATGCTTCTGTAATCATTTCTGTCAGTAGCCATCGTTTCACCGAAATGTTGACTATAGGTGATTAGTAATCAAGGGACCGGACAAGAGAGGCCGAAATTACGATGGACCATATAAATAATCTATAACATCGCTAAGTACAACACGTAGTTATTGAATAGCACTATGCATTCGGTTAACCACACATCTGTTTTTTGTCATAGAATTGTGACGTACTGTATGTTCATTGCCAGTAATTCCGAAATTTATTGCAAAGTCTGTAAAATATATCGATAAAAAATTCCAGGAAATGGCACATAAAACGTCACTTAGCATCGCAAACACATAAACAGAAATTACAACTCTCTGAACTTTAACGGCGACAAATATTCCATTAAATAAACTTAACAATCCCACCTTCAAAACATTTATCCAAAAATATACTGAAATGTTTCTGATGAATCCACCTTACGCAAATATTATGTTTCTAAGTGTTACACGAAAGCAGTAGAACGCATTAGAAGCCATCTTTAAAATCAGTACCTATGGATAAGTGCCGACGAAGTCGATATATTAGGACGCTGCGCGGTAAATGTTGTAGCTGGTGTACTACATCCAACTATTCCATATAACGCATATGTAATAGCAATATAAGTTATAAATACATTTGATGCGGAAACAGTAGCTAAAACCGTTTAAGAGAATATACACCAAATACTTCATTCGGACGACAGGTACAAAGAAAAAATACTTTTATTTGTAGTGACAGTACTGTATTTATGTTAAAAACAGGAAGACTATTAAAGAAAACATCCTAATATGCTGCGTATTACTTGTGTAGCACATGTTCTCCACAGAATCTGTGAATATGTCAGAGACACCTTTCCGGAAGTTGATAGACTTGTATCCGCTCTTAAAAAAGTTTTCAGAAAAGCAACACTGTACTGGTAAAAACTTCCATCTTTGTCACTGTCTCCCTCTCCAGTAATAACTAGATGGGGATCATGGTTAGAAGCTACTAGTTCATGCAGATAATTTCGATAGTTTACAAAATTTCGTTACATGTTTAAATGACGATGCACGAAGTATTTCTGAGTTCAAGGAACTAATACAAATTCCAAATTTCAAAAATCAGTTTTACGTTCTCCAGGAGAACATTTTGGAAATTAGCCAAAACTAATCACTTATTTTGAAAATCAAAATCTCAAATTAAATGATGGATTAACCACATTAGATGTCGCTATTAGTAATTTGAAATATATTACAAGTGAGTTCGGATGTGGTTTTCCTCAAAAGTTTGTAATAGAAATCCAGATTTAATAACATTGCGGCAATTGTGTATGGGGGCAATGCCTAAAAATCTAACTGCTAAATACGCTGAAATAAAAGAATATTTTCAGTATGCATCTATAACCAGTTGCGATGTAGAAAGAACATTTTCTTTCTACGAAGATGTATTTCATTCAAAGAGAACAAATTTTACAGAAGAAAACCTTGAGAAAATATTGCTAGTTAATATTAGTACTCCTTTACTTAACTTGAACTACAAAATGAACAAATAAAAATGTATTTCGTATTTTATAGATCACCACCCGTTTGTTTTCCAAGTATATAAATAAAATTAAAAACTCTTTAAAAATACAAATTTTCAATAGTACGCCCGTGGGTGATGAGTCATGGGTCACTCGTGTCCGGTCCCTAGTAATCACCTAGAGTCACCTATATAGACCAGACACGAGAGGCCGATATTCGTAGATGTTATTTACTTTTTTATCTCTACTACGTGAGCTACTACTCTTTCCACTATGTCTCTTTAGCAAGCAATGATATTTTGTTTGAAATTTTAACCTATTATAGTTATTTATAGTTACGTATTTCCAAACCTAATGACAGTGATAGTAGAAGAAATATACTTAAATATTTTTAAACTATAAGAGTTAAAAATAATTATTTGCTCAAGTAATCATCAATTGTACAAAAATCCTTTTCGAGCTGTGATTCTTTAAAATTTCAAACGTAACTTAATCCGTAAACAATGTTTTGGGGAAATTAATCGAGTATTTAGTGACAATGCATGCTCCTTAGGTATAGTAAAGGGGTGGTGTACCGAATTTCAACGTGGCCGCCTTTTTAAATCACACATTTCGAATTCCTAAGTCAAAAACAGCTGTTATTGAAACGAATATTGTTTATTGAAAAAGTCCGACATGTTACGTATCATCTAGTATACAACATTTTTACGGGTGATGCAGTTTCAGTATTTTGTTCTGATTTCAGAAAATAAGTAACAATGGGCAATTTGAATCTTTAAAAAGTCGCCTCCAACAAGAATTATTCGATAACAAAAGCTAAAACAAAAACATGATCGCCACATTATTTTGCGATAAATTGACATGCTGCCATTGTAGCACTGTAGGATTGTCGTACTGTTCAAAAGAAGAATAACTTTGATAGCACTCGGACCCACATTATTTGAGAATTAAGGATTTGAATGCCCATAACATTCAAATAATTAAACAAATAGCTATCAACAATGGATATAAAAGGAATATAATAGATAACATTTTAAATAAAAAACTCCTTACAAAAGCCATATCACAAGTTTACCCAATATTAAATAATAATACCCAAAAATTTAAAATGATCACGTTTATAGGCTCTTCAAGCACAAAAATTTGTAAATATTTAAGAAAGTTTGACATTAATACAGCGTATAGAACTAACAACAATTTATCCAAATTTATAAAAAACAATAAAGATTTAACAAACAACAATAAAAAGTCAGGAGTCTATGAGTTAACCTGCGGTAGTTGCCCTATGACGTATCTCGGACAGACAGGCAGATCGTTTGAAATACGCATCAAAGAACATTTTTCTTCATTTAGAAATAATAAATGTGACTCTTCATATGCGTCTCATATTAATTCAACGAACCACAATTTTACCAAAGAATTTAAAATATTACACGTAGAAAATAAGGGCAAAAAACTTAATTTATTAGAGTCACTTGAAATTAATAAATTAAAGAAAACCGACAAGATCCTAAATGATCAATTAGAAACAAATAATTCACCCTTACTCAATTTATTTATTTGATATTCAGACAGTTACATATTGTATTTTTCCATAGAATTTCTTTACCTCCCTGTAATATAATGTAAACCCCTAGTTTTATTACTTAGGAACAGTATTGTATAAACCGTAGTGAAAGTTTTGTGCATAGACATTTTAGTAATAAAAAGTACCAATTCCTTCAACTATTTAATATAAAACATGTGTTTGTTACCGTATACTTGTGTTAAAAAAATTTGTAAATAAGTTAGTTATATGTCTGATGAAGCTCAGGTTGGAGCGAAACGATCGTAACAGTGTTAATTAAAAAGTAAAATTCATTAAAATATGTTTTATTTTATCCTGATAATAGTTCAAATAATGGGACACTCGCCGTATAGTCCAGACGAAGCACCTAATGATATCTTTGAGTCTTTTCGTGTCAAGGATAACTTGTGAGGTTTACGTTTTACTTCGGCCGAAGAAGCAGTTGACGCAAAAAAATAATTAAACAACCTAACGCGGAAAGATTTGAGAAAATATTAGTTTTACAGATTCAAAAATGCATTGAATGTGGATAGAAATACTTTAAAAAGTTATAAATGAATGTGTTTTATTAAAAAAATCGTGTATTACTTTCATAGGTTCAACAAAAACATTAATAGTTCTCGTATAACGATACTCAATTCAATAGAACAATTGAATATAGAAATTCCCAGAATGTGAAAAGAACACAATAAATTGTTCTTATTCACTACCAGCTCCTTTAAAATACTCTGTTTTCGCATGAATACACCGATTCAAGCGACTTATCCATAACTGGAAGCTGTGCTGGAAGTCTTTGCGTGTTAACCTGTTCAACACTGCCTACGATTCGGTCTAGATCTCCTCATTCGTTTCAAGATAGCGCCCCGTGAGCTTCACTTTAAACCTCGAAAACAGGAAAAAGTCACAAGGGGACTAGAGAGGATGGCGTAGTACTGCCGTCTTCGTTGAGGCTAGAAACTGACGCACAACAAGTGTACAACGTGTAGGTTGGTGAATTGTCGTGGCGTAAAATCCACGAATTGTTGCGCCACTTGGCAACCTGCTACCTGCTTGCATCGTACGACAAGTCGACAATGTTACAAATGTCTTGAAATGATCTTCTTCGGTTTTGGAGGTTAGCATCACGCACTTTTGCCACATTTTGTGTCTTTCTTTCCATCGACGAAAGAACGGAACGCTTATCATCATCAATCAACACACGTCTATTTTTAAAACGGTTGCACCACTCATAAGTTTGTCTCTGGCCTAAAGCATCCTCACAAAATGCCCGTTTAAGCATTTTCATTGTTTCTGCTGCCGTTTTACCAAATTTGATGCACGTTCTTTGCTCTTTCATATCAGATATTGTAGTGTCGCAGAATAACTCAAGCACAACTCAACAAAATTAAAACACATAAACTGTTTTTCACCACCTAGCAAAGTGCCATTTGACAGACTGACTTAGTATAGATGTAGCTCACACCATCTCGCGCTATAGAGCTGTACTACCACTCCTTTGTGTGCCACATTCGAATTGCAAGAATTTCAGGGTAGCACAACGTATCTCATTATAAAATGTGACTGTTACGTGTATTTTAATTGTTTATACTATGTGTTACTATGCTCAGCAGAAGGAAAACACCCTCGTATTTATATCTACGGGTTAGAATCTTATTGAATTCTTATCATACCATTTTATAGAATATTTTTCAGTTCATGAATGTTGTAATTAATCTTGATTTTATCTGATACTTTTCAAACATTTATATTGGCTTCTCTACATTGATATCATATTTCTTCTAGTTACCTTCACTCTTTGGTTAAACTGTTTCTATGTATCTATTGTGAATAGACAATCTTTTGTATTTTATAATTCATATCAGATAAAATCGTATCGTATAAGTCACCTAAATAACAAATTTAAAAAAATCGTCAGCATAAAATCGTATTGATGCAAAATTAAATGTCATAATCTTACTGCTTAGATATGGAGCCACAAATCTGCATTTTACCGTTGATAACAGTTCTAGGCACAAGGTACACATATCTAAAAATGATCGGTCTTGCACATAACAATTTAAAAATCGTATGTGTTTAACATATTCATAAAAATCATATGTGTTATTTCAAAAGTAAGGAAATATTCTTATATATATGGCGTGGTGTTGACTAGAGCAGTCTTTTGAACGAGCATGCTATCTGAATGTAGATACTAACTTTTGATTAAACTTTTTAGTAATATAATTGATTCTCCATCATTACTGACCGAAGTTAATTTTCTTGTACCAAACTATTGAACACCATTAACCGCTACACGTGCAAGAACGAATGTTTTAGCTAGGCTTTAATAATCCATACTATTAAAAATGCCAAAAAATAGCATGTGTATTGCAAAATACTTCCCTTTCGGGATTTGTTAAAATAAAACTAACGGTAATTTAAACATACACTATATTAATAATAAAACACACTAAATAGCATTTAATAAGTAATAATAACAGTATTTATTTCACAATATTTATATATCAGTGTTTATATAACAATATCAGCACGACGGCGATTGCTCGTTCAATGCAAGTTTCCACTTCCCGGATGCTTATATAGGGTTGGAGATTCCCTTCTAGAGCTTCGCCAGATATATTAGTACGTACTGAGTGATGACATCATCGTCTGACGTATGCTCGGATGCTTCATATCCCAGTATTTGTTCAATAAATGAATAAAATAGTGTACTTGCTTTTTAATAATTTTATATATTTTCTGTTTCCTTTTCTCTATTGCAATAAAAATAAATAAGACCTGTTTTTTACATTGTAAGAAATTAATTTGGTATTTTGATATATCTATATTATCCTATAAATGGATTTGCATATCTGTTGGATAATAAAGACTACTATTATTATTGTTTTTACTATGATTTTTCAAACTATGAAGCTATTAAAGAAATGAACTTTATATCTCGAAATAGAAATTAAATTACAAAGCACTTGTAAATATACATTTCTTGCTCTCTTTAACCGACTATATGCATTGTCTTGTTTTTATAGGAGATTGTCCAAATTGCGTGGATGAACCTACAATAAATAGATGGACTATGCCATTATTGAAACTCGGCGAAAAGAGATATTATTTAGGCATTTTCTTCAAGGTGAGTACAACTATAACGTAATTAATTTAGGCAACTGATTGTAATTAATTCAAAATGTAACTTCCTGCAGCAAATAGTTTTTTTTAATTCATGCACTAATGAAAGTTCAAATACATGTTATATTCAATAATTAATTAGAAATGCTTGCGGAAGTCGAATTTTTAATAAATTAATTACAGTAAAAAAATATGTATGTATATGTCAAATATGAATTGGGAGTTGATTTCAATGTTTATATACGATGTTAATAAGTAAGAAACAATATACATATGTTCGTAACGGCTATTTTGCAACAAAAAAAATTTTATAAATCTCAATTTCTTGTTTTATTTTTAAGTATTTTATGCAATAGTAGGAATTATTACCAAAGTAAAGAAACCTGAAATAAAAAAATGGGATTAATTTATTTATGTTATTTGAAAGACATTTCTTGTATTGTTTTCAAACTGTAATTTTTGTACTTTTTGGTTAATATATGATACTTTTTGGTAATGTTTATATGGAAAGTAAGACCACATGCGTCAATCAATACTAGTCAACATGAATATTACTAAAATTTTCATTGCGGACTATAATTAATTTTAAAAGAATTTAGGACCCTTTTTAGGCCTCAGGTACCTTGTTAACTCTTAGAAATACAAGCAAACAGTAGTTTTTTACCCACACCGCAAACAAAATAAAAAAAAGTTATTGATGAAAATGTGTTTATTATACATTTGTATCACAACAGAAAAGCTAAGGTAACCGCAACAAGGGATGTGGCTTCTTAGCATTACAGAAATATCCACAAACATCTTGTCATGGCTTTGATTTTTTAACCGTTAGAACATCGATCTTGTCAATTATACAGCAATACAATAAATTTATATTTACTGAATTTATAAATTAAAATTTGCTTAACTACATTAAACAAATAGCCTATAAGAATATATCTAAAAATGATATTATTTACAAATTCTGAATAAACAAAATTACAAGAAAGCTATTAAATTAGTATACCCTACAAACAGTCATGATTCATGAATTTCATGATCTTTATAATATATATAAAACTCTTACTTATACTGGCAATCTTACGCAAAAAAATTCTAAATTCTTAACGAGAAATAATTATAACATAGCTTTCAAAACCAACAACTCTTTAGGTTCAATTATTAAAAACAATAAACAAAAAATATATAAAAACAAAAATTGGGAGTTTACAAACTTGAATGTAGTTCATGCCCTAAATTTTATATAGGCCAGACAGGTAGATCCTTTTGTAAAAGAATCAAAGAACATGAACGAAGTTATATTAATAACAAGAATGACTCACATTATGCAATACATCTGAGAGAAGAAGCCCATAATTTTGATTATAGCTTTAAAATTTTACACACAGAAAATAAATCGCAAAAATTAAATTTACTTGAAATTATAAAATATAAAAATACTTTACTCAATAGTCACATCGATTTCAGCAATTCTCCTTTATTAGGTCTATTTTACAACTGATTTTTTTATTTATTTTCGTTTTCCCGTTTTTTATGTTTATGCTCGGTAAACTTTGTTCCCTTTGTGTAATAAAGTTTACATCTTGAATAGAAAGTGACTCTTATTGAACCATCCTTCAGAGTATAATTATATTTTTTTCATTAAAATATTCATTTAAGGTGTTTGCAACACAACCCCATCCATCTCAATAAAGTGGAAATTATTGTTTTTTTCATTTTTATTTCATTGTAAAATATAAGTAAAAATTAGATGAAATATACAGATAAAATGGGCAGAATAAGCTAGCAATTAAAAAAATCCCATTTTTAAAGATGTTATCTAAAACACATACTGAGACCTTTATGAAAAATATACAAAAAAAAAGTGATAAAGTAACGTATTTCACCTTTCTCGGGGGTTTAGTGAACTCCTGTTGAGGTGATATACTATATTTACCTCTAGTATTGTAACGAAAAAATTTGTTAATTATTTTTATTACAACATTTATTCGACAGAAAACTCCTCCATTGCCACATCTTTTCATCCAAATGGAAAGTCTTCAATATTTTATCGATCCGTGCCAAAAATATTTTCATAAATTATATTCGATTTAATTTCAAATTTTTTTTCGATTTTTCACTGTACAAATGATGTTCAAAACACAATCAAAATATTTCCAAATAGAAGCAAGTAAAATTTAAATTAGATATAATATATACTAATTATCGCAGTTATTGCAGTTACTTTAAGTAATAACTAGAGCTGGGGATGTTTGCGGTGTGCCAGGATAGTATTCAGTTAAACGCACGAATATAATGACCTTGTTTCGATCGGTGATGCATGCGTGATTTTATTGCTTTACATGCATTCGCTATTTATATCACTTAGGTATGTCAGTTATGTGTACTGTATATAAATAACACACTTACCTTATCTACGATTATTATAGCATAGCGCCAAGTGGATAAGACTTGCAGTAAGTTTGTAGCATTAGATACGTTTCCATATTTGTAGCGGTGAGCGATGTACGCCGTGATGACTAAATTTTTTTATATTTTGTGAAAGACCGCTCGACATCTACGGATGTAACACACGCACAATTAAAATAATCTTTATAGATAGAAACCGAATCTACACTTGCACCATTACTAATTTGTTTTAATCTGGTAAAATCAAAATCATTGTTTATCACACTCTCGAACTTTTCTATTACATTAACATTTTTGTTGTCATTTACTGCGCATAGCTGGGCGTGTACATCGTCCAGTATTTGCAGTGACTCCGCTAACGATAATGCAGTATTTTGAAATTTCTCGATTGCGTTAAACAATCCTATATGATTGTTATAAATAGTTTGTAAATCTGCATCAAGGGAAGGGTTTTGAAAGAGTCTCTGGCTTTCCTTAATGGCTACAGCTTCGGCAGGATTGAATTGTAGAACCACAGATTTTATTTGTTGGAAATACTTGGCATAATAAAATGCCGCCTTTAACCAACTTCCCCAACGTGTAAGGATTGGCTCTGGTGGTTCGGGAATACCAGGGCACCGACTGTGAAACTCTCGAATTCGTTTGGGAGATTTTAGAAACACTTTTTTTGTGGTTGCTATTAATGCATCCACCTCTGGATAACATTGCCGAATAGTTTGTGCCACAAGGTGTTAAGCATGAACTTTACATGTCACATGCAAAAGTCTCTCACAATCTGCTTTAAGAGAACGGCCTACAGAACGCATTGTCGCAGCACCATCGCTCATAAACATCAGGAGTTGATTAGTTGAAACTTGAAATTTTTGTAGCGTATCGAGCACTACCTTCGTAATTACTTCGCTAGTGCACTTTTCCAATCTTTTGCTGGCTAATAAAATGGGAAATGTTGATTTGACAGGATCTAGTACACGCACTATAATATTCACAATAGAATGTTTTTTTCGATCTGTCGTTTCGTCGACACATACCCATAACTGTTTATCATTTACTACTGCTTTCATTCTGTTTTCAATGTCCTCACACACAATTGGTAAATAGGTGAATAACGTTCTCCGTGACGGTAGCTTTTTGTTGGAATTGTATTTATTCCAAAAGTCGTGAAAGGCTTTTTTATCTAGCAGGTGAACTGGCACATCGCAGACGAGTAGCATTGTCAATAAATCGAAAATGAATTGCGTTTTAGACAGCACATTATTTTTTTTGTCTTTGTGGTACACTTTCAACATGTCTTTTACAGTCGTATTTGTCCCAGCAAAGTAACTATTTATCGCATAATTTACAAACCACTTTTGCTCCATTATAATACAAATCGGGAAAGTCTCGGATAAATTTCTTCACGTCGTTATACAATGGGCGCTTTCTTGGCTTGGGCACGTCCGTCATACTTATTAAATAGAGCTCAAGACAACACACGATCACGTTGCCAGTTCACGACTAACTAAAGTGTTTCGCTGCATCGTGTTTATACGCTGGTGGGGATGCACTACATACGGTCCTGCCGTACCGCAAACATCCTCAGCTCTAGTAATAACACAAATATTTTTATATAAATTATCGATATCAGGGAAGAAGCTGTCATTTGTCCATACAGGCCGGTATACTAAACACAAAATTTTGACAAAAAAAAAGCATTAAAAAGCCTTTTTTAATAAAAATAATAATAATAATAATAATAAAGGACTTTATTTGGCGGAGTCCAGCTAAGCTGTTCCACTCAATCATTATTATTTACATACACTTAATACAAAACAATATGCTAATAAAAAATATTTCAACTTAAACTAAACATGTATGCTTTATCTAACAAATGTAATAATATAATAAATAATATAATAAATATAATATAATAATGAAAACTAATAAAGTTGTAGCAATGAAATTTTACGTACACATGTAGTATGCTACAGTGCATTTTCTATATTTATTTATATATTTACAGGGTGTTCCAAATTTCCGCAACCACTTTCAATTTTTTTTTTTAATAGATTGCTATACTTTCTTGTTATTATGATGATAGCTACCCAAATTATCTTTGCATTGATATATGACAATGTGCATTTACAACTGTTAGTTTTGGTTTTATTGCAAATTTTGTTAAAATCTTGACAGTTGTAGCGTCTAACATTTTAAGTTTTAGCCTGAAAATGTGTGCAGTGCCTCACGTAACTCTTTTTTACCAATTTATGGACTAACATGTTATATGTTTAGAGGTTGAACAACGTGACAACATATTGGTGTTAATGGGTGTTAAATATGTCGTGCCAAAGTTATCGAAGTTTAAGGGCTATTTTCTCTTTTTTTTTTTAATCGAACCTATAATTTTTTTATTAGTCAGCAAATTCCTTGTAAAATTTATGTTAAAATGGTACCAATAACATAGTACTTATTTCTAGTATTTTCGAAGTTATAACCCTTTAATGGGATATACCTATGTTTATAATATTCAATATGCGGTGCTGAATCTAATAGTTGGTTGATTGGCCATGAAATGATATTAAGCAAAAATTGCTGTGCAACCAAACGTGAAATATCTACTTAAAATTTCCGTATAAAGTCCGTGTAAAGAATTGCTGTAGTTCCTCTTAGCTGTAATCGCATTTAATTGTTATAATTTAAGTTCGGCTAGTTAATTATCAATTTCCGTTTGTTCGTTATTAGTTGTTATCTTGTTGTCAGTTATATCCTTTTGTTGTCATTATTTTTTATTTACATGCTGTAATAGTTTATAGTTGTGTTTCTTTAGAATGAATTTTTCGAAAGAGGAGCTAATAGACATGGTACCTATTAGTTCTTGGCGCTAGCAATAGAAATCCACTTTTAGCATCAAGAACATATGCTATGGAGTATCCTCATCGAAGAACACCATATATTAAAACGTTTGAAAATTTGTTGACAAGGTTTCTCCTTCGAAGTCGAATTTGAGAGCTTGCATTCTTCATGAAGAGGTCGATACGCGGATCGTGTATCACATATCGAAATCCGAAAACAAATGTAAAGTAATTGTACAGTCCTCCGATACTGATGTTATGATTATTTTATTGAGAAATATTCAGAAGCTTCCCAATCGTGAAGTTTGGCTTGTTGTCAATGCGAAAAAAAAACGTCTGGTGTAGAATACGTGAATTCTTCTGAATTATCCAAAAAACTCGGATAAAATTTGTGTAATGCTCTGCCAGGTTTTCACGCGTACATAGGTTGCGACTACACAGCGGCTTTTTACAGGAAAGGGAAAGTCGGGCTGTTTAACTTAACTGAAAAAAACATTAAGATGCAGAATATGTTTGCATCATTAACCAATATCAAAACACAATATTTAAATTTAAAATATTTTTCTTATTCAAAAATTAAGTTTACGGACTTTACTTTTTCTACAAAAATCATTAAAAAGAGTTATTGAATACCTTTTATATTTAAAAATACCTACTCAAATGAAAACTTAAAAAATGAAAAAATGACAATAAATATTGACAGTCTATGATTAATCACGCCCCACTTACTTCTCCTATCGTAAAGCGCCAATCATATAATTTTGAAATTGATTATGAAATCTTTAATTTACGAAACGCCTATTCGTAATGAGGAAGATCTCTTAGCAAGAATAATGGAGGAGAAAATGAGTTTATTTCAGGACATATCTCACACACGGAGAAGAACCCGAGAAACAATTTTCTATATTTATATATATATTTATATATATATATATATATATATATATATATACATATATATAGTTTGATACAGTACATAATAGTAGATACTCTTTTATTAGTAATACTAAATTATCCACTTATAATCAATTCATTTCTCATTAAAGACCTAGTAAACATTTAACAATGTAATCACACTTTATGAATGTCGTAATAGACTGATTGAAATGAATCAGTTGCCGTTGTTTTAATGACATAGATATTATTATTAATTTTTCGAAGATGACATCTTAGAAAGTCTTTATAATTTGTATAAAATTATTCAATAGTTTTACTTTTTTTTGTTGGCGGTTATCCAGATGAACAAACATTTCTGTTGCCTGAAAGTTACAAAGGATATGAAACTAACATATTCACATTGAAAAGTTTACTTTTATGAATAGTCCATCTTATATTGAAAAATCGAAGTTTTAATTTTTTTTAATTTTTGCTTGCAAATCTAGTGTTAGTCACCTTGAATTATTCAGAATTTGAAATGACGAAGAAGGTTACTTTTAGATCCGCAGTGTATAACAAATAACTTCAATTCAGTAACGATCTGTTTATTAATGTAACGTATACTTTCCTGTCCTGGAAGTGTCAAATTACAATCACCTTGGTAAATTCCGTTTAAAATTTTTTACAGTTTCATCTTGTCCTTTCAAGAACACGGACAGATTCTATTATTATACAGTTAAGCTTGCCTAATTGATATACAATAGGCGTCTTGAAAATAGGATAAAAATTGGGTTTTCTACGTGACTCAATTTATTATTGAAATTCGAATTTCAATATTTAGAAAAGGGAATACTTAGAGCGTAAATCTATATATATGTATGCATATTATTCAAAGCAAAAATAGGTGGAGCGAATTATAAGTACCTTATCAAATCAATTTGCAAATAAATTATAATTCTAACTGTGAAATTATTTCAGAATTTTTCTTTTTGATTAAGGAATAAAAATATTTATTTATATCTAATAAATAAACTTCTTTCACGATTATGTAAAAAATATTCCAAAAAAAATTTAATATGTTACAATAATGTTATTAGGCCTGGGCCTTAAGTATCTATTTTTAAAATATTAATGCTAAAAAACAATAAATACACTAAATTTTCTTTCAAATAATAAATTGGATTGCTCACACAGTTAATGATCCGGACCTCAGCATCCCCCAACCGAATAATACCAAGTACAAGGAACATTAGCAGACCATAAGTTATTATTACGCTCACGCCCGTGGGGCGACTGAAGATTGTAAAGATTTTTAGCTGTCGGCAGGTTCTTAAAAGATCCCTTTTATAAGCTTAAACTATATATCTGTTTTCACTAGAAATCTAGACGATTTACAGTACTCTCCTACGAGGGCTATTTATGTGCCCAGAACTGACAATATTAGTGTTGCTCAGAACGTTTTGTCATACGGACGCTATTTGTGTTGTTTGGAATGATTTGAGAATTTTAACTAAGTCAAAAATTGAATTAACTCGTAAAAATTTAGGTGCGATAATTTACTACGATTCTCGGCGTGAATTATTCAAAAACAGTGCATGGAACAACTAACTTCAACTTTTGGCGATGAAGGACGATCTAAAGTCAATATATATCACTACTTTAGTGAATTCACTCTCACAGACATATTTAAAGAAAGTTGTCCAAAATCGGTTGTTGTATAAAAAAGCATCGATATTGTGCGCGAACTGGTAATGCAAGATCGTCAAGTGATATACTTTGAAAGTGAAGCATCCCCGAGCATTAGTATGACAAGCATACATAAGATATTGCATGAACATTTAACCGTGAAAAGGACTTGTTCGTGTTGGATTCCCCATAATTTGACAATAGCCCAAAAAAAAAGGTCGTGTCGATTGGTGCAAGGAAATGCTGGAAAAAACGCAATCGTGGTGTGTCAAAAGCTATGTATAACATCTACACAGGTCACGAATTTTTTATCTGCGTATGAGTCTGAAAGCAAACAACAGCCGACAATATGGGTGTTCCAAGATGAGCCACACCCAACAAAAGTACTTCGAAGCAAATGGTTACCTGTTTTTGGAGGAAATTGAGTATGTGGCTGCAGCGCCACTACCGGATCGTAGTACAATCAATTCTGAATAGTGCACAACCATTTGTTTGGTAGACGTCTTTGAAGAAATAAAAAAAAAAACAGCGACGCAGAATAATTTTCCACCATGCCAATTCGATCTCTCACACATCGACACAAGCAACTCAATATTTAACCGATCAAAACTTCGAATCCGTCTTACAGCATTGATTTCACACCCAGTGATTACTTTTTGCTCCATGAAAAATAAACTTCGTAGTCAACTATTTGTCACCCTAGAAGAAACGGTTGATGCGTTCGAAATGTATGTTTTGGAAATACCTCAATCGAAATGGAAAAAGTGCTGTGAAAATTTCTTCAAACGTTCGCAAATATGCATCGATCATCCTGGAGAATATATTGACAAATAATAAAATCACTTTCAATGATAAATATTTGTTTTTGTTTATTATTTATTTAGCGTATGGCTAACATGGATTATACATCTAAAAGTTAAATTTTAAAATCGAGACCATTGATCCAGTCTAACGCGGAGTCAGTTGCTTCAAAGAAGTCACTCATCTCACCTCCATATGCTGTGAGGGGGCACTCAGCTGTAATATGGTGAATAGTCTGGTGACGTTCTCCGATTCGCAAGTTGGTGTATTAATCAGTACCCATTTATAGAATGAGTCGCGATAAATTCCATGGGACGTTCTTATTCTATTGAGTGTCTTCCACTCATGGCGAGGCAGCTCCATTCTTGGTAAGGGTAAGGCAGAATCAATGATATGGACCGCTTGAGCGGATTTCAACGATGCCTGATACTCTCTCCATCTATTATTAGGGTTAAAATCTTCTGCTATAAGTCGTTCTGCTAGCAGTAGTTGAGGAGAGCTCGACTTCAGTCTCGACAGGCCAGCATCAGGCAAATCATTGTGTACTAGAAGATGGAGACTCGATATTATTTTATATTCTCTTACCAGGTTTTCCTGTCTCCGGATGGTGGGAGATGTAATATGGCTTAGAACCGGGAGCCAGGGTAGAGGTGTACTTTTTAAACAACCGCTAATTATTCTTCTGGTCTCGTTGAATTTGATACCGATCTTCTTTGTGTGACAGCTGTTTAACCAGACTTGGGCGCAGTATGCAGCTACCGAGTAAACAAGGCTAAGAGCTGACGTTCTAAGGGTGGATGCGTTCGCACCCCAAGCAGTACCGCAGAGCTTGTGGATTATGTTATTTGTGGTGTTTATTTTAACTGCGGTGTTTTGTAGATTTTTTTTATACGAGAGTGTACGATCCATTGTTACTCCCAGATATTTTGGGTAAGGATTATAACGTAGTAACTTGTTACTGAAATACACTTGCGGCTCTAGATGTGCTTGTTTATTATTGAGGTGAAAACACGACACTTCTGTTTTATTCATATTCGGGATTGGTCTCCAGTCGACGAAGTATTTTCCCAGCATGGATAAGTCCTCTGAAAGTATACTATTAGTTCCCTCTATGGTTTTACTCCTGCATGCAAGAGCCAGGTCATCGGCATATCCAGACTTTTTTGACTTTGTGTGTGGCATGTCAGAAATATACAGATTAAACAGGACAGATGCAAGTACCGATCCTTGAGGCAATCCATTATTAAGATGTCTCATTTTACTCTTACTGTTATTATTTGGAAGGGCCTGGCGCAAAGCATGTTGTTTAATAAAGATGCTACCCGGCTGCATGGTACTACGTTGAGAAATTTGAAGAGAAACCTTCTCTCCAGACTGTATCATATGCCGCAGTCAGATCAACATACACCACAGTTGTCTTCAACCGTTTATGAAACCCTGCTTCAATGTTCGTTGTTAAGTTGAGCACCTGGTCAGCACAACTGCGGTTGGGTCTAAAACCAGCCTGTTCAACGGGAACATGCTTCGATATAAATGTGCAATAGCAATCTTTCCAGAAGCTTATAACATAAGCTTAATAAAGCTATCGGGCGAAATCTTTCAGGAAAGTTCTTGAGTTTGTTCGGCTTCAAGACTGCAATTATTTTGGATTTCTTGAGCTCTGTAGGGACATGTCCTGTCAATAGGATGTCTCAGTAGAATTTCCATTATCCACATCCTTGTGTGTTTCCCACAGTTCTTGAGGAATTCGCGATTAATTCCGTCAAATCCAGATGCTTTGCCAGATTTAGTGTCATTCAGTGCTTTATCTACCTCCTCTACCGTGAATGGCCTGGAGTATTCAGGATGGGCTATTGTTGTTTGGCGGCGGAGTGTCAGTTGCTTCTTAATGTCTGCATTCTGTTGTTTTGTACTTTGGACCTTAGACAGTGCTACAATTCGGGTCAGTTGATACTTCCAATGGACCACGAGTGGGTGGGTTAGAGCTACCTAGTTTCTTCAGGAGACTACAGGCTTTCCTACTAGATCTTTTAAAGTCCATACTACCTGTGTGTTCTTCCCATTTTTTGCACAGACGGTTAAGGAGTTCATCTGCTATCTCAGAGTCGCCGCTGTTCTGAAATTCCTGATAAAGCTGTGCCGTCTCATTGCTCCACCCCAGGATATATTCTCTACGGAAGCCCCGAAGTACGTACCTTTTTACTGTTACTAATATGGTTTTGATGAATCTATTATAATTGTTGCTTTTTGAAGGGATCCATCTGACGACTTTGTCTAAGTGCGCAGTGAATTCAAAACATTGGGCCATACCAAGATTCCACCTAGGCCTAGGTATAGAGTGAATTGTCGAGATTTTAATTCCAATTTCGAGAACTACCGGGCGATGTTGGCTATGTGGAAAGTCGTCTAGAACTTTCCTTGAGATTGGAATTAGGTGTTTTCTGGGATTTTCCGACACGAAGCAGATGTCCGGGTTGGTTTCAGTGTTCCATGCAGCTGACCCGAAAGTATTTCGTTCTTTAGCATGGAAAATTAGGTGGAGATTGTAGGTGTCTGCCCAATTCGCATGGCGATCACCATTCTCATCAGTGGTATGATATTTCCAATCAGTGTGATGGCTGTTAAAGTCACCTACATATATTGTAGGAAATGGATACGTATCTAATACATTATCACGCCAAGATGCTTGTGGTGGCTTATAAACGTTGACTAAGTAATATCGTCTATTTTTGTTATTACTTGGTGAACGTTTGAATTTACTGTGGAATTTAATAATAAAACGTTCCCAATGTCTTTCCGAATGTAGGTTGCATTTCCATAGGAATGGTCGTAAGTGGCCCCAGGAAAGTAAATCATCAATTTTACCTCTATAACGTTGTTGGTCTTTGTTTTCTATGTGAGTTTCCTGAATAATGGTCATGTCAATGTTTTGGTCTAGTAAGAGCTTTGAAATGTACATACTCTTAGCTCTGCTAAGTCCTTCAATGTTTATTTGACAAATTCAAATTGTTTTTCCGAGATTTTTGGTTGTTTGATCCTGAGAAGGGTCATAGTTATGAGATGAAGTATGTGAATCCATGTATAATAGCCAGGAGACCCGAAGATATTGTCTGGCTGCCAAAGTTCACTCTAGCTCATTTAGCATTACCCAGGGTGCACGTGTAACGTATTGCTACGGACGCGAGCTAGTTTACACCCACAATTCAATTCTTAATTAATAAAGAATTAATAAAATTAAACAATGAAATAAAGGGCTATAGCAAAATTGTCACGTTGACAATTATTTAAAGAAAAGCTCTTTATATAAAAAATGTAGGTGAAAAAAAGAGAGAACTAATAAATTAATAAACTAATATAAAACCAACTCGAAAGCCACAAAAAAGAAAATCTAAAAGCATAAATAAATAATGACTACAATAAGGAATTGTGGTATCAAAAAAATGTCGTTTTGACAGCTAACTCTAAAAAGCAGAACTCGTCGAAAAGCTCAAATCCACACTTTATCTGAGACACACGAGCAGCTAATCAGAGTTCCATTAATAACACACCACAAAAAAACACAAAAATTGAAATTTATAACAAAAAACGCCGAGCACATTCGAAAACGACACATGTGCGGCACACGCTCGATTTATGTTTGTTATTCCGCATACATAAATAGCAATCCTCGTATAGAACGGTGGATAGATTTCCAGCATGGATGTAGTATGCCGCATGTGTCAAATATCATTAGGCATAGGGAATACGTATAAGTACATACGATGTATATGTATATGGAAAAGCCGATCCAATGCCGGCGAAGACCGCGACGGCCGGCCACGATTGTCTCCGATTGTTTCGCAAATACAAGTTAGCAGTAATCATTTGACCATCGACATAGGTACTTGTAATGCGTTCTAAAATAACATTTACGAATTGCAAGGGATTTGCTTTTCTTATTTCTTTCGGTAGATGCAGGAAATTTTTAAGCTGCGGCGCGTCGCATAAACAAAAGCGTAATTCTAATAAAATTAAAGAATAATCCCAATAAAATAAATAAAAAAGGATTCTAAAAATTATAATAAATTATACAAGAGGTTCAAAAATTCCTCCTTGCACAGCAAGGCATTGTCCTAGGCGGTCGTAGAAATTAGCTCTTACATTTGCTAACATGTCGGCAGTTAATGAATTCGCAGCCTCAGTTATTTTTTCTCTCAAGGCAACTAGATTTTCTGCTCTACCAGCTTCATGAGTATAAACAATATTTTTTAGATATCCCGACAAAAAGAAATTAGAGAAATGGAGATACATCAGGAGATCGCGGGGGCCATTTAATGTTTCCTGTTCCAGTAATAAGATGGTCAGGAAAAGTATTTCCTAGAAATTCCTTTACCCTCGCTGCATTATGTGCTGGACAGCCATCATGTTGAAACCAAACGATTTCCTGATTTATTCCAATGTTTTGAATGGCGGGAAGTATTTGATTTTTCAGTAATTCGAGATACTTGTCGGCATTTAATATACCATCAAAAATATAATGGGGGCCTATAGAATGGTCAGCTAAAATACCTGCCCAAACGTTTAGTTTTTGAGGATACTGAGTGCGATTTGCAAAATGCCGGTGTTGATTTTCCGAAGCCCAATATCGAAGAACAGAGGGATTGTGCTTTCCGTGTAATGGAAAAGTTGATTCATCGGTGAAGAGAATATTTTTAAAGAAATTTTCATCTCCATGTATCTTTTCCATAACGTCTTGACAAAACTTCATTCTCCGGAATTGTCCTCGAGAAATATTTCTTGAGTTTTCGAATATTTCAAACATTTTAAACCATTACGTTTCCAAATACGTGAAATAGTTGTGTTACTTGTACCCAATTCCTCGGCAGCACTTCTGGTAGATCTCGTGTTATCAATTTCCACAATACTCCAAATAAATACATCCCGCCGTTCTCTTTCCTCAATTTTTTGTGGTGATACCTCTCTTAGTTTGCATTTCGTACAGTTATTGAGACAGAAACAAGTTTCAAATTTATTTATAATATTATAAATTGTTTGTCTGCAAGGTACAGAACGGTCTGCAAAAGTCAGCGCAAACAAATTCATGCACTCCATTGTAGACTTGCCAGCATAAAACCATTTTACTAACTGAAGCTTTTCAGTGGGTGTATAAAAAGCCATTATACATTAATTTTATTGTACGCTTTCAAACTGTAACGGCCGCAGCTAGACTGAATGCAAAATTTCCAGTCAATCGGTATCGGAGACAATCGTAAGTCGTCGCGGTCTTCGCTGGCATTGGACTGGCTTTCTCATGTACGTATACATTGTATGTACTCATACGTTGATTCTCTATGCCTAATGATATTTAACACATACGGTATATAGATAGCGCACATCTAACCAAAGCCGTCCATTCAATTGACTCCAACATTAGAGAGAGAAACTATCGAGTGAGATAGAGCTAGTACTGGCAAGAAAACCCGCGTTCCCTATTAAAATACGTGGGCGATCGACCGAGACAGGTAAATATACATGCGGCATATACTTACCTGGCTGTTTAACTGTAATACATTTGTCAAGTTACTTTAAAAAAATATTCGTGGATTTGTTTGTATCTTTATAAAATAAATATTTTGTTACTGAATTTCAATTTTAATTTAATTTAAAGATGCGGTATACGGAATATACAGAGTACAGTTTTAAAAAATCCGAATGAGTATGAATTAAATGCACATGTATTTATAGGATGAAATTAATTAAATAGTTACTTAGTAATAGATGGCAGTAGAAAACACATGGGTAGTAAAACACAACTAGATTTAATAACGTTTTAATTTTATTTTTCATTCTTCTTGTTTTTGTTTCAAAGTATTTAACTTTGTGTTTCAGTTGCAAATTAATTGCATTTTTGCGAAGTAATGTTAATGTAAATATTGTTTTCTACATTTTACGACGCCAATTATTTGAATTTTTTATTAGAAAAAATGTCGCCAGGGCGAATTTTTTCAATTAAAAAATTCGAATAATTAGTGTCGTAAAATGTAGAAATCAATATTTACATTTTTGTTTAAGTATTTTAACTAGTTTCTGAGATACTAACCTATATTGCTTTCTTTTTATGAAATCCTCTAAATTTTGTGTCCCTCAAAATCTATAAAGTAGCGTCGTTCTGTTCTTTTCCTACAATATAAGGTTTATATTTTGTATAATTGATAATATATTTACTTGTTACCTTTTTCCTCTCATTAAAATTTTTCGTTTAGATAAATTGTGAGCTGGAAGCCTCAACAACCAATGGTATGGTATGGTATTTTATGTTACTATTTTTAACAAAACGGTTTGTGCAACCATAAGCGGAACACGAAATGATCATCTTTTACACAAACTATAACGCAAAATAAAACTACTACTCTTTATATTAATGATAGATACAAACAGTTGTAACTTTACTTAATGCAATTTCACCACGTGATTAAAATAAAACTGATTTAATTATTCAAAATAATTCACTATCAGAATACGAACTCGGAATGTTTTGCCAGTACTAGCTTTATCTCGCTTATAATTTTCTCTCTCTAATGTTGGAGTCAATTCGTAATACGCATCGCCAATCCATAAATACTAATCCATGGTTTCCAGTAAATGCTGTATTACGTGAAACCGCATTATATAGGACCCAGATTCAATATGTTAGGGGTTAGGTTCCGAAAGAGTTACGTTCCGAAAATTTATTAAAAACATATAATTTAATTAAAATTAAAGCTTTGTTTAAAAATATGAATATACAATAAGTAAGGATTTTGTCGGAAAGTCTCCTTTATGCAATACTATACAAAACTAATTTTTCACGATCTTAACTCGGCGTGCAGTTTTTTCTTGTTATGATAAGAAGACATTTTTCCAATAAAACCTATATACATCGGCATTGACAACTTGATTTGGCATGTATCCTTATTCTTTTATAATTTTTTTGAATTCTTTCTGGATATTCATAATCAGCCAATGCAGATTCACCTTGAATTCTCATACTATGAATTGCAAACTGCTTTTCGAAGCGAATTTTTGGAGCCAAACGTTATTTGTTACAAAATCCGGCCAGACAGAAGATTCTCTATTTTCTTTAAAGTAGGTGGTTGTAATTTTTAAGAGAGAGTCAATAATATTGACGCCCAATGGAATTCCTTGAATTTCCTATAGCAACAGTACTTATCATTGTTCTTAATAGTTCGGTTTAATGCTTCACTTAAATTTAGAATTTTTGAAATATGTTATGCCTTTTCTCCTTTTAGACAATCCAAAATTAGTATTTTTACATACTGAGCATTTTTTTCAGTAGAATATGAAGGATGTAAATCACCATAAACGCTGTCTAAATTTGATTAAATGTATTCACCTCCTTTCTTAAAAATTTATTGACCGGGCGGATCTAATTTTTATAAACGACGGCATTTTCATGCACTCATGACGTCACCTAATTGGAGATTGATAACTATCATCGAACTATTTACAATGTAAATTTATATGGCGTCTTATGACGTATTATTCTTATTATTTTTAAATAATTGAAAGATATATAACATCTTTACTATTTGGAAGAAAAATGATTAAGTAGAAACTATTGAACCAATATTAGGTGTTGTTATCGCCATGCTAGTTCTTTTCTAAAAGTTCGACTGATACTTGATCTGGCCATAATATTATCTGAAAGCAGAGACAAACACATAATATACCTAAACATTAAATTTAATTTATTAATTCATGTAAAAAGTTTAGTGGTTTATGTACAAATTTAATACTCTGTTTCGTAGTCGAAATTTTGTAATACTTGCTGCACAACGGTGAGGCATACTGTCGATTAATTAGTAGCAGCATTGTGATAGGTTTTCGGGTTTTCTACGATTTGATGGTATCCATTGCATAATTCTCTTTGGCAGCCTTGCGTTTATTCTATATATATGTCCATATCACACTAGCTGTTTGCTCTCAATATTAGTTGATGAAAGCTATTATTACAAATACAAGGCTCGGCTAGGTATACTAATAATGAAATTATTCTAAGAGAAATAATAAAATTATATTTTAGTTATTTTGTAATAATTAAGATAATTTGGTGTGTTGGTGAAGTTCCTTCAAAGGTCCAGGACGTGCGTGGTATTGGTTAATTAAAATAAATATACAACAACTTAATACATAAAATAAAACACAGCGGCGTCCTTAAATTTTGTATTTATATTTACATAATAAAGATTTGAACTCGTATATTTAAAAGCAATTAAAACAAAGTAATATGTACACGTGGAGTGGTGGATAAGTAGATTAAAATTAACACAAAAAATACTCTGAAACGGACGTTAACCGGGGTAGTAAATTAAGGGTTAATTAATATGTATATAAAATAACCTCTGTATCGAAGAATACAGAGCTTACCTTTGATTTGCGGCGATGGTAGCCACGTGGTCTGAAGATATACTCGAACAAGTATATGTAGGGCGATGTTTTACCGGAGGAATAAGAAATTAGTTAAATTAATATGAATTCACTTAAAAGAATAATATGCATAGAACAATGCAGGTTACCTTAGAAGTTGAAGAACACCTGGTCGGCGTGATAGCGTCATGACTTGGACAGTACACGAGGAGTTGTTTTCTCACGAAAAGGTCGCAAGCGAAGAAGGAACTATAGTTTGTATCGCAAAGGAAGGGGTCTAGAACGGTTGGTTTATGATGTATCGAAGAGGGGGTCGATATCTTGAATTATAGTGAATTAAAAGCGCGGCCTGAAGACGTCGTCTTTCAATGTCATAATTATTCTTAAAATAACCCTTGTGATATAAGCTTCCTAACGATATCAAACAAGACATATAAAAGAAGATGTAAATAATCTTAAGTTAAAACAATTTAAAATTGGAATGTTCTAGACGAATTTCGACATTCTAAATTCTACATTTCGGTTATCGGTTGACGGTGCAGGTAATAAGGGTCGTCGGCGGTTGGGGTTATAACAAAAGAAAATACTTTCTCTTTGTAACGAAAATGAAAGTTTGTACAAATGAAGAAAAATGTCTTAAGTTTAAATATAATTAATATGAGATATTTAAAAACGAATATATATATTTAATTAAGTGAATTAAACTTCTGTACGCTAGGCGTAACACTATCAATGCCCATTTATTGCCTTATCTCCTCATTTGGTGCTCTCTCTCTTCTCGATACTCCTAGCATTCGTCAAAATGGGTCCATTTCTACTGTTTCGAGTTTTCGTCTGTTGTGATTCACCATGTATCCGCGCCATAGAACAGGCTGCTTCTAATACCAGTTTCGTATATGGTATACTTCCTGCTTTCTCCGAGGTCATGACTCCAAAATATTCCGTGCAGATCATAATTTTTCTTGCCTGCACTACTCGTTCCTTTTTTTTCATCGTCGTCTTTTCCTGTAATATCAGAGTGTGTATATTCTATGCAACCTTCAGTCTCGTTATTTTCTAGTTGAATGCTTGAAGGTTCGGTTCCTATGGCAAGATATTTCGTCTTCTTTATATTTATTTCCAACCTATTTATTGTATTCCTCCTGTACTTTCTGTGCCATATATCCTAGATCAGATTCATCATTTGCCATAACAACTTTGTCATCCGCAAATTGCAAGGTATAAAGGCAGATCTCACCGATATCGACACCTATTCCTCTCCTCTCCTCTCCTTACTATTCTCCCAATTTTCTCTCGATCATATATCGAAGAATTCTACCACATAGGCTACTAAAGGTATTAGTTGTCGATATTCTTCTGTAGTTCGAACAGTCCATTTTATATTGTTTTTGTGGATGGATTCATTTGGGACAGGGTTTTATTGTGATTTTTATTTATGCACCAAGTGATATTCCCAAAAGTTTACCTGTACCATTTTTAATAATTCTGCAGAGATTCCTTGCCTGCAGCTTCACCATTTTTATGTTCTTTTGCGTCTTTCCGTACTGTCGTCTTTCGACGAATACTCTTGTTGTTCATGCACAAATATGTATCTTTAGGACTTCACGTATACTATTAGAATACCTAATATTTGTATGTGGTTAAAACGCGTGCATTTACAAAATTTCTTATACCACCACTACTATTCTGACCGCAGTTGTACTTATACGCAAATAAAAAAAATATTTATAATCACATGTGCGTGCGTACAACACTATATAACAACCACACTCCAATAAAATGGACATCTTAATTGCTCATGTGCCTTGCTCTATTACTTAGTGATATTATATTGTCCTCATTGTACTTATAAGAAATTTTTATATCCCCTTTCACTTAGTATTAATCTAAAATGTAAGCCCTCGATGTTCACATTTAATTCAGGATTTCTAATCCATTAGGTAACATATTTTGTACAATCTCAGTTTCATGTCTAAATTTGTGTATGAAATTCCGATATATGGTTTGCCAATAAAATGCAAATGAATGAGTAGTTTTAAATATTTAAATTAGCCATTACCTATATATATATATATATTTAGTGTTTATAAGAATTTTATTTTTCTTATTTATTTTATTGGCCGTGTCTTAATATTAAAAATAATAGACTTTTTATTGGTTTAGCGACCTTTTATTGAATTATGATGTTTTATTCTACGACGTTTCGACTTTTATTATTTTCAGTCTTTTTCAAGTATCTAGAAACAAGAATTAATACAATGAGAATATGAGAATTGTGTTTGCTTTTGTGAGATTGAATTAACAATTAAATTAACAATTAAAATTAAAATTAGATTAAAGACTGAATTACCAATTAGATTAACAATTAGAGTTAAAATTTAAAATTAGATTAATAATGAGTAAGGACAATTAAAGTGATTACATCTCTATAAATGAATAGAAAAATTTGAGTTAAACTACAATACAGTAAGGTAAATAGAAACAAGAATTACTACACTGAAAACGTGAGAGTTGTGTTTGCTTTTGTGAGACTGAATTAACAATTACATTGACAATTAGAATTAAAATTAGATTAAAGACTGAATTACCGATTAAATTAACAATTAAAGTTAAAATTTAAAATTAGGTTAATAATGAGTAAGGATAAATTACAGTGGTTAAATCTGTATAAATGAATGAGATGTTAAACTTTTGATGTTAAACTACATTACATGAACAATTAATGACAAAACTCACCGTTTCTTTTGGTTTTCAAAATCACGCATTCTGTGTAACATGTGTGTCGGGTACCCGAGACCTTTTTTTGTAACGAACCGATCGCACTGGTTGGAGTATTGTAAGTGTTTGTGGCTTTGTTAAGAGAGGTTAATTTTTGTTCTGTTTTTGGAATTTAGCAAATTGATCAGGACCGTGTTTAGGGGTATGTAGTAAAAGTATTTACAAATGGGAACTGATAAAAAGTTTTTTTTTTTTTTGGTTTTTTTGGTTTGTGTTTGTGTGTGCGGGGCGGGGGGTGTTGATTTTATCTATTGTTTAATCAGTGGGTAATAGAGTTTAGACAGTCCATCAATTTCGTTCCTGTCGTTTATTGTTCTGCTGTTTTTGAAAATGTGGATCATTTCTAAGACCTCCCTAGCTTTTGTATTCTTTTTCTGTGTTATTACTTTGGTGTTATCAAATCAAAATTATGTTTTAGTGTCAATTGGTGTTTTTTTAAAGCAGTTTGATTTTTTGCGTATTTGTGACCTTTCAATCTTTCTTGTAGTAACTGTTTTGTTTGGCCTATGTATACTTTGTCACAGTCTTTGCAGGGTATGTTGTATATTGTGTGTGATTGTTTTAGTGTAGGTGTTGAGTCTTTTAGTTTGGTGTGTAGGAATTTTAGGTTTTTACCGCTTTGGTGTGCTATTTTATAGTTAAATGGTTTAAATATATTGTCTAGTTTTTCGGATAATCCCGTTATATAGGGTGTGGGGATATATGTTAATTCATTGTTTTTTATGGTTTTGTTGTGGTCGTTTGTTGTGTTATAAATTTTATTAAGTCTTAGTTTTATAATTTTTTGTATAAATTCTGGTGGATAATTGTTTTCTGTTAGTATTGTTTTTACTTTATTTAGTACTGTTGGTCTGAAAATTGGATTAGTGAGATTTAAGGCTCTGTGTACTAACGCTGTTACTACATTTTTTTTGTGGGCTAGGGGTTGGTTTGAAAAAAAGTTTACATATCTGCCGGATGTGGTTGGTTTGGTGTACCATTTTGTTTGTATTTTGTTTTTTGTTTTTATCAGTGTTAGGTCTAAGTAGTTTATGGAGTTGTTTTTTTCTATTTCAATGGTAAAGTTTAAATTTGGATGGAAATTGTTGAAACTATTTTGTACATTGTTTATTTCATTAATTAATTTCATTAATTTTAATTGTTAATTTAATTGTTAATTCAATCTCACAAAAGCAAACACAATTCCCATATTCTCATTGTATTAATTCTTGTTTCTAGATACTTGAAAAAGACTGAAAATAATAAAAGTCGAAACGTCGTAGAATAAAACATCATAATTCAATAAAAGGTCGCTAAACCAATAAAAAGTCTATTATTTTTAATATATATATATATATATATATATATATATATATATATAGATAATTATTTCGTGACCTTTCTATGTTATGGTAAATTCAATTCGTTGGCGATATAAGGTCTGGTTTACTTTAAACTGTATATATTTAAAACAATCCTACATGTTTCGGCAAATGATGCCTTTTTCAAGGAATATAAAATATAAATATATAATTATTATTATATATTATTATTATTATGAATAAAGGATTCCGATAAAGATGCTCCACTTATTATATATAATTTATATTTTATATTCCTTGAAAAAGGCATCATTTGGATCAAAAGGAAACATGTAGGATTGTTTTAAATATATACATTTTAAAGTAAACCAGACCATAAATCGCCAACGAATTGAATTTACCATATATATATATATATATATATATATATATATATATATATATATATATATGATGGCTAATTACAATTACAGTTAATTATAATCAATTTAGGAGGTTGTATATATTATGGTATGCTCATATGTAGGTATGTGTGTATTATTATACACATAGAGAGAATTGTCAAGTCGTACAATTAAGCATTGTAGGCGATGCCGTTCTTATGAATAGACTTGTACTAAAATTGTTATTTTCAGTACATTTGCTGAAAAAAACAAAAGAATGTGAAATTTCAAATTATGCCACATATTTCTCCTCCATTATTACTTTTGCAGGTATAACAATATAATAAATCCCTATTTAGAAATATGTGTTCCGTGACAAATAAAGCGGTATAGAAGATCATCTCAGATGATTACACATTTCAACACATAACTTACATCCTTTTGAAAAATGTGGAAATCGATTTAGTAACAATGTTAGTTTATTTTTGAAACAGCTTGGTAGCTCTGGTTGTCTGGCGTTGCAGAATAATATCTGAAATTTATATATATTCGCATTATTGTATTACGGACTGAATATGGGATACAAGATACGTCCTTATTCACAATGAAATATTTTAGTATAAGTACTGTGGGTCTGCAGATATGCCGTTTTTCACAAATTTTCAATTTACCTACATATGTAAAGGAAATGGTTTTAATAGTATCAATATTATTGAAATATCAGCACCAACGAATAATAAATCCAACACACCTGAATGAAGCAGCTGCGACATTGAGAACATAATCAGAATTATATAATATTTTTGTCATATTTTACACCCAAGTCTTTAATCGAGGACTCACAAGAAATATTTACTATTATTAATTGTGTAACGAGACTAAATTCTAGAAATATTTCTAGAATAAAATATAGAATAAAATATAGAATAAAATATAGAATAAAATACAAGAAAACCCTTACCTGTGTTTATTTTAAATTATTACATAAACACTAGTCATAAATTTTGTCAATATTTTTTTGTAATAAATTAACATTAGGCAAAGATTCAATTTTATGTTAAATCTTAGTGTTATCAAAATATTCTAATCCAGGACAATTCACATATTTAATGAAGTCATTGAGGAAATGTAAAATAAAAGTGGACCAAAGTTTGACTCCTGCGGTACTCCTGAAGTAGAACAGAATAGTTGAGACCTGAATGCATTATAAACATAATTAATTCTATTACAAAATAAGCTGGAGAAGCAACGATAAAATTTGATGATCAATCAAGTCAAATGCACGGCATAACATCCAGTTGGCCACCAGCGTCAATAGACAGGAATAGCGCTGAGATATCAGTGCCAAATTGGTCGTACTAGAATTTTGTAACGTAAATCTATGTTATTCAATAAAAAGATGTTGTCTAGTACCACAAAAGATATGCAAATACTTTTGCAAAAGTGGAAACAACAGGTGATATTATGATATATATTCTTTGAAAACTAAATATTCCTCTAAAAATATTAACATGTCGAATATCAAAATAGAATTAATAGAATGAGTTAAATGCATATATCAATATTGTGGTCTTGCTCTTTCATTATTATTGTCCGTAGCCGCACATGTATATGTTTATATTTCTCAGTGAGAAGTTCTCACATCTACTGTTTAATAAATTCTTACTAGACTGCTCCCTTGAAATCGAAGTAATCTTAAACAACTTGGAAAAAATATGTGTCGCACATCAACAACAAATCGTTCACATATCTAATTCTTTGGTTAATTTTCGGTTAATCTGAATCTGTAAATGTTCAGCTATCAATCTCACATTTAGCTTCTGTCGAACCGTATTGCATCTCGTAATCCCATATTGTTAATATTAATATCCGTCTTAGTTTTGACTGTCCGCTTTTGATATCATTCACATTTTCTAGCCTATCTCTGAATCTCCTATGACATCTCCTATGACATAAAATACACTCAACTTTTTCATAACATTTTTAAAATATAACACTCTCAACAGTTGTAACGTTTCCGTAGCTGACACAGTTGTCGATTTTCATACAAAATTTAATATTATACGCTGCTCTAAATTGCAGTCATCTATTTTACGCCAAAGCGGACATGCATTTGAATACCTGTCCAGTTAAGTAGCGTGCTTAATCTGCTTGAAATTTACGCACGCATTAGTTCAAACGTATTGAAATACGAATATTTATGTGGTTTCGATAAAATTACGTAATAGGCGACACTATGCTGCCATTATGAAAATTACATTGTTATGCCTCGTATACTTTTACTGGCATCTTAATGCAATAGAAACATAATAAATTTGATTTTCGTTAAAGCTGTCAAATGGTTGTCACGGTATAAATATTCTTAAAGGCTAGTCGAAATATATATCATTTGATTTTAATGTATAATAAACCTTCTTTTATTGAATATATAATATATATGTGAATTGCAAACAATTAACTTTTTAAAAACCTTGACATTAAAATTTAAATTTCACCGAAAAATAGGAGCAAAATATTATATCATTGTTGAATAATACATTTTTATTGTAAAAATGTATGACTCGAGATTAGCTAAGAAGTCAAATGCAGGTAGGGAATTTAACGGGTGAGTAACTTTTCAATAATATACTTATTTTAGAATAAAACTTAATCTTTCGGAAGCTTGTCAAAATAGATATTCGCTGTGACCAGGATCAGCAAGTATATTACATGATGTATTAAAAGACATAAATACATATTGCTATGGTTTTGCTGTGTACTATTGTTTTGAACTTAAGTGTATATTTTTTGAAAATGTAATTCATGTGCCTGGAGCAAAAACATTATTTTTGAAGGTCAGCCTTATGCGAAGCCACCGTGGTTGATGTGGACTGGATAGACATAGTTAAACCTTTAGACAAGAACGTTCTTTTTATTTAAAAAAAGTATATAATTATATATTTAAAGTAAAATTCTGCTTGAATTTGAATTAATTAGTTGATGGTGTTTGTATTTCAATTCCCGTATATTCTACGAGATTTTGTTCTCGTAATTTTGTTTATATTTGATTTAATAACGTTTTCTTGTCAACGTGTCAACATTATTTTTTATGAAAGTAAAAAAATATATATATGTATATTATAAGTCGACTTATTAATTTAAAAGATATTGTATATCAATTGTATTAATATTGTTATATTGAGATTTAGTCTTAATTAGTTGAGGTAGATGACAAAGAGTATTTTTAAAATTTCTACGTAAAAAAATATAACTGTAAAATTTTATACGTTTGGAATTCAAGGGAGTTTTTTGTGGCATGTGAGTGCGCATGTGGTAGATTTTTGATCGCGTTGTCAAGTTTGTTTATTTTATTTTGTTCTCTAGGGAGAAATGAAAAATAAACTTTGTTTAATTAAGTTGATCGGTAGTCATTGAGGAAGATTAAATTCACGTAGCGGTCATATTCCGTGAATTATTTTTACCTCGTTGTAATTTATATTACACAATCTTTATACTTTATAAATATAATTTTTTTCTTTTTTTGATTTTTTTTGTATTAAATATTCATTTAAATTTTATATTGTGCTCATTATTTAATTAACCTTTCACCACGAATTTAATAAGTAACTTAAAGAAATATAATTATTATATTTGTCAATACATTTTGACTCGCGCCAAGTATTTTCGTAGAGACAACCACGTTTCCGATGGGAACCCTGAGAAGAAAGCAGTCCCATTTTTGGAAATAAACCGACTGAGGATCCTAGTTGGGTAGATTAGTTGTGAACCGTGGTACAGTTAATATAAAAACCACAGTTCATAGCAATATGTATAATACTCTAATATACGGAAAATAGAATATTCACATATAATACAGGGTGTCAAGTATATTACACGTTGTATTAAAATACATTAAATACTTACGTAATATACGTGACTAGGAACAACATATAATGCTATTATGAAATTTCTTTTTTAAACGAGTAATAGTTATATTATACAAGAAATTTGGAAGAACAAATAAGCAAAAAAAAACACATTTTTATTAATTCTTTTATTTTGAAATATTAAGAATAAACATGAATGATTAATATTAATAGATACTTAAAATTCGTCGGTGTCAATGTTATCCTTAATTTTTAAGGTGTAACATACCTTAATAATTTTATTGAGCGTTCAGGGTCCAAGTTATTTCGTATTTTATTGTTAACGTAGCTCCACTTGCTGTAGGCTCTCTTCAATTGAACGGTAGACGCAGGAATTTTTGCCAGCATTGCCAAGTTTTCATGTTTGTGGATGCATATATCCCAATATGTAATTGCATTAATATTTTCTTTTTTATTTAGCATTTCAAATACCTTCAAAACCTTCGATAAACATATTTAGATCATTGAGACCCTGTCCATTCAAATACTCTATTAAAAATTCCTTGACATTTTCCTCTTGATATGTATTTCATTTCTTTCTTTTATATTGCGGATGTAAGAAATTTGCTTTTAACAAATACTTATTTACTGCATAATTTCTACGCTCTTCAAGCCTAGTTTTCACAAACTCTGATTTACTTTCATAAGATAAGTTCATCCAATATTCTGCAGCAGTAGCTACATTTGTGTTGGACTTTTGGCATATGTTAATTAGTTGACGTTTTGGATCTAATAGCAAAATTGCTTCTCTGACGCTATCAATAAATTCGCGATCAAAGAGGAGAGTTGTTATGTCGTTTGGTAAGTGAAGGTCATTTTCGAGTGGCACATGTAACATCATTCTTTTACCGCCAATCTGTAAGATTCCTTGTTCCAATTCGGGTCCATTAAAACACTTTAGTATCGTAGTTACTTTTTTCACAATATCTTCAGGCACAATATCTTTTGCCAGTAGTTGACTGGTGGGTGAATTGCATGTTAAATGCCATATATCAGTAAAACGTCCCTTTTTCATCATATTTGCAGGATTGTCGCTTATAACTACATATATTTTAGTGCTATGAACATTATTTGCCAGTTCTTTAGCCAAATGCACAATACTAGCAAGAATTTCACCAGTTTCATTTCTCTCTCTAAACTAAAATCCCAGTTATCTAAAACAGTGGCTTAGTAGTAGTATGCAAGAGAGCCGATACATTTTTCGTATTTGCGTTCTCATTCTTCCATCCTTGGATTAGCATAACGAAATCTTTTTCCACTCGTACCTCTTTTAGTAAAATTTCATTTACAATATCCAAGTACTTATTTGGAAGAGGTCTTCTTCCCGTAATTTATAATATGGTCTTAAATATTTAATAAATTCTTTGAAATGTTTTGATTCCACGACAGAAAAAGAATGTTACATCTACATTCATATTAATTATATCGCAATTCATACTGATGCGATTAGATTCATCAATATCGGGAACATTAACTGATGTACATGTAGAATCTGATAAATATAAAGCGTTCGCAATACTAAATTTAGTTTTTTGCCATTAATAGAATTTAACATTTTACAATTATTTTTATGTACTTTTAGTCGACTTGAAGAAGTATTTCTTAATTGTTTGTTACATATTAGATAGATTGCAAAGTATTTACCACTTTCAATATTTTTGAAACACTGGTAACACTGCAACCAAACATTATGGCTGGGTTTTCAAATTCGAGAATAAGAAAAAATAGTTCGGAGCCAAATCTGGTGAATATCGTGGATGAGACAGTAATTCGTATCGTAATTCGACAAATTTTGCGTTTGTCTTAGCGGATGAATGAGAGGATACGTTAGTCTGATGGAACACAACTTTCTTTCTTAATAAATCGCTTTTTCTTAGATTTGCAGCGAATTGTGTTATTATATCAACATAATATAGGCCAGCTGTTCTACCCTTCTATAAACAGTCAATAAATATTATACCTTTGGAATGCTAAAAAATCATGACGATAATCTTATTCTATTTCTGGAGTATAATGATGTATGCAAGTTTCATCTACGATGACGTATGAACGAAATCTAAACAGTATTTTCTACAAGCAACGCGGAACCCATGTTACGGTTAGCTTTTCCATATCTAAATGTTGATTAAAAATATGTGTACCCGTTCGATTAAAATGTTTGGAATCACTTCAAGTCATTCCATGAAAAGGATCAGATTTATCATAACATTTAAGTAAGATTTCTTGAGTTTCCTAAATGTTTCTTCCACGTGAAAAGTAATGTTTATTAACACACGAAATTTTTTCTCCATATTAATACAAAAACAATAAGTAACTTACTTAAAACGATTGTAAGAACTTGTCTAGCTTTGACAGTTGGCTTTTTAAACATACTATTACTTTTTCTTATAATCGCACGCAAGTAGCAGTAGTAGCAGTAGTAGTAGTAAAACATTTTCTAATTAGTTTTTGTTTTTTTGATGCATGAAAAAGCGAAAATAAAACAAGAAACTTTGAATACATAAATTTTTACATAGAATTCCGTTCTGCAAAAATTAACTAAGGGAGCAATTATTTACAAGAATAAAGTAACGATAACTATATTTGCCCACTTTTTCTCTTCACTTAGTCTTAATACTCCTGAACACATCTGGACGACATTTATACTTACTGAAAACAGACATTTCAGACTTACAAGTTTTGTAAAGACAAAGCCTATATTATACCGATGTAATAAATCAGTACGTGGTCATGTGCATGTAACACATTACATGGCGATCCTCCAGCCACATAGTACATTACATGGCGATCCTGCCAGGATCGGAACTTCAAGAGTAGAAGAAAGGCAAAGAAAACTTCAATTCGCCCCTAAGTCGTAAGGAAGCAAGCATGCGCTTCGAGGAAACGGTTCGATACGACGAAAACGCTCTCAGATTTTTTTTTAAGAGAATACAGTTATAACAAAAGTGTGTTTTGTTAACTGGTCTCTAGATTTTCTGTATTGAAGAAAAGGCTTACAGTAAAAGGGAATTTCCGCAGTACGAGCACCCTTACTGTAGTCAGAATAGCTTCACAGAATAGTTCTGCGCGGAACATGACATACACGAAATATGTGTTGTCCAGGGAAATACACGAACGAGTGATTTCCAAAGTAATTTTTCCCATGGAGGGAAATAGAAAAATAGAGAGTCGAATTATGTTAAAATAAGTATGGTTAAAAAGGGAGCACAAAGAATTGGAAACAAACAATCAAGCACAAGAATTGAAACCACAAGATCAAGCATGAGGAATCGAAACAAGAACCAAACGCGAAAAAGAAAGACAAGAATGGCGAACTGCGGAACAAGGCTATTATTCTATATAAGTTACACAAGATATAGAAATAAAATTTAAGAAAGCGAACAGACTAACAAAATTGAGACAGTGTACAACGGCCCAATTATTTTTTTATCATCTACCATTTAAGATTTACTATACTACCATTACTATTACCTTTAAAATTTATCATTTACTATTTAAAGCTTTTTTTTACGATTTATATTATATATTTATTATTACTATTTATATTAGACTTTTGTCATTACCGAAACAAACAAGCCGCCGAATATAACAATTTGCATAACCGATAAATATACCGAAGTGCACAAAACCGCCTCATGTATAAGATAGGAACAGAGATTTTATTTATATTGTTATTAAGCTAAGTAAATATATGTTATTCAAATAGAAAATAAGGAACATGTATATAATAAATGAACAACTATTTTATTTGTAATGCTTAAGTAATGCATGTCGTAATTTAATATAGGAACTAAGGAAAGTAAATAGATATAGAGATTCTTGGTAAAAGAAAAACCAAACACACTCTGTTGGTTTTCCTTTTTCTCCAAGGGGGTAGGTGTAATAACTCAGTACATGGTCATGTGCATGTAACACATTACATGGCGATCCTCCAGCCACATAGGACATTACACCGAATTTTAACTCTAACTCCTTTTATAAAAACTTATTCTGTTTCTTTTAACAAATATAGAGTATATCACATTTAAAGTTATTAATAATAATTTCAAAATAGCGTCCTTATTTATTTTTTCACCTCAAGTTATCTATTAGTTGTTTTTTTTACCAAGTTTCTTTGAAATTTTTGAAATTGGTTTACATAGTCTTATTATAATTAATTATGAACTTATTTGATCACATATAAGTATTTTGAAAGTGAATATAGAAATAATAAACTCCAAATTTAATTTTAGGATACTTATTTCTGGTAAGTGGACTGTGCTAGTCGTTTAAAATATTTTATGCATTTACGGTAAATTAGTTTTTGAACGCTATCTTTAAAAACAATTCTCTTCAAATAGCGTTTAAATCATGTAACTCATTAAAATCACTTTATGAAATTGAATTAGGACAAAAGTCTGGTATTTATTAAATAAATTGTAATTGTAACCAAAAATGTAGCGTGCAAACCAAACGGAAGATGGCAACTTAGTTGCCGAAATATGTATTTAGAAGTTATTGATATATATTATGGGTAGGGGTCTTTCTTGTTTCTGTCTGTTTCAATAATTCAAGCATACAATCTAAAAGTGAATATTTTTAACAGCTGACTTTTCGTACGAGGTTATCGAGCCTTAGCATACAAAGCAACAATGATATCATAACATCGACAACTGATACGTATGTAACACTCACACACATACTCTGTAATGTATGTGTATGTGTGTGTGTATCTGTGTGTAAGTTCAATAGATAAGACATTCTGAATTAATAGACGGCACATAATACAATTTTCATTCGTTGTCTCTTTCTTTCAAGGACGCCCATATATATAGGTAAAATTCCTTTGAGTGTAAAATGCTAGATCAAATTTAATCTAATATGTATATAATTTCACTCTTAATAAAAACAGAATTTTGGTCAATGTATCAAATAAAACGATTTATTGCTACGTAACTTTTCGAAACTGTTTTGGTGTCTTCATAAGAGCTGATAAAATATATACGGATTAGCCATACAAAGTAAAATATAGAAATGTACTTACATTAGTAATTAGCAAGTCTTAAGCGATTTTATAGAATGAAGATACCAATTTAAAATTCATATCTTAGTTGTATTTACATTTGACAAAACCAACTATTGCGAAAAGTGCAAAACATGTTTAATAAGAATAAAAAAAAAGTTTAAAATGTAATGGTTCAAATGTCAGTGCATTCTAGACAAGTTTTAAACCAAAATGCATACCTCCGAAGAAAGACGCGTGAGGCGATAAGGGATACAAAAACCAGATGTGTCAAAAACAAAAATTAATTATGTATGTAACAGTTTGAAATAAAATAAAATTGACTGGACACAAAATTAGACCAGAAAATATAAAACAATGAGATTAATTTAATTTTAATGTATCATGAGACCATTCTAAACATTAGTGAACGTGGATGTGCGTTCTTTAGTATTGAGAACGCTTCTTTATACAGGCTTAGTTAAAAGTATGGAGACGGCTATTTATTGTCGTTAATATTTATATTAGGGAATTATGTTCAATATAAAGCTTGTTAAGATATTTTGATCTACATTTGTGATTACATATTTGTTTTTTCTTCTTCAATTGTTTTTTTAGATACGCATTTTTTTTTAAATGGGAACTGGTAAATTTTGCTCTTCCATTCAATAGAGGTTTTTTTTTCTCTTTACAAAATATTTTTGTTTTTTTTAATTCATTTTAATAACTTTTTTACAAGAAAAATTAAACAAATTAATAACAAAGTAAATTAAAGTAAGTGTTCAAATTGTCGTCCATTAGTAATTTGACAATGACCCAATCGATTTACAAAACCCCGAACAGAGTTCTGTAAAAAATCTCGGGGAATTTCTTGTATTGTTCTGGTAATTCGGATTTGTAAATCTTCGACGTTATCGGGCTTATCTTTGTAAACTTTGTTTTTTACGTATCCCCAAAGAAAAAAATCTAAAGGACTTAAATCTGGCGAACGGGCTGGCCATTCAATGGTTCCTCGTCTTCTAATCCATCTGTGGGGAAAAACGTTGTCCAGATATTGACGAACATTTACAACATAATGTGGTGGGGCGCCATCTTGCTGGAACCAGATACTGTCATTGGGCAGGTGTTCATTGTTTTCATGAGGATAGAGCGTAACACCAGCAGGTATTACTTCATTTCGCAATAACTGCAAATACAGAGCCGAAGTTAAATTGCCATTGATGAAAAAGGGACCGATAGTATGACCGCCTAGAATGCCAACCCAAACATTAACCTTTTGGGGTACTGCGTATGGTGCTTCAAAAACCAAGAGGGATTTTCCGATGACCAGTATCTGCAGTTATGTCTGTTTACTTCACCGGTAAGGCAAAAAGTAGCTTCGTCTGAGAAAAGAATATTGTTGACAAAATTTTCATTATTATTGCAAATATTTAACATTTCCTCAGAAAATTGTAATCTCCTATCAAAATCATCTTCCGTTAACTCGTGTACAAGGTGTACCGATTGGGTCATTGTCAAATTACTAATGGACGACAATTTGAACACTTACTTTAATTTACTTTGATATTAATTTGTTTAATTTTTCTTGTAAAAAAGTTATTAAAATGAATTAAAAAAAACAAAAATATTTTGTAAAGAGAAAAAAAAACCTCTATCGAATGGAAGAGCAAAATTTACCAGTTCCCATTTAAAAAAAAATGCGCGAACAGGCGTATCTAAAAAAAACAATTGAAGAAAAAAAAACAAATATGTAATCACAAATGTAGATCAAAATATCTTAACAAACTTTATATTGAACATAATTCCCTAATATAAATATTAACGACAATAAATCGCCGTCTCCATACTTTTAACTAAGCCTGTATAAAGAAGCGTTCTCAATACTAAAGAACGCACATCCACGTTCACTAATGTTTAGAATGGTCTCATGATACATTAAAATTAAATTAATCTCATTGTTTTATATTTTCTGGTCTAATTTTGTGTCCAGTCAATTTTATTTTATTTCAAACTGTTACATACATAATTAATTTTTGTTTTTGACACATCTGGTTTTTGTATCCCTTATCGCCTCACGCGTCTTTCTTCGGAGGTATGCATTTTGGTTTAAAACTTGTCTAGAATGCACTGACATTTGAACCATTACATTTTAAACTTTTTTTTTATTCTTATTGAACATGTTTTGCACTTTTCGCAATAGTTGGTTTATACTTTTTACTTTTTAAAAACGACACGATCGATGACTGTGAAATATTGAAATTGGCCGCTAATTGATTGGTTGATAAATGGGGATATTCAGATACAGCCAATAAAATATCCAGTTTGTTATCATCGCTTTTTGCTGTTCTAGGTCTACCACTCCTTGGCAAATCTTTAACGCTACCCGTTTGTTCAAAGCGTCTTAAAGTTTTACAAACAACGGATTTAGAAATTGGATTTCTATTTGGATGCGTATCATTAAATAAATTACTAACGTCTTGTAAACTTCTGCGTCTATCTCCATAACCCAACATCATAAGTATTTCAATTCGTTCATGTTCACTTAAACTCGCCATTGTTAATATTAACAGCAACAAATTGCACAAATGAATTATTTCTGTCAAAGATTTGACGTACACAATAACCACTGATAAAATTATGTCGCTCAAGTTTGTTTATCGCTACGTTTCTCTCTATCTGCGATGTACCGAACATCTGTTAAACACATGAACAGGCTTTTTCTTATAAAAAAAGTTATTAAAATGAATTTTAAAAAAACCCAAAAAATTTTGTAAAGAGAAAAAAAATCTCTATCGAACGGTAAAGTAAAATTTACTACTTCCCATTTAAAAAAAAGTGCGCGGACAGGCGTAACTAAAAAACAATTGAAGAAAAAAAAATTGAAATATTCTCAAATGTAGATCAAAATATCCTAACAAAGTTTTATATTGAACATAAATCCCTAAAATGAATATTAACGACAATAAATCGCCGTCTCCATACTTTTAACTAACCCTGTTATATAAATTAATAAAAATAAATAATTAAAGTGCACATAATGTCTTAATCGAATACGACGTCTTAAATACATCGATATTTTTAAGGCAAACACTTAACTAATATCGTATTTTACTTGACTTAACGCTATATATGTATTCTGACAAAAATTCTCGTATTTAATGTTGTTATACTTTCACCTGACATTTGAAATTGATAAGACTTATATAGTAAATCAAGTCAGGAATAAAGTACATTCTTGTAACATGCAACAGAAATGTCCAATAAATTCTATTCTAAATTGTAAATAATCAACATGTTTGTGTGAGAATGGTAGCTAAGCAACACCGATAATTGGCAAATATGATACAGACTTATTGAAAATCGAAGTCACATAGGATACGGGGAGAGATTTTAAATAAATATAATATGCAATTGTAATTCCAACGTTCATTGTAATGATGTTATTTTTATTCTTGTGTGTACTTATTTTATATACTAGTATTAAATTTATATATTACTTTCAAAAATATTTTATATTATGTATTCGAGTAATTCGAACATGGAAATAGTATGTGAAAATATTGATTTATGTTTCCATTCTACTTATTTTTTAGAGGTTATTTCTTATTTAAGTATTGCTAAATACCTGACCTAATTTTTTTATAAAGAATTTTTTTTTAATTGCGCCTTGAATTACATTTAATAAAACGGAGCTGCCTACGGTTGTTATTATTTACGCGTAACTAATTCTAATAGTTGTAAATTACGTGATCTTCGTTAAAGTTATGCATATTACAGATGTTTCTAAATTACGGAATAAATTTCAATTATCTACTGTGCCAACAAGCAAAATTGTGAAATTTTATAAAACTACACTATATAGCAATTAAAAGAAATGGAATAGGATTGACTAATTTATATAAATTAGTAATTTACTCTAAAAATAATTTAAATGGATACTCATATAAACATTTACAAGTGATCACTAAGGATCCTTTCCTTCTTCTGATGGTGTTTGTAGCCATCTTTTACTAAACTTATCTTAGGGCTGAAGCTTTTACAAGTAAAGTATTTCACATGTCTCCTTATATTACGTATCTACAACTTAACAAAATTATAGTGGAATAATAATAATAATAATTCACGCCTTAGCATCCCTCAACATCTTGCCGCCAATTACAGAGCGCATTGGCAGGTCACGAGTTATTATTACACCCGCGTCCGTAGGGCGACTTAAGATGTTTAGTTGTCGGCATTCACCTCAAACGACAAGGAAAACAACGAAAACCTTCCCGGATATGATAAGCCAGAGCGTTACCACTCAACCCTCTTAGCTTCGTGACCCCCAAAATAGTAAATCTAAATAAAATTAATATTTAGCATTCCCATACACTCGCCGAAATAATAACAGTAAGCCTTTTAATTTTGACTGTAATTATTAATGTAATAAATTCCTTAATATTATAAAATCAAATGGCATTAATTTGATATATTAAGAAAATACCAACAGTATAAACAAATGTAATACGACTGTTCCTATTATTTTATGTCGCTGTGTTTATAGCGACGGGTATGAACATACATGTATGACGTGTACATATATGAGCAATTTGCAACTTCCAACTTGATGTGTACGTGCTCTTTGGAATTTGGTCTCCTTCTATAATACCATGCTGTGGTTTTTACCACATTGAATGGAAAGCCACATTGCGTTGTTTGATTTCAAGTTCTCTACGATGAAAGCACGAAGCCATCAAAATTAATTAAACACTTGGAAACTAAACATCTGGCTAATGAAAACAAACCCTTGGAATTTTTCGAAAGAAAATTAGATACCTGAAAAATCAATAAACCTCTATTTGTAAGTCAAGCCATACTGATAGAAGTATACTTGAAGCATCTTATCTCGTAGCATTAAGAGTAGCTAAGATGTCCAAACCTCGTAGAATCACCGAAAACTCTTAGTATTTTAATAAGCGTGAAAGAAGCAAACAAATTGAAAAAAATCTGCTTTCTAACGACACAATATCAAGGCGAATCGATGACATGGCTGCCGATGTTCGCAATCAAACAATAAGCTAGTGAGTTCACGTGAATTTATAAGTATTCAATTTGATGAATCAACAGATGTAGCAAAGATGTCTCAGTTCTTATGTTTTGTGAGGTATGAATGTAAAGAAAATATGTTGTTTTATAAAACAGTATCGGGTCATGCAATAGGACAATGTATTTTTGATGTTTTTTATGAAGCTACTAGAAACTATACTAACGTAGTTGGGCAAAATGTATTGCAGTATGTAGTGATGGTGCCAGAAGTATAAGTAGAAGTTAGATGGTTATCGTGAGTGAAAGAAAGTGCTAGAAAGTGCGTGAAAGAAATAACGCGGGTATTAGAATTGCGAGATGAATTTATAATATTTTTCCATGATAAACAAACGCCATTCTTATTGTTTTTACAGAATAATGAGTGCATGTTGTTGTTGGCTTACTTAGATGATGTATTTTCGCATTTAACGACTTGAGTGTGAATTTACAAGGACGTGATAAAAACATTTTTAACATGTCCATGCTTGCATTAAGAAACTTCATATCTGGATTATTCGCCTTCAAAGCAAAAATTTGGATATGTTCCCATTCACTTCGGATCATATTGAGAAAAAATTGAATGAACAAGAAAGATACTATTATTTACCACTGTTTCAATTGCATCTTCATGCAATTGAAACAGTGGTAAATAATAGTATTTATAATAGCATTTGCGTGAGCTAAAAACTCAGTTGATGATGTATTTCGCGGAAGATAAAAATTATTTCTCGAAGAAATATGTACTGAATCCGTTTAGTGAAAACGTTGTTGCTGCTGCTAAATTACCAGTTGAGATTCACCACCTCTCCATCGATCGAACAGACTGCCGACAAAACGCTACAATTGTAATTTACATTTGAGGATTTAAATACGTTTTGGCTTGCTTGTCGAAATGAATATGGAAATTTAGTCACTGAAGCATTCAAAAGGCATTAATATTTATTAATCCCTTTCGACACGTCTTTATCTTCGTGAAAAGGGTTTTTCGTCTATGGTTGCTCTAAAAACTAAATACAAGAATCATCTCTTATCACTCGAAAACCATTTGCTTTTGTGTGCTTCTAACGTAGATCCACGTATGGAAAAACTTTTAAATAAAAAAATAAATGCAACCATTACATTAATTACATGTGTACTTATTGTAAGTAAAATGTTTATAACAAATGATTTTTTTCTTATAAAATGATTTTTCATTATTGTTTAGGCTATTTCGCGACCAGCCTTTAACATCACCGCGACCCTCAGGTTGAGAAACGATAGAATATATGCACAATCTATACAAATTTAAAAATAGCTCGGTATTAAATGATCAATTAGACGCAAATATCTCCCATCTAAGTAATTTCTCTTTGATAACCTCCCGCTTCACTCTGTGTCGATTATGTAATTTAGGTGTAATTTGTATGTATTCGTCACCCACTTAAGTCAAAGCCGAAACCAAAGCTTTCTCAAATAATTGTAGTAAATTTAAACTTACAAATTAGTGTTTTAATCTACATTTGAATATTTTAAAATTATCATTTCTGTTGACGAATATAAATAGAAAAATTATGTTAACATTTATTGTAGCAATATAGTCCTATATTTAGAGAGAGATGTTAAAATAATATTAGCCGAATAGGAAAATATCAATAAGATATTACGTTTACTGCAACTAGCCGATACCATATACAATCAACTGAGCCCTGTACTGTAGATGCTAAGTCTTAAAAAATACCAGCGGAACTAATTCCTCCCGACTATTAGAATAAATCCATCAAGATAGATTTCTTGCTGCACTTATTAACTCAAATGGATATAATTACGTTATTGTTTTCATTATCAGGAATTCTCTCTAACATATTTGTGCTTCTGGCGTTCTGTAATGATATGCATTTCGATGTGATTAACACTAGCTCATTTACTTTACTTCTACTATACCTTTAACTGATATCATCATTTGCAAAATGTATATACAAGGCGGCGCCTGGGATCGAGCAATTTTAAATCAACAGTAATGCAACTAAGTTGAACTAAGTTTTATTTATATGCATACATGATCATCAGAATGACAAAACAATACCATTAAATGAAGCAGTTATACGGAAGTAATATTTTAAAGACTCAAGTTATAGCTGACTTGAGTTAAGCTTTAGAAGCTGACTATCGAAATTTGCCAGATAGATGGGAATTTATGCATAACAGAAAAGATTTACTCAATCCAAACGAACTCATCTTTGTCATCAGAGTAGATATAAAAATATAATAAATGGACTCATAACGACGAAAGTATTGCCAACTTTTGAAATGTCACTGTACTTATATTTCATAACAATAATTTTTCTCAAATGTTTAAATTCAAAATACTTTGGTGTGGTGAAATAAATATTTAGTAATGTTATGTACAGGTTTCTATCTTCTATATTTTTCGGCTTTATTGCGTTGATCTTTTTCGAACTTCTGAGGTTTATACAAAATATGATATGGTTTAATATAATATCAGTAGTATCTAAACAATATTATTATTATATTATTCCGTATACTCTTTGAAATTTGAAATGTTTACTTTACATAAGAAATAGCATACTGACATTAATTTTTTATTCTACTATTACTTTTTTGAGCAGATTTGAAATACTAATTCCTCTGACTTGAATATTGTTCAAATTGAAGCAACTTTTTAAATTAAATATGAAACATTTTGGTATTTCTATCAAATACCTACAAAATAAACTAAAGATCTACCTATATCTAAGTATTTATTAATACTATATTCAAAAAAAGTTTAAGTATATCAATACGTTAAGCACGTATTACGCATTTGTTACAAATGAAACAGACATGCAATATATACGCCTGTAACTGTACACATGGACATACACCTCGTATTTTCCAGCATTTACTTCTGCCTAAGACAAACGTGTCTGCCATCTACTATCAGGCGTCATCAGTTAGGCTAGTGAAGTAAGTAAAGCTTAAACAAATCGCCTCATAAGGTATAGCAAATTTTGTCCTATCAGGTGGCACCATATAATCTAGTGACATCTGACGGACAAAAGAGACTATGCCGAAAGTGGCAACAGATGTCATTAGATTATATATACGTATTTTTTTCTCTTTTGTACCGGCATAGCCGGTCAAGGGAATGTCGCCACTTTCGGCATAGTCTCTTTTATCCATCAGATGTCACTAGATTATATGGTGCCACCTTATAGGACAAAATTTGCTATACCTTATGAGGCGATTTGTTTAAGCTTTACTTAATTCACTAGCCTAACTGATGACACCTGATAGTAGATGGCAGAAACACGTGTCTTAGGCAGAAGTAAATGCTGGAAAATACGAGGTGTATGTCCATGTGTACAGTTACAGACGTGTATTTTGCATGTCTGTTTCATTTGTAATACTATATTCATATGTGAAATAATATGTATATACTTTACAATATCGAGATTAATTAATTACATTCACATATGATCTCGAAACATATATTATGAACCTACTTGTAATCTATATTAATAGATAAATATTTCCTTCAATAAAAATATCAATTAGTCATTTTTCTTTTAATTTATTATGTTATAAATACAAGGTATAAAATAAATAAATTGATCTTAACTAAGACGCTGAATTCGAAATGAATATTTTACTTTGCATAATTACTGCTTTGGCGGTATTAATTAATTTGATTGAATTATGTCAACACAACTTTTTTGCATAAGAAATGAATCTTTTAAAAGATAATTGGATCATTTTAATCAATGTATTTTTTTCTTATTTCCATTAACAGAACAGTTTAAATAACAATTTATTATGTTCGTAATATAGTAACTCATGACGTTAACAGAGAATATTCTTTTTAAATGTTTTCTAGTTCAACAGCGATTTTCCCAACTAACTTTTTGTTAATACTAAATATAGTGTTTACAAAATTACAAAGATATTATTCCTTTACAAGACCAGAGTGGAAGTTTATGAAATACGGACAAAGCAACCCCATTACAGCGCGGATGCAAATAGAGACGCCTACATCGACGGAAAGCAATTCGATTTAAATACGCTCCAGAAGAAGATGAGACCCCGTTAAATCGTCGAGCATCTGAAGATTCTTTTAAGAGCTACCTTCGAATGCGAAGTAACCCGAATATTATATATATTATGATGTGAGTCAGACGATGATCTATTCGATGACGTCACCGCATGTGCGCGTCAACACTTCCGACAGTTTTCTGGAAAATGCCAGACAGAAAAGTCGAGAAAACCGATGTATTATATATAGCCCTCAAGGAAGAGGAAGCGCTATTCAACGAGTAATCGCCGTCTAGTGATATAGTAGTTATAAATGCGAATATAAATAAATGTAAATTAGTTATTAAGTTTTTTATTATTACTATAGGGTGCTTTTAAT